>CAXIVR010000012.1:18299218-18716718 GCA_964035755.1 Teleogryllus oceanicus | reverse complement strand
GAAGATAGGTCGGCAGCAGCTGTTACAGTTTACAGGAGAGCTAAAGAAGTTGCCAATGAAGGGTTATACATTTCTAAACGCAATATTTTAATATGCAAGTTTTGAAATGTTCGCCTCGAGTGGGAGAGAAGAGACATGATATTAACGCATTGTCTAGTAAAAAAGGAGTAATTAAAACGTGAATTAAATAGTCCTGAGGCGCTAAACATTATTATAATTTTCGTTCGGGATCCAAAACAAAGCGAAGGTTGAAAAAGTGGAATTGATTTAAGATATTACTGTACTAAAGTGTTTCTCAAATCCAACATCTCGATAGAGAAAGTTGATCAACCTTTAGTTCATGAATAGCTTCGAAAATACGGATGTTCCAGGTATGAGACCCAAGATGATTCTATTGTGACCTGTGCTGTTATCTTTCACAAAGTAAATGTAATCAAAATAAAATAAAAAATGCTTATTGTCATTTTTATACTTCATGTATCTTCCCTATTTTTAACTAAAATTATAATAAAATAATCGATTTTTCTTATCTCCTTCTTTCAAAAATAATTACAGTGAAATTAATGCCAAATTGGTAAACCTTTTTCGCGATATAACACGAAAACACACGCGAAAAATCATGCCTCTAGTCATGTGGTATAGCAGAGATGTGATAAACGGGAACAGATTGCTGGTGGGAAGTTTCTAATGTTAGAGACAGACTACGTGTGCAGTTTCGAGTTCCACCGTGTCAGTCATAACACCTTTTTTTTATTTATTTATTTATTTTTACACACGACACCACCAAACCTAAACTTTCTACACCTCAGTTGTCGCTTCTATAAGCATTCCCTCCAGTCTTCACGATCTATATAAAACAATCTTGAATCTTTACAACGCATTTATTTTGGTTAAGTTCCAATGCATTTTATGCCAAAATAATTCTTCCTAACAAAACCCTGTCACGCGGACATCATCTTACTTTTGCCCACAGAGCACCTACCATCTATGCTTTAGCCCGCGTCTTAATTTGTGGCAAATGCCATTAGCCGTATGAGGTCCAAAACGATCCGCTCGTCATTGAAACAGCTGATAGTAGCATAGATTAACACTTCAATATTCATCCACGGTAGTAGTATCTAATAGTTTTCTTCTTGGTGCTCGCGAAAAGTATACGGGCGCGAAGGTCACGAGATTATAATAAACAATTTTCGAATAGACACTGCTCTACTCTTTTCAATGTGTTAAGGCTCTTTCTAAACTTCCAAAGCATTCCAAAACTACAAATAAATAAACTGATAACAGACTTTCATTTATACAGTTCATCAAACAAAACAAGTATAAAGCTATTGTAAAAAGAACTTGGACGAATCAGGTTCCACTCACGTGTTTTGTTCATTTTTTCCCCGAACGATAGTAGAAGTTGACGATTAAAAGCATATATGGCAGCGAAGTAAATCCATGACGCAATAATGTTATCGCTCGGTGCATTTCAATGCTTTTCCGCCCTTTGCGGATTGCGCTTCGCAACTGGACTGACACTGCATAAGAGTACATAAGCACATTCTATTGACGCTTCTGCGAACTTCGGTCGTCTATCGAGTATTAGTGCATCTAAACCTGTCGTTAAATACAGCAATGAATTCGATATAACCAAACCGTAATTGTTTGGACTGCATTATGACGGACTGGGTGTGAGTGTGTCAACTCCGATTTTTCTCCAACCATTTGGTATATTATATTATTTCAATTTGTTGTAGGGTGCGAGCGTGGTTTCGCGAAAATGAATGTTGTGAGTACTGAATGAAAATGAGTCGAATGCAGGGAAGAGGTTGTTATAGTTATTTGAGGAAAAGGTGAGGTCACACAGTTGCAATTATCTGGATGGCCTATTAGAATTTGCCATGCGCGTGTAAGAAAGGAGTGTAAATGTTCTCCCTGTAGCGAAACTTTCATAATGACAACATAACCTCATTTTTATATTAATAAGTTTTCCTGGAAGTCAGTTGTGGACGAGTGACATTTGGAACCAGAATCTGCGAGAGATTCCCATGTTTCTGAGGTGGTTTTCACCCAAATGAGGACCAAAACATTTGTGTTGTTCCTGATTTGTGTTGTGGCCACCAGTGTGTTCCTTATTGTATTTGGTAACCAGCGCCCATCTATTCAAAGTATAGTTTCAGAAACCCATAAACAACTTAACAATTTGAAGAATTTCAAGGTAAAAGCTGAGTAGATGTATCCATTTCATCCTATTATATCTAATAATATATATCCATTCATAGCCTATATTGTTTATTTAGGAAAATTTGGAAAATGCTGAAGAAAAACGTTTGGTGGCTGATGAAAAGTACCTTACCCTTCTTGGATTCACGGAGCATGCCCGTTTGTATCCGGCGGCAGTGTGGAAAAATACTTCCTTACCAATTGTTGTGACATATGTAAGTCTGAAACAGGATAACTGTAATGAGAATACAGCAGTAAATTTAAT
Organism: Teleogryllus oceanicus; assembly: GCA_964035755.1. Lineage (NCBI taxonomy): Eukaryota > Metazoa > Arthropoda > Insecta > Orthoptera > Gryllidae > Teleogryllus > Teleogryllus oceanicus. Next base: position 18,714,248 of record CAXIVR010000012.1, on the reverse strand, counting down.
ATAATGTAGTTCATGCCACTACTGTAAGTGTGTATTTTGTCCTAGGTTTCAGATGGGCAAGAGCAACAAGCAGTGGGATTTGCGAGAAATGTTGCTCACTTCTTACCAAACCACACTGCCATAATATATAATTTGGGATTAGGGCAGTATGGACTCCAAATGGTGAGTTGAAACAATACCTGTTTTTTGTAATTGTATTTTAAGGCCAAGAATTCAAATACTATCATGATTTAAATGATTATTTAGTGAGATCTACTAAAAGGGCATGTGCACGTTATTAAATGTAATAACATGTTCATGGCTTGAATGAACACTTCTAATGAGGTGTTAGTGAATTAAGTTATGCTGCAAAATATCCGCACAAAAAAATGAATATCTTGGAATAAAATTTGCATTATTTTTCAGCTCCTGACCCATTGCAACAGCAGCCGTTGTGTAGTTGTGAATTTTGATTTTAGTGCTTTCCCATCTCATGTGGAAGAGGAGAGATTGCATGCCTTCCGACCACTTCTTATACAGGTAAAAAAAAAAAAGTTTCTGTATCTTTGTTTATTTTCTTAGTTAATGTATTTAGTTGGGCAAGTAACTCATATAATTAAAAAGAAGATTCACTTAATATTAATAAATGTCTGACTACTAAAAAGCAAGTACAACTTAAATGAACAATTATACTCACTTGTACAATCTACTTCTGTACACCTAACGTAAATTGATACATCCCAAAAAGGGTGTTCTAGAGTCACAATTGTACTATGCACCTCAATTTGTTATATTTGTAATACAAATCTTTGTAGATTGATATTCGAGGAGAACAACATAATTCCAATGACATTGGAAGACAAGTTCCATGGGAGAGGTTTTAACATCACTAATCTTAATTTCAGGATGCATTGAACAAAGCTGGTGCTGTTCTTTTCATGGAATGCGATTATCGATTACTAACTAGTCGCATTGAGCCTTTGCTGCAGACTGCTCTAAAAGGAGGTGGTGTGTTAGGATGGGCAACTAAGAGAGCTACATCATCACTTACTCATCCCAAAATGTTTGATTACTTCCACACCACAGCTGAGAATTTTCTGTTTCTGCCGATGGTAGAAACCAATAGACTGTTGCTATATAATACCGAAGGAGTTCATGAAGAGCTAATGTTGCCATGGGTTCAGTGCGCTCTTACTCCTGATTGTGTTCATCCTATTGGTAAGTTTACCTCGTGTTATTAAAATCTGGGAGAAAGTGGTAGGTTAGCTCACTTGTGATCTTAACTGAGTGAATGGTACTTTGATTGTAATGTATGTTTCATATGACCATTCCACAATTCTTCATATTAACCCAAGAAGGCATCAGTATGGTAGCTGGCACATCAGGATTATTTATTGACATGTAAGAACCTAGTAGCCAAAATCATAAATATCTAACATGGTGTCATATTGACAAACTAACAATTGTTTTTCCTCTACTCCTTATAATTTTTGCTATTTCTTTTTAACATGCAGAAAACTAAATTAAGTCATACAATCAATTAATTGATTACATATACAATAATACATTTGTATTATTCATTAAGGAATGAGCTTGATCTCTAGCTTGTATGCCTTCATTACTTATTTTTGTCTGAAGCTTGATGTAATTTGGGGAAGAGTGAGAGTTTCTAGGTTAATTCAATAATTTAATAGCATATTCAAAGCTCTGCATACACAACAGAAGTGAAGATTGGTTATACAAGAATGTACATTATGTCAAGTTATGAGTCAGACCTTTGTGAAATAAAGATCCCAGTTGGTTTGGTTTGCATTTAGTTTTTTAAAGAATAGGTTAAACCAAGAAAATGGAGAGTCCATCACATATAGGCTTCTCAAGTTAGTACCCTGAAGAGGTCTTGTGGACAGTAAAATAATTCTTGGATGGCAGTCCAAGAGCTGAAGTAATAGTTGATAGCATGTTTTATTATTTTCCTCTTACACCCTGTTTGATTTCCAATAATGCTTCTTAGATTTTGAAATTAATGTAAATACAATAACAAATAACTTTTTGAACAAACATTTGATAATACTGTACTCTCAGATACATTTTATTATTGCCTTCCAGTCAATAAAGAAATCATGGTTGCTGGGTCTTGATGTAGTCAGGATATTCTATTTATAATTTAAAAATCTAAGGCCTCTCTGATATTTTTGTTTCCCATTTTCATTACCTTCTTTTGTGCAAACAGGAACTATTTATTTTAAACATGCAGCAAGATTTTCTAAATGTGTAATAAAAGTAATCGCTAAAATAAACTGTTTTCAAAAAGTTTTCTTAATCATGACTGTTACAGGTGCACAATCAGGAGGATGTCGCTTTGATAAGAAGCCACAGTATCGGTATTCAGGCTGCCACCGTTATGATGGTTCTGCTCTGAATATTGTACTGGGTCTCAGGTTTGGTCTCGATGAAACACAGTACACCTACCAGGGTCATGAACAGTTCTTCAGACGTGTGGGGCCTGATGTGGCCGCTGCAGAAATGGTGGGCCTAGAGAACAACACCACTGAAGCCACATCGTCCAACAGGGACATAACTTGAGTTGTGCATTGTTACTGTATACCTGGGTTTTGTATTTAACTATGCTGTATCTCATTTACCTGTCTTGAACGGACAGTTTTTTTCTTTTGAAATGTGATGCTGCTACTGAATGCAAGGTGCTCTTGTGTAACATGCCATTGCAGTCTGCATTCTTAATTTATCTAGGTGTTGACATATGTACAATAAAGTCATGTATGCAGATTATGTACATATGATACTTTGCACTTTGTATGAACCACAAGGTTTCTGTGATCATGGCAGATAGTAGATTTTGTAGAACAGTGAAATTTTGTTTTCATTGTTTTGTTCCTTGTGAGTCAGCAGATCAGTAGAGCAATAGACACCGAAGTGTCAGTGCTGTTGTTGTTTGTATTTATTTGTGATTGTTGTTTTATTTATATTTTGTTGAATTGTCTCCCTCTTTGAAAACATGGTAACTTAACTACAGTAATGAAACCACCAAGGAATGTTGGTCTTCCATGCATTGTACATATCCCTTCGCCCATAGACATTCCCTACTTTGTAATAGGATATACATATATATTATTGCATAACATTTTTTGTGACTTATGCTTTAATTCAATACCTCTGGCCTAGAATATTCTATAATGTTACATAACAATGAAGTAGAAATACTATGTCAGTGATGTCATTCATATTGAGATTTAAAATTTTTGAAGTTAAATGAAATTGATTGTATGATTTACAATGAAATATTTGGAGAAGACCAGCAGAATCATAAACATGTACTTTGTTTTCACTGCATTTTTTGTATGGAAATGTGTAAAATGAAAGTATCAGCAAATATGTATATACATATACCATAAAAATTGTTCATATTCTTGAAACTATTTTCTAAATGTTGATTATATGTGGTTGTGTTTATATACATATATATACTGTATATCGAATAATTCTAAAAGGGAAATTCAGTGACAGAGTGCATGCAGTATTAGGTAAAGATCTTAAAATGTGATTGAAATATATTAAGAGCAGCTGTGTTTGAGGGTAGCTAGTAGAGTAGATTGTTCTCTTTAATTCCATGAATGCAGAAACCACTGGATAAAGATCTCAATTTTTCTTTTAAAAAATCTTGTTCTTGATTTTCTCATGTGAAAGCATGGACTCTGTATCAAGTATTATGAAGAGAAAAATGTAAATCAAAGTATTAAAGAGATATCTTGCCAATGTTATTTTATTTTGCTGCAAGATTGCAGATCAAAAACTAATTGTACAATTTCGTAGAACAGAGTACACTTCCTTCCCTATTACACTTTTGCGTGTGTCAGCAGCTTTTGTATCACTTTCTTTCCTTTGAAGACCTCATTTGCTCTTTCAAATAAAATCCTGTGTTTCATAGATAAGAGTGTCTGGAAAGACAGTATACATGGAAATGTACACAAACTTTGTAAACTAACAAAAGAACTACACTCTGCAAGCTTTTTTTCCTTGTAATAAAGAAGCCATTCTCATATTTGGGTGTTTTATTTAAAATGTATACTCTTTAGCATTTCCTCTTCTTCTGTTTGGTTTAATGGCAAGATACTAATGGTTATGTATATAGTGTACTACTATAATTAATTAAATATTAAGATGCACTTAAATAATCAGAATGAACATACTGATCAGAACAACTGATTGAAAGAAAATCTAGATGTTAAATAAGATGGAAAAATGTTATAAAATGTAGAGGAATGACAATAGTAAGGTGGTTTTATTAGATTATTGACTGAGTTGCTGAAAATTATGATAAAAAAGATTGCTATGTCAGCCATCTAAAGGAATAAGAAAAAAGATAATGAAAAGCTGAGAAAAGAAATGGTGTTAAATGTGATAACCAATAAGAAGAAGAAGAAAACTGTTCATAAACTTGAACGGAATCAAAAGCCTAATCATCATAACCCTACTTACTTCTCAACTGTAATTAAGCATAAGTACCAGCATTATTAGCCAAATTGCTTGCTTTCACTTAGTGAAATCACAAAAGTTAAGCCCCACAAATCCCAGCCCAACCTCTGTATGGCAATGACTGTAACATGATAAGTCTTAACAAAAAAAAAAAAAAAAACTGAGCGGAGGATTACTCAAGGTGTTCAATACCCAACAAGGGTTTAGAGATGCATTGTGGTGATGGAATCTTAACAGAAAAAACAATACGTTTCAGATATTCCAAATACTATCAAAGATATGTTTTTGATTTCATTAATTCTTAAAAGTAGCAATTAATAAATACAAAAAACTTCTCATTATTTTCACAATAGCTGCTGTTAAGAAAGAAAATTAAGGCACATTTAAGAATTTTTAACTTGACTATCTGGCATAAAAAAAAAATACAATGCAAATTCATTCAATGAAAAACAATTAAGAGAAATTGGCTCTTTCTGATTTTTTGTCCCTTTTTTAATTTAGATCAGCCACAATAAATACATCCCAAATTTTTATATGATAATTTTATTCTATGAAATCCGACATTTCGGAGACTGTTTGGTGGCTGGACCACCACGACTTAACTTTTCTGATATGTTTTTGTTTGTTTTGTACATTTTTTTGTATACATTCCATTTGGTTTTCAAGTATATATTAACATTTGTACCAAAGTATTAGGATAATGTTAGGTAGTCGATGAGGGAGACAGGACAGTTTCTGAAACGTTGGATTTCACAGAATAAAATTACGATATAAAAAAATTTAGATGTATTTTTTGTGATTGTCCTAAATTAAGAAAAGTAACTGAAAAGTATGTAAAAGCAATTATAATAGTGACAAGCAATTTAAAACTTGTATCTTATTAAGCTAAATTGGGAATTGTGGAGAGAAGAAGAATTATTGCATTTGAAGGGCTTCCAATCAGACTACAAATTCAGCAGAGCCCTTTCAGATTACCATATTTCTCATTTCTTTTAACTATCAAAAACACAGTTTACAATGAGGACTGTTGCTGCACAAATGTTTCGCATAGGATCAGGTTTTCATATCACCTAAATTTGAATATTAAAATGTTTAAGGATCTAAAAAGTATTGCAATTGAATGAATTCTGAACTATATACTATTTGAAAATAAAAATAATCTTAAACAATGGTAAAATGACTGCTAATATTTTGACAGATGTTTGACCAGTTGCACTACAGCACAGGTATCTGAATTCAAAAATGGTAATGAATTCATTAAGAGGCCATCCATAAATTATATAACACACACTTGGAACTCCCCCTCTCTCCTGAATCTCACTTCAACCTCCCTAAATAATTATGTAATACTTGCGAACACCAACATTTATAATAGGTAAAAATATATTGTGCAACAGTGAAAACAATTAGTATTAATTTTGTGTTATATATTAAAATTTATGATAATTAATGTGAGAATGAATTGGTGATTGTGACTGAACTTAACAATAAGATAAAGGGACAATTTTTACATGAAGGAAGGTCATGTAGACAAGAAAATTTCTGACAAGTCATGCACACATCATTGTGAAGAACGCATGGGCGAGAGACTACTATGCCAATTTCATTGGATTCTAGAATATACTACCGATCAATTTCGAATACGTTCTTTGTAATTACCATATTCAATTAGTACACCATTGATGAACTAGTGGTGCTAAAACAGTGTGACTTTCCCCCCTGTTTTTTCAAGCAAAATGACGTGAAAGAGTACTTAAATTTTCGAAAAATTGTACATGATATTTCAAAATCTATCTTTAAGAAACAGATTTCATTAAGAGAAAAATGTATATCTCTAATATTTTCGTTGTAGGAAGATACCAAAAAAATTCTGAACAAATTCGGCCGCGACATCAACCATCAGTCATCAGTCATCAGCTGAACGGTTAGGAGTTCGATGTTCACAGACGGACGAACGTTTTGCCGCCATTCGATTTTTCGGTATCAAGGACCCACAAAACACGGTTTCTGGCTACGCCATGTGATAGAGGTTTTTTTTTTTTAATTTAACAACTGGATTTATCCGCTTTTTCGTTATCAGAGCCCTGTAATAAGAGCTTTTCTGTCGAGAATTGACAGTTTTTTGTGCATTACATAACTTTCTCTCTACTCCTTAGGGAGCAAGTAAAAATTAATTCCATTTATAATAATTAAAGACCTAATCCCCGTGTAATTGCATCTTTTCTAACTTGAAACCGGATGAAATCTTCACAGCAATTTGAATCATGAAACGGACGTTAATTTAGTACTCGTTTGATTTTGCACGAAATTGCACGTTTTAGGGGTTACTGTACAAAATTGCACGCTTTAGGTAATGCTGCCTGAAAATTGCACATTTTCGGGGTTTTACTGGACGGATTTCCAAGATTCGTAGTTTATTACATAAATTTTATATTATCAACTTCTTTTAATTTATTTTTTAAATGGTTTTATTTAAGGAAAATGTTTATATCACATAACCCTGCAGTGCATTCGAGTGGTATGTGAAAACCTAGTGCTGTTTCATATGCATCAATTCTGCTTTTTGTTGCCCTACGAACTGACCGTCAATATCTTTCATGGTGGTTTTTTTTTTTTTTTTTTTTAATTTGTTGCGTCTACATCTTGACGCAACGCGTCTCCAAGCCCCTTAAGGGGCGTTGAGCGCTTTACACTTGGAAGTAATCCTCCATTAATATGCTTTTACTTTTTAATAATTGTCAAGTCTCGTCACGTCGCAGTCAGTCAGTGCCTTTTATCCCTTCGGCCAGGGGCTCGACGCCGTTAGATCTCGGGGTTCCTGGCCGGTCACCCAACCACGAACCCGCGAGTCTCGAATGCGCTTAACCTTCGTGACTTCACGGAGCGTAGTAAACGCATTCGGCTAGCGCCGCCGGCATATTATCTAATTAATCGGCCTTTTATCTAATTAAAACTTGTGAAGGATTCCAGTTGGGAATAGGGATTTGCGGTGTTACCGTAGATCGGCTACATGTACTAGCATTTATCCCTGATGTTACCACCACCACAACTATGTCCACGGCCCTTAGCTGCGGGCGCTCAGCCAACGCAATGTTCGGGGTCTATCTTCCCAATCGGATCGTATATCCGTCGGTCTTCGCTGAACTTACCAATCCAAAATCGAGCATGCGTGAGTCACATTTGACCCTACGTCCGGGCGCAAAGCTTATTGGCAAGCTGTATTGGGTTTCCAGTTCATCGAATTTCTCTGAACAGATATTGCCCTGCAAAATTGAGAGAATGGACGCAGTTTTAAACCGCGTGCGTTTTGATACGTCTGTGTTCCCCGGCACATGGATAAGTGTAAATGTGGAACGAAGTTCTTCCTGTCTGGAACATATTAGTTCATAGAAGATATAATAATTTCCCAGAAAATAATTTGGAAAGATACATAATTGTACATTATGTTGAAAACAATTAAGAACATTTCTTTGTAAGGCTACATAGAGCGACCGGCGGGGCGTCACAATGTCGCTGCGTCAAAGGATTAGACGCCAGGGGCCAGGCAGGATGTGAGAACAATGAGGTATTTGGAGAATTCTGAGAGCTAGGGAAAGGGATGCCCAAAATGCGGGACAGCGCATTTTTGCCGCGTGCAAAATTCTTAGAATCCAGGGAAATGGATGTCCAAAATGCCTGGCAACGCGACTCGCGTGACCGAGCGCGCTCGGCCGGGTGAAAAACCCAGTGACGTTTCAGGTCACGTGGGTGGGAGCTATATAAGAGCGAACGCAGAGCGCGGGGGCGGGGTTTGTCGAGCTGAGTGGAACCCTCGTGCGAACGCACAAAACTTGCGCCCAGGGCGGTGCGGAGCCGAGCGAGGCTCGTACGGCAACCCATGTGTTGGGACGCCGGTGTGGACACTATTTCCATGGGTGACCTAAGTCGCCGGAGCCGCGTGCTGTGTGCATAAGGTTCGCTGAGGAGGCCACGAGTCAGACATTTCATTTTTAAGGATCGCTCCAGCGATCAGGGGAGTAAACGTCTACCAGAGCTAAGAGTAACTTTAATTATTTACTGTACATATTGTGAATAAACCTGTACATATTTAACATTGAAGCTCGTGTCTGTGATTACTGTGTATTCCCACGACGTCACAACAGTAAATTTAGCAGACACTTCTCGATAGTCAGTGTACTGAAATTACCGATTCTGATGTTTCCCATGGAAATTTCTCAGAAATGTCTTTACTCTCTTTAATGTAATCATATTCCTTTCATATAATGCTGTAGATAAAGAGAAAGACTGAGTTGTATCAACTGAACCGTCTCCTGATAATTTTTTCTAGACCAATTTGTCTATCGAATATTTCAGCTACAAATCTGTAGCCATGTATTTTGCATTATCAACGTATACATTTGTCAATTCATTTCGAAGCTGCTTGAAATGAAATAATGGATATCGTTTTATTAGGAAAGAAAACTTTTCTGAACGAAAGGACGCTTTGTAGATGGAAAACTGCTTTTCGTTAAGAAATTTAATGAGATCTAAGTTTTCAAAATCTTGAAATCAATAATCCATAGACCATCTGAGTTACTACTGTATCAATAATTTTAAAAGATATAATTTTGTATCTTTGAAATAATTCTGACCCTCAATGTTCATTAGTAGTCGTGTCTGCTTTGATGCAGATTTCACTAGTCTCTTCATCTAACACGGTATACTACTTATTTCCATCTCTATGACGTATTACTTGCCTCATGATTTCACACTGTTTAGTGAAAACTGTATTTCGATATCGTGAAGCGTTCAGAAGTTATGGGACTTGCGCATAGTCAGTGGGACATTCTCTATAATACTAAATCTTTAGCTTCATTAATTGTTTCATAAAGAAATCGCGAACAAAACTCTCACAAAAAACTCTTACTTTCCCACAACGTCATGTGATGAGGTGAGTTTGCCAGGTCGAGACGTGGACGTGCATCGCGGTAAAAGTCCGTGTCTCCCGGTATGACTAGACCTTGCGGCTCTCTGCCAGTGAGTCCGTGGGAGGGAGATAGCGCGCGCCCTCTTGTGCGCATGCGCGGCAGAGCCAGCGGTATCTATGTACTGGCAGGCTCCTAGCTCATCTACCGGCCCCTAAGATAATATTTCTGCGGCCCTGCAAATTCCCTCGCGCGTGAAAAGGAGTCGAATTTTTTTTTTTTTTTTTCAAAGATTCAGTAAACAAATATTGAAAAATGGCACAATTAATGACAGACTTTATTGAAAAATAATTCTCCCCCCCTCACCAATCAAAATTCAGAAAAGGAGACAAATCGTCAACAAACTATAGCACAGACGTAGCCAAGTTTATTTCCAATCGGCCATGATACATGAACAAAACTGTACATCACAAATTACGTACTACCTACTACTACACATAAAAAGCTAATGAATAAAAAACTAAATTAGCGTAGTAACCGTTAAGCTAGCTGACTAATGAAACATCATGAAATATGTAACGTGAATAAATTAAATGTTTTACATGTAAAACATTTGAACTTATGATTACAGATGTAAAAAATGTAAATGTCATTTGTGTTTACCTGTTCTAGAAAGGATGCTAGAGAAGAACTGTGTCATATGTGACTAGTTGTTTTATTTCCCAATTTGTATATGTATTCTATCTCATACCAGTCTTTACTTCTCATAGGAAGTAATGTTCTCATGATTTTGTCAGCTTCTTCTATTTTATCTGCAATATGTTTACAACTTTCCATATGCAAATATTTCTTGCAAACAAACACAATAAAATGCCCACTAAAATAGATATTTTTCAGAAGCAAATGATGTCATCCAACACATGCCTCAAATAGTAAAGACGTGCTTGAATTTCTCTAAATTTAAATTATTCTTAAATGGGAAAAAAGAAAAACATGGGTAAAGGGGTATAATTTGCACTCATGGTATATAAGAAAACTCGCTATCATCACTTGTTTTCTGGAACACACCACTCTTTAACCTACTACTCATGCAATTATACCCCTTTTGATCCACTTGTTTCATTAATTACTAAACTTCATTTCTTAATAATTTCAATAAAAGTCAATTCTTAATGTTAAACAAATGAATATTTATTTAAATCACTATTAATATGGCCTTACAAGCCCTGCTTATGCACTGATTTAACAGAATCAAATTTCAGGACCTCCCCAATTTGAGAACTTCTGCTTTTCCAGGGCAACCTTTTATAAATGCAGCTGTGTAGAGTAAACCATGAAATAAAAACTGCTAGGGAGTCAGAAGCCCTGCATCCTAGTGTTATACATCAAAACTTAATTTATTTTTAATACAATTTGTTAATATTTTAATGTTTTAGTTAAAGACTGAATAAAATAAATTATTTCTGCCAATGTTGAAAATAACAAATAATAACCGTGAAGTCACTAAACTAACACCCTCCTACCCACACATAACACACTGTAATGCTGTCTTGAACTCCCTCTCCTCTTTTTAGCATTACATTGTTTATAAACATCTAAACTGTTTTTTTTTCTACCTAATTCAAACATTAAGCTTTACAGGCAGTACCGAAGCAGTTATTGGTCATTTTTAACTCAATTTCAAAGTGAAATTTTTAACCTGTTGTCATCTCTATGGTAAGAAATGGATGCTACAACATCAAATTTTGTTTTGATCTCTTGTATTCATGAAAGGAAATATTGGTTCATAAAATTTCAATTGTTTGGAAAGGATGGTAAAGAGATGGGAATAGTAGTTTAGTTAATATATTTTTTTTAAAACGAAGTAGATTCTTTCTTCTTCATTATCAATTGCAAGACTAAAACATTTGCTTCATAGGGACAACATTTTCTCCCTTGTTTACTTACAACATAAAAAACATGACATCGTTTCATTTGACCACTGTTCATCAAAAGCAGTTGCATATTAACAGTTATATGGTATTTAAACAACAAAAAAATCTACTCTTGAATCTAGAATTCTGAATCTCATGGTGTACTATTTTTTAAATGTAATTCTCACAAAAACACTGTAGTTGTGGAAAACATAACTAATATACCTCATGAGAGAAATGTATTTCTCCCTGAGAGTTATTACTTCCCATGTCCTTCAAACACACATCAGGAAAAATTATGCTTTTATGCCTTTGGTGTCAAATCTATTATCATACCAATATTATACAACAGCAAGGGCATAGCAAGGTTCGTGTAATTAGTGCTCTGCATTAAGATCCAAAAGAGACTACCGTTGACCCCAAATAGGTGGGGTTCCTATTAAAAAAGAATAGAATTTTTAGAACCAAAAAAATTACATACCAACCAAATATTTAATTAAGGTTAGTTCTTATTATCACTGCAATAGCATGTGAGAGAATTATAATAAAAACAAACGAATAGGGAATTAAGTAGTAGGATAGTGATTGAGTATGGATGGATTCATAGTGTATCCACTGGATTGTCTCAATGTTCACACATTTGGTAGTTGACAGAGGGTTTTATCTGATGCCTACACTCAAGAAGCACCCAGATTTTGGAAACGAAAACATATAATTGTCATCTGTAAATTACACTATGTACAATAATAATACAGAGCAGATATATGAGTAACTTGCATTGTGTTGCATTCAACATGAAACAGTTCTTCATATCATACAAATTTTACAATTCATTTTCATAAAAAAATATTTTCAAGGGACCAAGGATGGGAATTTTGATGACTTAAAATGGAACATGATTCCTTTCTTAGCTGATTGGTTAAATATGATCTATAATATAAGTTATAGATTCATAAATTAGATTTAAAACTCCCGTTTTCATGATTGGCAATTGCACCCACGATCTCATTTGGACTTTCTACAGTTAGTTCTCCAAGAACCTAAGCCACTACAATAGAGTAAAATAATTCCTTGCAAATAGAATATTAACAATTTATTAAAAAATATTCAAATCTATTTACTTTTATTCTTACAAATTTGTTTCTGACTAGATTGATGAATACAGTACTCAATATTTTGATATTTTCCATCCAATTACAGAAGAAAAGATTGCAATAAATAGTAAGTTAATAAATGGGTTTCCTCTGTTTTTCAGGTGAAACCTTTCATACTCAAGAAATGTAATTAAAAATAATAACAAAAATTTTTTTTTTTAAAATTTTTTTTAAATTCCCAAAGGCATTTGTAATGATTTACAATTTACTAATAACTTTCCAAGTTCTTGCCACTTTGAAAACAGACACACGTAAGCAAGTAAAAGTAGACCAAATTTTTACCATTCAACATTGTACATTTGATGAGTTTTCCAATTTTCATCTAGAAACTTTTTATAAAACACAGACATTTCATCTGATGTCATAGGAGAAACACTACTCTCACTAGAATATTTCTTTGCATGATTTGCTGTAAATTTTTCTTTTTGCTGAAATACAATATTGCATTTTGATATATTTAATAAAAAGATCTTTGACTTTATATGTGAAAATGGTTTTAAAAAAAATGAAGTTATAACATACCTCAAAAAATTTTGTATTATGATTGGACCAAAAGGTTTCATTCCATTTCTGAATTTCTTCTCTTTTCAAACGAAACTGCTTTTCTATTGAGGATTCTTGCTTCGGTATATGAACTATGACAGGTCTCAAATTAGAAATTTTATTAGGTGGTCCTATCACATCATGATTTATTGCTTTAGGTACTTTGCTGTTTGATGTCAATGACATACGCCATATCTAAAATCAAATTGTCGACACATTTTAAATTTTTCTCTAACTTCAAATTTTCATAAGCTAGGTTATGGGTACAGTTCTCTCTCATTCACCGCTTTATCCAGAAACGTAACTAGATAGATTCAAAAGCTCTATCTTCTTACCTTTACTACATTGTGTATACTACGTTTCTGAAAAGAAACCCTTAGATTTACCATACCAACTCGCCCTGCTCACTCCGCCTATACTCTTGCCCTTGCCTGCTCTCACCGCGCATCCCAGGTCGTCCCAGGTGGCGTTTCTCAAGTGCCTTCGAGCTTCACTTGTTCAAGCATAGTTACAGTGTGACCAACTGAAAGAAAGGTTAACTTTTCAATAAGTCAATGAAGGCGATTGTACTTGGAGTTGACTACGGTTTGTTTGATCAGACGTAGCCCTTTGAACACATTTCTTGAATGCAATTTATGGCCGTGAAATCAAAAGGTTTTCATCCTCAGAAACCGCTTTCAAAAGGAAGGTCTAAATGAACATGAAAGTCTTATTTCGCATGTTATAAATGCAGTCCTAAAACTCTACCTTAATTTCGTTCAAATTATGAGGGAAAGAACAAAAAGGCGTTAATAGTTAATTACTGGACTAATGATGGTTCGAAATTCGTAAAACAGTGTTATGAAATTTCCCAGTCAATTGCAAATGTTCAACTTGTAAGCACCAAAAGATTTCTTTAATATATTTGGCGCATGCTGATCCTAAGGCGCAGTAGAAACGCACTTGACATAACTAATAATGATAAAAGAAGGCACTTAGTTACGGGTATTTATAATTATCAAGTAAGAGGTAAGATATCAATTTCTGTTTATTTGGAGAGTAATCCGAGAAATAATTCATTCTGCCCCTTCTGTCCACTTGTGGTAGTGTTGGTACGGAAATCTGTATGTTAATATAAATCTGGATCTGTGTGTGGCCTGTTGTGTCGTGTGAAGCGATTTTGTTAATTCATTAATGCCACACCAATTTGGGGGCGTGGTTTGAAACAAGTAGAAATTATTCACATATATTCGTCATAGGGACTATGATTCCTCTTTTTAGTTTTGGTTATTCTGCCAACTGGAAAATGTTTACTTAAAATCAATGTATTTATGTAGCTAGAATGCAAGAAAAATACATTTCAAAACTTCCTTTCAAAGAAACATAATTTACTTGCATAATTCTTTGATTGAAATTGTGTATCAAATTAGTACCATCTGATGAGACTAATACATGAGGTTAAGGTGATACAGCTTGATACCTCCATGAATTTTGATTGTGAAATAAAGGGGTTATAGTGTATCGCGTCTAGTGTCTCAACAATATCGTTTGCTATGTATTTTTATCGTTTGCTGTACTCAAATACTGTAACTGCTTTGGTTTGAATTTCTGCTATGGTTATTAATAACAGAATAAATTTCTTATTATTTCCTATTTTTTGTTTGTTAACTTTGTATTTCAATAAAAATGTATCACATTACCCCAAATTTTTCGCTGCATTACGTTTTTGCCACCTTTAAAGTGCACAATCCACCATTACTCGATCAAGGCGATCTGTCGATTTCTAAGGAAAAGATCGCGATGTGCCAACTCCTTACATCCAGTGCGGCGCAACGGTGTGCTAAGGTGGCTTACATAGTCGTATCGAAGTAATTTGGTCTGCCATATTCTCGATTATTGATTGATTTTTTCGTGTTTCCGGGCGCGCCAACTGCTTCGGTCATTAGTCCCGTTAGTGTAGTGCATGTTTTTCTCGGGAGATGGCGATGATCTTCCCCCGCTGGATGGCGAGATCCGGCGCCAACCTACCGTCGGCTAGTGGGGTTTCCCCCTAACCAGGACTCTCCCACCAGCGGGGTACCGCCCCAAACCGGGACAAGCTCTAAGCTCCCGACCGGTCTCCCGGAATATGTGGTAGTGTAGTGCATGTTAGTGTAAGTGTGTGTGTAAGGGATAGGACAGGTAAGAGGAAGGTCAGATCGCGCGCGGTTCGTGGCCCGTTTCGTAGGGTACTGCTCCGGCATTCGCCTGGTGTTGATCGGAGAAACCACGGAAAACTATCGATCAGAGTAGCCGGCCGCTAGAATTCTCCTCCAGACAGCGACTAAATTCGACCAAGCTGAAAAGCTACTATCGCAAATCCTGCCGCCGTCAGGACTCGAACATAGGACCTCCCGGTCAGAGGCGCTGCAGTGGCATTAGTTGATGCACTGAGCTACCGCTTCCGGTCCATGTTCTCGACGTCGCGCCGCCCTTCCTGGCTATCCGTGGCTAGACTTCAGTCTTTGGGTTGGTTGGTTGATTAGTGATTCCGGGCGCGTCAACAACTTAGGTCATTAGTCCCGTACGTATAGTACTGCGTTTTTACTCGGGAGATGGCGGTGATCTTCCCCCGCTGGATGGCGAGATCCGGCGTCGACCTACCGTCGGTTAGCGAGGTTTCCCCCTAACCAGGACTCTCCCACCAGCGGGGCACCGCCCCGCCCCAGCCGGGACAAGCTCTAAGCTCAGCTAATATGAGGTAGTGTAATGCATGTTAGTGTAAGTGTGTGTGTAAGGGGAGAGGATATGGCAAGGAAGAGGAAGGACAGATCGCGCGCGGTCCGTGGCCCGTTTGGTAGGGTACTGCTCCGGCATTCGCCTGGTGTTGATCAGAGAAACGACAGAAAACTAACGATCAGAATAGCCGGCCGCTAGAATTCTCCTCCAGACAGCGACTGAATTCGACCTAGTGTCGAAAATCTTGCCGCCGTCAGAACTCGAACCTAGGACCTCCCGGCCAGAGGCGCTGCAGTGACATCAGTTAATGCACTGAGCTACCGCTCCCGGTTTCAGTCTCTAGAAAGTTGTAACTTTGGGTCGTATCGGCTTATATTCCGACCGCTTGGATTGTGACCTCCGCGATCATGATTATTTGCGACATGTAAAAAGTACTGCAAGGTAGAGTACTGCAACAATTTATTGTGACATTTTAACTTTTAAGGCTTTAACTGTGTATTGAGAGATCGACTGAAGTTTACTTATGGTAAATCTACGCATGTGTACTTAATTTGCTGAAACTGTTGTCATCCTAACAATTGTAAGGTTTCATAAGTCGTTTTGCCAACCGCTCGGCGATTGAGGGGCAGCACAATAATGGTGATGAATTTGAATGAAATACTAGAAATTGTGAAAAGCGAAAACTTTGTTTAGAGTATTACCGGGAACAAAAACACATTTTCTTGTTAGCTTGTTCTCGGTATACACAATGTTTTATGTAAATCTCGAAGGCCGCAGTCTCCGAGATACTTTGAAAGTACTTCGGACAGGTTCAAGGATGTTTTGTGTCAATCGCATAAGCCAAAGGCCAGAGCCTCGTCGTGAAATTAAGAAACGGGTAGCGAAGTATCACTGTTCCTTACAACTCATTTATATAATTACTTGTAAGGCACAATGTTTGATTTGTAAATACGACACTTTGTACTAGTGAGCGTTTGTTGTTCACGCTTACACAAAGACACTAGTTCTGTTATGTTGGTTAAATCAATCCACACTTCACTTTTAAAATCCATGAGGTTGGAATAGGTAGAGAAAGCTGTAGTACAATAGTTGTTCCAGGTTGTTTATACTCATTTATACAGTCCAAATGGTAAATAATGCATTATGTATCATTGTTAAAATTAATGTTACTTTTCTTGTGATGCTCAGTATAGTCTCTAATTGTATAGAAACAGTTATGCAACAGAAACGATTTCACTTGGGATTTAAACTTTTCTATTGAATTTAATCGTTTAATGTCATCTGGCAAAGTGTTGTAAAATAATGTACATGTATTGTACGTGAATTTTTTGTAGTGAGCTGTTGATACTGTCACCTGATGAATATAATTTCTACGTCGAGTGTTATAGTAATAGACTTCGGCATTTTCTGAAAATATATTCCCGCCCTTGAGCAAGTCATTTTTTACAAAAACCACTGATTCGTAAATAAAAAGACACGGTAATGGTAAAATTCCTAGATTAATGAAGAGAGGCTTACATGAATCACGTGGGTGGGATTTGGTTATTATTCGTACACTAATGGTACACTGTTCATTTTCAATGGAGCACAGAATTGAATTAAAAGAGCAGTATGAAGGCTGACTGAATTTGCAAGACTTCTGAACGCGTAGCATAATGAACTTAATTTTGTGTTCAATTCATTTAAATGGACGTTCCATTTAAGGTTTGACTGAATTGAGAGACCTAAAAATGTTGTTGCCTTAACATCAGTCAATGGTACACTGTTCATTTTCAATGGAGCACAGAATTGTTTATATGAAATGGAAAACTGCATTAAAACCGTTTTCTTTTCGTTTACTATTAATTTGTTATTTCGGAACCAATTTGAAACATCTGATATTGTACTATTTACTGTTACTTTATTGCAAAGGATGTTCGTATCATCCGCAAAGAGAACCGTTCTTCCGTTTCGAATCGTCGAGGGCATATCGTTTACGTAAAGTAGGAACAGAATAGGGCCTAAAATCGCTCCTTGAGGAACTCCACAGGTGCGTACGTAATGTTCCATCATTCCAGTAAGGTATTTCAACTCTCTGAGATCGTTGTTTAAGGTACGAACATAACCAATCTAGAGCAATACCACGAATTCTATATGAAGGTAATTTGGAAAGTAAAATGTCATGATCAATGACGTCAAAAGCTTTTGAGAGATCTAAAAATAATCCAATAGGTGCCTCGTTTTAATCCAATGATGAGGCGACATCTTTAAGAAAAGAAAATATAGCTGTTTCCGTTGATTTTGATTTTCTAAATCCATGTTGGCAATCTCAAAGCGCGTCGTGTTTAGTGAGAAAGGTTTCCATTCGTACGTAAAAAAGTCTCTCTAATATTTTTGAAAAAACTGATAGAAGAGAAATGGGCCGATAATTTTGAATTTTATTTTTGTTGCCTTTTTTTAAAAGAGGCTTAATTTTAGCTGTTTTGAAAATATCTGGAAACGTTCCAGTGCATAAAGATGCATTAAATATATGAGTTAACGGGTGTATAATGGCATACGCTCAAGTCTTTAACAAAGAATCCGGGAATTCATCTAAACCGGACGAATATTTATTTTTTAGTTTACCGATTATTTTGAGAATTTAATAGGAAGAAGTTTCGGAAACGAACATTGTGTCTAAAATTTTGGGTGTACTGTCTGATTTTGAATTTTGTGGCTGAAGACCCTTAGTGAGATCGGCAGCAATTCTCAAAAAGTATTGGTTAAAGAGACAAGCCACTGTTGCCGGATCGTTCACATTTATATCGTTATATTTTAAAACAACATTCTCTACGGGTTTTCTAGTTGATTTGGTAGTATTTTTTATTATATTCCACATTGCTTTTGTTTTATTATTTGAGTTCAAAATATCCTGATCGTTTTTCATGATTTTACTCTTACGACAGGGAGAGATCTCGTGGATCTATTCTATTAAAACCCCCGATCAGCACACGGGGTTTATCATTATTATTATTATTATTATTATTATTATTATTATTATTATTATTATATGACGTCTAGTTTTGCGTAGGATCTGTTCTGTTGTAGGAGCTGGTTCATCAGTTGGGAATTCCTTGAATTGTTAAAGAATGATTGCTTCATAGAGAGCCCTTCTTTCGAGGTTGCTAGAAAGTGATTTGTTTGGAAAGCGGTCACTCGTAATGTTTGAAAGCCTTGATAATGAGAGTCATTCCACCCTTTCCTCTGCAATTCTGATGCTCGGTATCATAAACAGAGTATTCCTTAACGTTCAGATAGCTTCCAGAGGTGGAATGGGTCTCTGAGATCAAAAGATAATGTATTTTATGCATTCGAAGAAATGTATCGATTTCTTGACAATGTTGCAGTAAACAGATTGTGTTACAACAATTTTTAGTACCCGGTGATTCATGCCTAACAACTATTCATAAACATGAAGTTCAACATCAATATTTAGATTTGATCTAATTGTTTCGACAGTAGCACTCTGAATATTTCGAATTCGCTTTTAATGATAGCTATTTGGAATATTATATTTTTTAAACTTATTTCTTCTATTCAACAACTTTGGCTTTCGAGAATTAGAAGGTTCATTTTTACACACTTTTATGATATGACCATTGTTAATTCGAGGTTGGTTTATTTATTTCATTGTTAATAAGTTATAAATATAGTTCTAGGTAGGACGATAGTGGAGGTTGGATGGACGAGAGATGCCTAGGGGCAAACGGTGTTTAATTCTGTCTTTTTGGAATGTCAATTTAATACAGGTTTGTTGTTGTTTCTTCCTGATTTGAAAATGTAAGTTGGGTAAGTTGTTGAATAAATTGTTGTCCAATTGTTTGTGCAATTTTATACGCATACTAAGCAGTAACCTATAGAAAAGTTTAAGCTTTTTGCAGCCATTTCTGAGAAAAAATTGGAAGTGTCCTAGAAACTTTATGTAAAGTGTTCCCAAAAATTAAAAGTGCCTGCCCATTCCAAATTCAAGGGATCCGGACCTAAGCCAAATGCATTGGGGAATATCAATTTTGGTGAAAATCTTTCTTTCAGAATAGTCGGTAGTGTTGTTTGCAGACAGACGGACAAGCGTTTTGCCGAAAACCAATTTTTTGGTATCAAGATGTCACAAAAGTGGGTTCTGACGCATCAGAGGAAGCCATTTATTACGTATAGGAACAATAATTATCAACTTTTCAGGTTCAAGACTCTACTATACAAATTTTAAGCCAAAAATGGCCATTGTTTGCTTCAGCAATACATCAATTTTCTCCATATTACGTATGTAGTACGCAAGAAAGTCAAAGTGGATAAAGTTTTGTGAATATGAAGGATTTGTAAGCTTCATTGGAACGATATCGTTTGCTGTTGTAGTACATTGTTTTTGTAAAAAATCGCTTACTCAAGGGTGGGAATATATTTTCAGCAAATGCCTAAGTCTATAACTATAATTGATTACTATTCGACGTAATAATCATATTCATCAGGTGACTATCGACAGCTCGCTACAAAATATTCACATACAATACATGTACATTATTTTACAACACATTGTCAGATGACATTAAACGATTAAAATTGATACAGAAGTTTAAGTCCCAAGTAAAATATTTTCTGATGCATTACAATTTCTATAAGATTAGGACTATGTCAAGCATAAAAAAGATATTGATATTGATTCTTGGCATGATTTCCTTTTCACAATTAATTGCTTGAGAATTTATCTTGAGTTTTAGTTGAACGTTGGTGTTCTTTTTCTTCCCAAAGATGATGCATTTAGTCTTCGTTTGTGAGAATTTGAAACCAACTTTGTTGGACCAATTTTGTATTGAGTCAAGGGAGCTTTGTAATTGTTGTTGAATAGTTTTAGGGTTTTTTTCACTAACTAATATGGTGATATCATCAGCGAACATATATATTTTTACTGGTTTCTGAATAAGTTCGGTTATATTGTTTATGACAATAAGGAACAAGGTAACACTAAGGACGGAGCCTTGGGTTAAACCATTACATAGTTTGAATTTGTCGGAAAGGATGTTATTGAATTTTACTTGGAGAAATATTTCACGAAGAAAGTTGGCAATGAAGATTAGAATATGTCCGTCTATTCCCTTATCATACAGTAGTTGTAGGGTTCTGTCTTTCCACACCATGTCGTATGCTTTTTCTACATCGAGGCTGATTAATGCTTGGTGTTGGTTTGTAATGAATGCGTCGCATATGTTGCTGTGGATGGGGATGTGGTTGCTGTGGATGAGATGGTCAATTGTTGATCTATTTCTTCTGAATCCACTTTGGTAGGGTGATATTAAGTCATTCTGTTCAAAGTGCCATATTAATTTTCTGTTGATTACCTTTTCCATTAGTTTACAAAGGGTGGAAGTTAATGAGATTGGTCTGTAGTTAATAGGATTGGTTATGTCTTTATTTGGTTTAGGTATTGGTATAACTATTGCTTCTTTCCACTTGTTAGGAAATTACCCAGAGATTAAGAGTTCATTGAATAGAGTAGTAATATATTCTATGGCATTGATTGGTAATTCTTTAAAAAAATATTTAAAATGCCATCTGGGCCTGGGCTGGATTTTCTCAGATTGGAGAGGACAGAAGTAATTTCTTGAACTTGGAGAGGATAGTTCGGTGTTGGATGGCAAGAGGTATTTAGTTGGAGTATTTTATCTATTGTGACACCAGAATTTAATTTGTGAGATTGAAATTCATCACTGAAATTTTTGTCGGTGGAGTTATTAGTAAAGGTCTGAGCCAACATGTTTCAATTTTTTGGGGTTATTCACTGTTAACAGTTTAGTATGAATGGAAGGTTTGTATATTCCATTTATTGCTTTAATTTTCTTCCAGTTGTCAGATATGCTTGTAGAATTGTTTATAGATGAGATAAAGGTTTCCCATGATTTTCTTTTGTTTACTTTGTAAGTTCTCCTTGCTAGGGCTCTCGCTCTTTTATATTCTATTTGATTTTCGGTTGTTGGGTGTCTCTTGTATCTGACAAAGGCTTGTTTGTGAATTCTTCTGACATTTTGGCATTCCTGATTCCACCATAGAAGTCGCCGCTTCGGAGTTTTGTTTAAAGATTTAGGAATTGTTGTTTCTGCAGTTTGAAGTATGAGTTCACTAGGTCCTCAATCTTCTTAGTTGTGTGAGTATTGTTCTTGTGTAGTTGTTTTATTGCATTGATTTTAGTTGAGATAATTAATTTGTATTTGTTAAAGTCAGCTTCAGAAAGTTTCCATTTGGGAGAACACTTTGTTTTATTTGATGAATTACATCTTTGTTTGGTGATTATAATAGGAAAATGATCACTACCAAACAGGTCATCAGAGGTTTTCCCGTCCCCAAGATGAGCAATTGATGTAGAACAGATGGTTAGATCAATAGCACTGAATGTTTTATGAGTATTATTCAGGTGGGTTGGTGAACTATCATTGAGTATATTAATATTAGTATGATCCAATACTTGTTCTAGTATCTTTCCTCTTACATCTTCTTTGTGAGATCGTCACATGAAACTGTGACTGTTAAAGTCTCCTAATAGAATAAATGGCACCGGCAATTGATTTATTAAGTGGGTTAGTTCACTAGCAGTAAAGGGATGGCTGCGGGGGAGATAAACATTACATACAGTTATGGGTTTATTTATGAGGTTGATTGTGACAGCACAGCATTCGAGGGTAGAATTTAGGTGAATTTCATCTGCTTTATGAGATGATGATGTGTAGATGGCTACCACGCCACTAGCTATGTTTGCATCTGTTCTGTTTTTTAAACACAACTTGAAATTTTTTAATGGTGGTTTTTGGTTGATTTTATTATTTGTTTCTTGTAAGCATATCATATCAGGGTTATACTTGTTAATTAGCAGTAGCAAATTCTCTTTTTGTGGATTAAATCCATTTATATTCCATTGGAGAATTGTATATGCCATTTCAAGAGCAAAATTTGAGAGAGTGTTAGTTTGAATATTCATCACTGATTTCACTAAAGTTTGCCAGTTCTCTGCTTATGTCAATTCTTATTAATTTCTTTTTTAAATTTGTGAAACGTCTTTTTATGCTTTTATCCGTAAGGAGGGGGTAGGTATCTTCTAACATTTGTAGTAACAGTTTGATATCTGGAGTAAATTCCAGAACAGCTTCCTCAACATTTATGCAATTTTTTTGTTTTTCAAAAAGACTTTTTAGTTGTAACCAATTTAAAACATATTTGTTACTTGGTTCAGATAATGTTCCTTTGAGTGAGGCAAGTTGATTTTCTAGTCTATCAGATTCCTCTGCAAGAGAAATTTCAAGTTTTGACTTTTTATTGTTTTTTGGGTTTGATTTAATCACTGTAGAATTTTTGGATTGGTGGACTTTATCCATTATCTCTGGTGTAATCGGTTGTATGTTGTTAGTATCTGAGACACTTTCTCTAAGAAAAGTTAGGTTTTCTTCACCTACAACTGAGTGTAACGTTTCTGATGTCTCAGATTTAGAAGATAGACTAGATAAGGGACGTTTGGCATTTTTTGTAGATCTGTTGTCAATAGCAGGATGAGCAGTGGAAGAGGGTTTAAGAGTTGGGAAGGAGGAGGGGGACAGCACATTTTTTTCATTAGAATTAACTTCACAGTACCCAGAGGGGTTATCTTTTTGTTCATTCATTGGGCAGTTGTTAGCAAAATGACAGTGATCCTTGCATAGAAAACATGATATAGAATCTGATGATGGATATATCCAGAAAACTGTGTCATCATAAATAATTTTCTGTACTTTGTACTGGTTTTTACTGGTTTCTGGTACTTTGTCCATATCATCTGGATGAATATAAATTTGTTTCCGGAAACTCAAAATGTGACTAAACCCTGGTTTGTACATGCCGGCTCTCAGGAAGGTCATTGTAGAGCCGATTCGAATTTTGAGTTTCGTTAGCTCGTCAATAATTACTGAGTGTGGGATAATAGGACACACATTAGAAAGAATGAGTCTTATATTCTGCTAATTAGCGGTCTAATGGATAACGTTGAGTTATTAATTGAAATGGTTGATTTATTGTCAACTAGTTTTTTCACAGATTCCTTAGAATCCAGATAGACACATATACGGATTTTTGAAATCCTTGAGACGAACCGTATAGTCTGGGGATTGATAATTTTTGCAAGTTCCTGGATGTACGTTTTAACTGATATACCGTCTACTGAGTCCATCACAATCGCGTGTTCTTTTGTGGGAAACGTACCTTTCTGAGCAGCAGTTAAATATCTGTTGGCATAATCTTGATTTTCATTACTAACTTGACTTGATTGATGGGTTTCCTGTTTGGGATGACTCCTTCATCAGAAGACATTTTAGGATGGACGTTGGGTGTACTGTGTACACCTACTAAGGTTTAAATACGTTTTACTCACTCACTGGATTTGATTCAGTTGATCATTTACACGAAAGTCGACACAACACAACACTCGGCACTGTGCGGCCTTCAACGACGCTCTCCGAACTTGCTGTCGCTTATCGCACTACAGGAGATCTTTACTCGCCAACGGTCGCAGCGACACTGATGTATCTTCAATTTTGTACTTGTGGGATGACGCCGAAAAAAATTCAAACTTTCGCAGTTTTCAAAAATCCAGCATTATCAGTAGAAATTGAAGCTATGTCACTTTTATAAGTGTATTTTATCGATTCTTATAATAAATTTAAAAAAACATTTTTGAGCCATTTTTGAGAAAATTTTGATAATGTCCCGGGGGCTTCATGTAAAGTACCCCCAAAAAATAATGGATGTGTTTCAAAATCGCAGAACATTGATCCACGTCAGAGCGATAGGGGTTTCTTCAAATTAGCATCAATCGTGCGCATAGTTTAGATGCTAGTACTGTTCACGTACACCAGACGGACAGATAGAGTGACAGACGGACGGACGTTTTGAAAATAACTTTTTGACTATCAGGGGATCTCAAGCAACCTCAAAGAGACCTGCCAAAATTGCATGCAATATGTGCAATTTTTAAAAAATAACAAAAAACAGATTTTCTTGAAAACGGCTCTTTTTTTTTTTTTAATTTTGGCGGGATAGTGATAAAGTACTAAATTTTTTTTAAAAACAAAAACGTAATTTCTTTGAGATCTCCATGTCGTTAATATTGACATTAGCGGCGATTTATTTACATTAATGCACTTACGAGGATATGTGCTCTAAATGACATTTTTCACTGAAAACACTCAAAATGTTCATGCGAAAATAAACTCAAAATTCCGCATTTTTAGGAACGCTCAGACGCCATTTCTGAAAAACGGCTTCAAATTTTTTCTTTAAATTTTCAAACTTATAGTGCCAATTGAACGGTTTAGCATGACCTACAATTAATTTTGCTGTATTCTTTTGTTTTTTAAATACACAAATGTATTTTTTAAATATCTCTCGTACCTTTAATAAGCACATTTCCAGCGGTTTCTATACATTCTTGCATTTGGGAGTGAACGTGCTTCTATGAAATGGTTACTAATGAAGTTTATCGAAAAGTCAATAATTTTCTGTGAAAAAGAGTTTCAAATTTTGCATTTATAGTAACGCTTAGACATAATTTTCATAGAAACAGCTCCACTTTTTTCTTTTAAAATTACTATTTATGACGAGATTTTACTCTTCCTTAATATTTTTAAAGTAATATTTGAGTACTACTCTTCGGAAACCGAAAAGTTGAAAAAAATTCAAACAAATGGGTGACGGCAGGTGGCCGCCGGCAAGAGTATGTGGTATGTCAGAATAGCGAGCCAAGATCAAAGAAAATAGAAAACTAATACGAGAAAGTCTGTGTCATTCTATAGCACCACTAGTTATTATTTTTCTTGGTCATCGGCGAATCTATCCATGATCGGACGCCTCGCCAATGTAAGTCCTACGTATTTTCCCTCTCGTGGGAAATATTTTGTTATGTCTTCTAAAATGTAGAAAATCAGTGCTCTTTGACGTTTTAATGATTCATTAATTCTATTCTGATCGTTAAATGACTCTTGAAGGTCTGCTTAGGTAGGTAATGGAGACTTTCTATATTTTTCTTTTATTTCGTAACACAATTCAAAATACCATCAAGGTTGCTAAGGTTGTTATGATCAAAAATATTGATTCGAGACATTTTTAATGTAAGAACCACAGCACAGTAAACTAAGGTTGGTGAAGCACTAATGTATCTGGTAGCCATAAAGAGACCCACCCACACATACTCGTAATATGGGACTTTACACGCCGTGTGCCTGTAATAATGAATTAATATAGGACGAGAAAAAAATACAGAGAAGAAACACAAGCCCTCAAAATATTAGCAATAAATATTTATTAAATAATTATTTTATTTTCAGACACTTGTTGATTGATTGATTGATTTATTCATGTTTCCGGACGCGTCAACAGCTCTGGTCATTAGTCCCGTTAGTGTAGTGCATGTTTTTCCTCGGGAGATGGCGGTGATCTTCCCCCGCTGTACGGCATGATCCGGCACCGACCTACCGTCGGCTAGTGGAGTTTCCCCCTAACCAGGACTCTTCCATCAGCGGGGCACCGCCCCAGCCGGGACAAGCTCTAAGCTCCCGACCGGTCAGACACTTGTGCTTCCATGGTTTTTTTATATATCAATTTCATCGAAGTCTATATGAATTTTATTGGACTGTAATGTGCATTTCCATGCATCAACGCGCTCTTGTGAACTCTGGAGACAATTAACATATTTTCTAAATTGCAAGAGCCCTGCGATTCTGACAGACAGCTGGTGGGGTTCCGACTTCCAGTATTTGGGCGCAATCGCAGGGCCAAGTACAATACAGAGCTGTCATAACGGGCCAATTCCCTGAACTCACAAATGCGTTTTCTCCGTTAGTATCCGAAAGTAGTAGATTGGACAATACTTCGAAATATCCTCACCTTCGACTCCATATGATCACAGTCTTCTGGACGTTATAGAAGAAGAGAAACCGTCCAGGAATTCATTTACAGAAACGAAACGTTTGTCAGAAAAAAAACATAGGATACATTGTTGATCATTTTACGTTTCAGGTCGAGTGAAAATGCTTCTCCTGGTCCTTCTGAGAACAATATGCAGCGCCTACGCAGATCAAACATCTTTGGTGCCGTCGATCGATTCAAAAGATCATCAAGCAGCAACAACAAGCACGGCAGTGGAGTTAACAATCTTGTTTTCGCGTAAAACAGGAGTAGATACTGTACGGATCTTGACAATGTATAGTATCGAAGACGAGAAAGGGATTGATCTTGAAATGTTAACTCGCAAAACAGAGTCTTATGCTGAAGCAACAGTTTTCGTTGATGACATCACAGAGGATACCCGGAAGATCCATCGAAAACCATCAGGTATTTATAAAGATAATGGCAATTATAGGTTGGGTCTACGCATTGAAGAAGGTGTTTACCTGAAACATGTTCCCATTAAAGTAACATGTAGAATCTTTCTTAATTTTGGCATCTCAAATATTCCCTAAGGTTTTTAAACCTACTTTAGAAATTTCATTACATTTATTAAACCTTAACTTCTTAAAATTATTACATTCCAGTGGTGAGTTATGGCACATAAACATATCTTATTATCGAGGCAGGTCACACGAACGGGGGCTATCAAAATATCGCGAGAACAGCAAGTTGCATTCTCGCTGAATATAAAAATTCGTATGAAATAAATTGTGTTTATTGTGGTGCTGGCACATTAAGCACCTACTTTCTCGCTTGTATTTTCTCGTAGGTAGAACGTAAATTCAGTGAATTTACATTGTACATAAATGTACCTACAATGTACGATGCGTATTTTAGCCGTAAATAAAATTATTAGTTTATATTAACGCGAACGAAAGGAAAAACTGAAATAAGGGTGAAAAGATGGTTTTAAAATTACCTTTCTGTAATTAAACATCGTTCCAAAAATCATAAAATGCAGCATAGTGTTATGAAACAAACCAGAATAGTTACCTTACACAGTGAGTATCACTGTAATACTTAAACATTAATTTTTCAAATAAAACAATATCTGCCTTAAAAAAGAATGAGGAAGATGGTAATTTAGAATCTATTGAATAATAATAATAATAATAATAATAATAATAATAAGTTTATTACTCTCATTCATATTTTTCAATAATTCTTATTTGAAAGAATCAATGTTATGTATCAATACTATGTTATAAAATCAAAATTTACTACTATGGTTTATTTATTTACTGTTTGTGATCCCTGGCGCAAAAACTACTATGATCATAAGTCCCGTACGTGTAGTGCATGTTTTTTCTCGGGAAGTGGCGGTGTTCTTCCCCCGCTGAATGGCGACATCCGTCGCTGACGTGTCGTACGCTACCGGGGTGTTCCCCAACCAGATATCTCCCGCCAGCGGGGCACCGCCCCAGCCGGGACAAGTTCTAAGTCGTCGACCGATCTCCCGGCATGTGTGGTAGTGTAGTGCATGTTAGTGTAAGTGTGTGTGTGTGTAAGGGGAGAGGATAGGACAAGGAAGAGGAAGGACACATCGCGCGCGGTCCGTGGCCCGTTTGGTAGGGTAGTGCTCTCTCATTCACCTGGTGTTGATCAGAGAAACCACAGAAAACTACCGATCAGAGCAGCCGGCCGCTAGAATTCTCCTCCAGACAGCGATTGAATTCGACCTAGCTCACAACCTAGTGTAGAAAATCCGGCCACCGTCGGGACTCGAACCTAGGATCTCCTGGTCAGAGGCGCTGCAGTGACATCAGTTGATGTCCTAAACGATCTCTCTCGGCACAATTATTTATTTTATAAATAAATAAATATAAATTAAATTAAAATAAAACAAATAAATAAAAAATAAATTAAAATAAAATAAATATAAAATAAGTAAAGAAGTATAAAATTAATAAATAAAAAGAAGTAAATAAAAAATAAATATAATATAAATAAATAAATTTAGAATAAGTGTAAAAT
This sequence comes from Teleogryllus oceanicus, assembly GCA_964035755.1. Lineage (NCBI taxonomy): Eukaryota > Metazoa > Arthropoda > Insecta > Orthoptera > Gryllidae > Teleogryllus > Teleogryllus oceanicus. The sequence goes on along the minus strand of CAXIVR010000012.1, from coordinate 18,685,619 downwards.
AAATAAATTAATATAAAATAAATAAATTTATTTTATATTTGTTTTATATTTATTTATTTTTTATTTATTTATTTTATTTTGTTTTAATTTATATTTATTTATTTATATTATATTTATTTTATTTTAATTATTTTTTATTTATTTATTTTATTTTATATTTATTTTATTTTAATTTATTTATTTTACACTTATATTTATTTATATTTATGCATTTATTTATTGGTGCTTGCACTGCAGGTGCGCCGGCGCGGGGCTTGGCGCCGCCGCAGGTGTGGCTGGTGGGCGCTGCGGGGTCGGCGGCGGCGGCGGCGCGGCGGCTGGCGCTGCGCGCGCCGCGCTGCGCTCGCGGCCTGGAGGCCCGGGCGCTGCGCCGCCTCTGGCTGCGCTTCCGCCTGCTCAACGTCTTCCTCGTGCCCTCGTGCGACACGCTGGTGGCCTTCTACGACCCTTACGAGCCGGTCGCCTGCAACGGGTTCGTCTGCTTTTCTGTAGGCCGTCAGAAATATTATTATTATTATTACTATTATTATTATTATTATTATTATTGATAATAATGATAATAATGATAATAATAAATTAATAATAATAATAATAATAATAATAATAATAATGAATAATAATAAATCAATGCCGGTCCGGATAGCCGAGACCGCTAAGGCAGTAGTGCCGTGGCGATCTCGGACGGAAGGATCGCGGGTTCGAGTCCCGCCTCGGGCATGGGTGTGTTTGTGTATGTCTGTTTGTGTGTGCCGTCCATTCATCCTTCATAATTATCATCATTTCATCTTCCATCCCCCAGGGCTAACAACCCTGGGGGTATAAAAATCGGATTCAGCCTACTGCTGATCCCCCTCGTTAGTTACATGCAAGACTTGCAACGTGATAAAATGATACTGAGCCCGTGCACGTGCATGTCCTGCGTGGTCCAAGATGGCCTATTCGCGAGCAAATAAAAAAATAATAAATCAATATTTCTTTTTCATTGTCAATGTATGTTTACAAATAAAAGTATCCAAAGTTTTTTATGACAATCATTTATTCAGTAATTTCACAACGTTTCGTAACTCGTTTTGTTACATCTTCAAGTGCTAAACTTAATGAGGGAACGCTATCCCATTGAATTACCACATCAGCAGAACATTCAAGGAAACATTACAAGATACCTCACTCTCGCACAGTTGATACCACATAAATAACCGTTACAAACAGAGACTCCATTCAAAGTTTGCGGGAGTATCCCATTTGTTTGTTCAATGGGATAGCGTTCCCTCATTAAGTTTAGCACCTGAAGATGTAACAAAACGAGTTACCAAACGTAGTGAAATTACTGAATAAATGATTGTCATAAAAAACTTTGGATACTTTTATTTGTAATAATAATAATAATAATAATAATAATAATAATAATAATAATAATAATAATAATAATAATAAAATTGTCTTTATTAGTGGCGAGGCTTAGGCCATTAGGCATGTTCTTCCGCCTAACCACATGAAATATTTACATTATTTCTTATACTATGAAGAAGATCGAGGAGGGCGTATTTTACATTTATATTTATATCTGGGATGCAAAACGATTCACTTATTATTCACTTTTTTAACTTTCATAATTCACTTTCACAATAATTCACCATTCAATAATAACTTCAATAATTCACTTTCAATTATTCACTTTTTTCTGAGGAATATCGGCCTATTATCCAGCTTAGGTAGCTCAGGGTATCAAATAAAGTCTATGCAGTGCCAGTGGCCTGGAAGTCGTAGGGATTGAGTCTCGATTGTAGCAGTATTTTCGACACTTGCCAGACAGCTAGGTCGAATTCAGCCGCTGTCTGGGGGAGAGTTATAGCGCTCGGCTGCTATGATTGGTGGTTCTCCGTGGTTTCTTCTACCAACACCAAGCAAATGCCGAAAAAATGTTCTAACAAACTGGCCACGGACCGCGCGCGATCTTTTCTTCCTCTTCCTTATCCTATCTTCACTTTTTCTTACACACACTTTAACTTACATTCACTGTACTACATCGCATGTGGGTACTTAGTGCTTGTCCCCCCTGGGGCGGTGACACGCGGGTGGGAGATACCTAGGCGTGGAAAACATCACAAGCTGATGTGTAGTCCAGCACCGGATCTGGCAAGAGGGGCAAGATTGCCGCCGTCTCTCTCAATTAAAAAGAAATCACTACACTCACGGGTCTTGTTCTTAGCATCTCATGCGCCCGGAAACACTTATCTATCAATGAATCGAAATACACAATGTATGATTTTCTAATAGATGAATAAAACAAACGATGTGCTATCGAAGAGACATTATGTTTCATTACCTATTCATTTTATTGTACTCTTACTCTGAAAAGGGAGTCGCTGGTGCCTGAGAAGTCTACCAAATCGCTTCGCATTAGAACTCTCTTCGCTTGAGAAACATGAGTGAAGTATGAGTTATCTTCCAATAAATGTAAAAGTCACATGTTAACATCATTCTATGATATTTCTCACTGGCAAAAGATTATCATCTTCGACACTTTGCATGCCCAAGAAGTTTGTAAGATTTATTCCACGGCATGCTGTTCTGACTGGTCAGGGTATGATTACAAATAGCCCAGGCACACCAATATTTTTTGCTTTGGAATTGAATATCGATTTTAACATTACTCCTGTATTTCATTACTTCACGTATCTCTATTGTTGTATTACGGCATTGTTTATTCGAAAAATTAGCCATCCTTTACAATTCCTCTACGCAACCAACTCGTTTTATATATCGTATATGTTCAAAACCAACCATTTTACTATTCCATGCATAAAGACCCATTGAATATAGTTAAAGAATCCCACCATGTTGTCTCGACAAAATTTTGTTCTCCAATTAGGATTTGTGGTATTTGTAACCCCAAAAAATTATTCTAAAAAGTATGTAGAAAAATTTGGATAGAATGAATTACGGTTTATATGCTCGTAGTATTCGTAAAACTATCTCACTAATTTCTAAATAGGAATACATATGTGTTTTTCTTAATATATGAATAAGTTTGTATGAATTATTTTTAGGACAAACCGAAACAGAACTCAACTATCAGACTACGAGGAATCATCAATAGCATTCGAAGAAAAAGTGAATAGCCAAAATAATTTGACAAACATCGACGAGCTAGAATTTAAAGACCCTTTTGATCCTCACATGAGTGTTGAATACGAGGCCAGCGAGGAAGAAGATGAAGACCCGGATCAGAAAGAATACTTTGAAGATTATGCAGAAAACGAGGAGTTGAGGGTGTGCCGAGGCCGTGTGCTACGCACCACTTTGGAAAACGTTTTGGAAGTGGCTGAGCAGCGGGTGATGAATCTACGTGGCTACAAGCTGCGAGCAACGATTTTTCCGAGGTATCCAGCAGTTGTACCTCTGAATAAAAATGGTATGTTCTTATACTCATTAATATTTTAGTTTACATAATATATTTCAATCTTGATTGTTAATTATATTACAGTATAATAAGGTATACTTTGTGCTTGATTCCTCCTCCATCCTTAATTAATAATCATGGATTACCACAATGTCTCTGCTGCCTTCATGGAATGTATTACAATCTTCTTAGGCTTATCCTCGCCTAAGGGTGATTGGGCATCACTGTTTCTTCGGATCAGCCAGCGAGCAATACTCCCAAGAGTGTTTTCAAAATTAATCCTCGGGTGGGTCAACTCGCAAGGTCGGTGATTCCAGCTAGCCAGACTGGACTCAATTTCAGACAGGAGTCAAATTTTTTCTGGCCGGAATCGATTTTTAACGTTACTCACAATATCTCGGGGAAAGTCCCTTCTCGCCTTACCAATGAGCGTCAGGCCCTGCCACCTGAGATTGGAGCGGAGGCAATTTGGCCGACCGGGCCAATTCGGGCCCTCCGGCCCAATCCCCAATGGGTATTTCAACTTCCCGCGAAGACACTAAGTGTGTTGCGACCGAGGCCACGCCCCAATCCGGCCGGCGACGGGGGCCCAACTGAAGGCCGCCCTGGCGTGAGCTCGAGTGATAGCACCGCCTGCTAACTGGAACCCCACTGGCACTAACGACGTCACTGTTGCCGAAAGGCCGGGTTCAAACTCCACCAGAACCATCGTCGCCTAGCACTGCGCTAGTTCAAAGTAGTTGTCGTCACTGTGTGCGACACTAATGCGACTTGCTGAGTCTTACGACCGGTTTAGGTAGCTCAGGGTATCAACAGAGGTCAGTGGAGAGACTCTACGTTTCGAGTTCTGACGGTGGCAGTTATTTCAAGCTCTAGCTAGATAGCTGAATTGAATTCAGCTGCTGTCTGGAGGAGAATTCTAGCGGCCGGCTGCTCTGATCGGTTTTTTTTGCCGTGGTTTCTCCGGTCAACACCATGCGAATGCCGGAGCAGTACCCTAGCAAACGGGCCACGGACCGCACGCGATCTGTCCTTCCTCTTCCTTGTCCTATAGTCTCCCCTTACACACACACACACACTTACACTAACATGCACTACACTACCACATATTCCGGGAGATCAGTCGGGGGCTTAGAGCTTGTCCCGGCTGAGTTTGCGCCCCGCTGGTGGGAGAGTCCTGGTTAGGGGGAAACCCCACTAGCCGACGGTAGGTCGGCGCCGGATCTCGCCATCCAGCGGGGAAGATCACCGCCATCTCCCGCGAAAAAAACATGTACACACTAACGGGACCAATGACCAAAGCAGTTGACGCGCCCGGAAACACGAAAATCACGCACCCTTCTAGAAATACCGGCCCATCCAGCGATTAGAGCATGGATCTAATGAGCTTAGCAGTTGCACTTACGGAACTAAAGATCTTAGCAGTTGACGCGATTAGTCAATGAATGAATGAATGAATGAATGAATGAATGAAGTGACGTGGCGCCTAGGCACGCCGCCGCACGAGTTCTGGCGCCCCCGGGGGGGTGGGCGCGTCCGGGCGCCGCGCCGGCGCCGCTTCACGGGCGCCCTCGGCGACCTCATCCACGGCCGCGCCGACCTCGCCGCCAACGGCTTCTTCCTCAAGGACTACGGCTCGCCCGACACTGAGTTCACCAACATCCAAGGACGCGACCAGGTAGACTTCTGCATTTATTTATTTATATACATTTCGTACACAATACATTTCGAGAGCCTTGCGGAACTCCCGTTTTGTTGTTCGAAATAAACAGTATCCACATTTATTGTATGCGTACGGCTTACTATACATTTGCATGATATCTTGACCGTTTCGATTTCTCAACGGAAAGTCTAGAACTGAGAGATTCCTGATATTCTTTTACATGCAGTAAATCTACAAACATGGAGCAGCTTTACTTCCCCTCCGAACGAAGGCGTACGTAGGATTTTTTTCGCCCTTAAAAATCCACGGCTTCGATCGGGTTCGAACCCAATCCCAAACTTGGGTATAACAGTCCGATACACTAACCGTTACACCATCGTCGCCGCATAGTGTGACCGTTTGGTTGTGACTCCCAGCATTTCTTAACTCCTATATTGAATAAATTGATTTAGTTTAAATTATTAAAAAAATTGTCAAGCAATTCTCAGAAATTCAAAGAAGTTAAAATGTGTACTCGTGAAATTAAATAACTTATGAAGAAGTTTCAACTTTTAAGAAAATTAATCAGTTATTTTCATTTTATTTAGTTGTAATCGATTAACTGTAACAATGTGGTCATTCAAAGAATATATTTGTGCGTTTAATTATTCGATTAACAAACTGTTTCAATTAATTTATGCCATCGCTAACCCTGACGAGGGATAAACTCAGGGCACCAACAACCCAACCAGGTCGAATGGCCGGCGACATGCAGCGATTTCTGCGCAGCGGCAGGCGTTAAAAATCATGAAAGATCGGAATAATAAATGTCGAAAACACTGCATGCAGTACTTCATAATAAATTTACTTAAATTCATCTATCCCGGTGCTGATAAAGCTGGGACACTTTCACGTCAATCCGAGTAAACAAGCTCGGTGACTTGATTGTATGATTTGACTGATAGCCAGGAATTATTTCAAGAGCAATGGAATTGCTAGGTATAGAATTGAGAAAAAAGTACAGAAAATCAGAAGTGTGTAAAAAATTCTGAAACAGATTTGTATGTGAGAAGAAATGAAAGAAATCATCTTCGTCAACATATCAGCTTTATTAAGATAGCCGGCAGCATACTTTTGCCGACAGCAGCGAGGCTGACGATGACGGCAAAGCCGTCGAAAGCCGGCTATCTTAATAAAGCTGATATGTTGACGAAGATGACTTCTTTTATTTCTTCTTATAAGAACGTCAACAACATCCAATCAGAATTCCCACAAGAATTGTATGTATAATAATATAACCTGAGGTTCAAATTCTCACCTGCGACCTCTCTCGGGTCAAGTTGCTACAGTCTTGAACCAATATTAATAAACAGACTAAACAGGCAAATAACGTTTTTACCACGTACAAGAAAAAGGACTTTTGTTTCGATTCAGTAAAGAAATGAAACTACTTCGTTTCTATTTATTAGGTAACAAAACTACATTCGTGCAGACTTCCGTTTCTTTACTTGTAACGAAATTAAATTCAAAAGGAAATAATTCTGTTACAGCGGTGTAGAAACGAAAAGTTTCGTTTCATTTCTTTTGTCATCCTTTCTTTTATTCACAAGCTCAATTTTTGCTATCCTAATGGTGTACCTCGAAATTTTGGGGGATTTTTAAGCCTCAATAAAATTTTCAAAACTTTAAAAGGTTTCAATTTCTTTCTTGTACTCGGATAGCGCAAATAACTCTTAAAATATGGCCTGAGTCTCATTTTAGAATCTCTGATTTTTCGAAAATTGTAAAAGTTGAAAATTTTTCTGCGTCTTCCTATATCTGCAAAATTGAAGATACAGTTTTTAAATAAAATATGTTGTTAAAAAGAGATATTGTAATGAAGGTACAATTTTTCAAAAATATGTGTAGTTTTGCGTAATTTTTCCTGAAAGGTAGAAACATTTTAAACATTTTCAGAGGATTGATTGATTTTTTCGTGTTTCGGGACACGTCAACTGCTTTGATCATTAGTCCCGTTAGTGTAGTGCATGTTTTTTACTCGGGAGATGGCGGTGATCTTCCCCCGCTGGATGGCGAGATTCGGCGCCGACCTACCGTCGGCTAGTGGGTTTTCTCCCTAACCAGCACTCTCCCACCAGCCGGCCACCGCCCCAGCGGGGACAAGTTCTAAGCTCCCGACCGGTCTCTCGGAATATGTGGTAGTGTAGTGCATGTTAGTGTAAGTGTGTGTTTAAGGGGAGAGGTAGGACGAGGAAGAGAAAGAAAAGATCGCGCGCGGTCCGTGGCCCGTTTGGTAGGGTACTGCTCCGGCATTCGCTTGGTGTTGATCGGCGAAACCACGGAAAACTACCGATCAGAGCAGCCGGCCGCTAGAATTCTCCTCCAGACAGCGACTGAATTCGACCTTGGTGAAAAGTTAGGGTCGAAAATCTTGCAGCCGTCAGGACTCGAACCTAGGACCTCCCGGCCAGAAACTCTGCAGTGACACCAGAGGACGGTGAAACGATTTTAGGGAGCCCCTGAAGGTGTCACCTAGTGAAATTTTGAACCATTTGTAATTGTTGCCACGTCACATGGAGGAATCTAGTATATGTACTATGATATTTTGTTATCGTTGTTTGGCAAACAGTGTTCACGGAATCAGATAGCTTGCTTCGAAGATAGGGTCAACAGAGTTTCCAAACGTTTTTCGAATTTTGACAGGAGTCAACAATCTGTTACATTTCAGTTACATGGTTTTATAGCAACTTTTAAACAGTATGAATTATATACATATCTCAGATCTCCAATGGTGTACTTTGTGAAAGTGTTTTACTAAAAGTAGCCTAAATGCTAATTGTAATTTATTTACAAATATGGAAAGAGATTGCCATGAACAACTTATAGGAATATTATTGTAACTGTTTGTCCTGAGCCGTCACACACAATCAGAAAAGACGCCAAATGAACTCAATTTAGGCAAGTTTACTCGGTGTTGCTGCTTTTTTTAAATTCAAATTCCATGATTATCAAACCCCAAACTGACTTTTGCGCAGTTTTCTGCGGAAACCGAATTGCGCCTCTCGAAAACTACCACATTTTAACACGAAATATTGTTCAAACAGCAACACATTTTGGACATTTTTTCGGCCCGGTGGGTTTTTTAATTTTTCTTTGCTTGTAGGGGCCTCCCATCCACAATTACGTTCTGATAGCCTATGCTTAAACTATAAGCAATGATATGCAAGAAACAGTTTCTACCTTGCTTTAGTTTCTCAAACTTAATTATACCATCTTGACGCTGCAGAAAATTTTTATAGATTATTAGTAGTTGTTAGTGATTGTTATAGATTAATATGTTATATATTATTTAAAAGTCAGTTAAGTATCAAAATACTCTGCAATTTGCAGGGTTCAAACATTTCAACATGTAATGCTGTCACCGCCCCCTCCTGTACCACGCAGTAATCGTTGTAGCAAGGTGCAGTTGCGTGATTCTCGTTGTCTGGTCTCCCGTCGCGGTCGGGAAACCTAACGATCATGAAGTGCAACGCAGCTGCGCTCCGCTCGGTAAACTCTCTTCATGACGACCACAGCACGACATCCACTGCGGCGTGCGTGGCAGCCCTTATAGAGTGGCTTTGTAGCATTACTGCGTAGTGCAGTATCGCCTATGACATCATGGGGCGTTGAAATCTAAAAAAACGACATATTAAAATGTTGTGGCATGATCCACAAAAATTTAGTGCACTCTGTGATACGTAAAATAGTCCGATTTTCGCTTTAACTTGTAATCATAGTTACAAAATACTGAAACCGATATGTCTATTAATGAATTTTCAGCAGATTCGTAAGTTAATGAAATGACATGAGAAAATTCGCTTGTAACTAAAATTCGTTATTTTATGAGCCATCTTCTCTACCCTCGCAGATCGTTCGAGCAAGGCAAAGTTATCACCGTTGTGCCGCGGTGAATAAATCATGACTCAGTTTTTGAAAAAAATATTAAGATGGGATGTAAATACAAAATAACATTGGTAAACAACTTTTTGCCGAATTCAAAAGCGCAGGTCTTTGGAGATGCATATTTGGTGCGATGTTATTCTGGATAAAATGTCCTGGAAAATCTGTATTTTACCGCGATTTTTGACGTGGTTTACGTTTTTACACCACCACTCATTTTATACAATCATCTCACCTTTCATAATCATTCCCCTATCATAATGTACCCCTCATGATCACTTCCTTACGCGATAGACAGTGAAAAGCAACTACTGCAGGCACGTTCAGGAAGGTCGTCCAGGAAAGGCGTGAACCCTGGCTTATCGCACACTATATCCTGTGTCCTCCCATTATTTCTCGTTGATTGATTGATTGATTAATTTTTTCGTGTTTCCGGGCGCGTCAACTGCTTCGGTTATTAGTCACGTTAGTGTAGTGCATTTTGTTCTCGGAATATGGCGGTGATCTTCCCGCTGGATGGCGAGATCCGGCGCCGACCTACCGTCGGCTAGTGGGGTTTCCCCCTAACCAGGACTCTCCCACCAGCAGGGCATCGCCCCAGCCGGGACAAGCTCTAAGCTCCCGACCGGTCTCCCGGAATATGTGGTAGTGTAGTGCATGTTGGTGTAAGTGTGTGTGTCAGGGGAGAGGATAGGAAAGGAAGAGGAAGGACAGATCGCGCGCGGTCCGTGGCCCGTTTGGTAGGGTACTGCTCCGGCATTCGCCTGGTGTTGATTGGAGAAACCACGGAAAACTACCGATCAGAGCAGCCAACCGCTAGAATTCTCCTCCAGACAGCGACTGAATTCGAGCTAACTGAAAAGCTAGTGTCGAAAATCCTGCTGCCGTCAGAACTCGAACCTAGGACCTAGGACCTCTCGGTCAGAGGCGCTGCAGTGACATCAGTTGATGCACTGAGCTGCCGCTCCCGGTTTATTTCTTGTGAATTCTGAAGAATTCCTCTATTATTATTATTATTATTATTATTATTATTATTATTATTATTATTATTATTATTATTATTATTATTATTAAACTAGTGCATATTTATCAGGGCAGGCAGAGCCTACCTTTCCTACCCGAAGGAACCACCACTCTATTTAACTGACACTGAATACGTTTAATTGTGAATATAAATGATATCAATAATAATAATTAATAATAATAATAATAATAATACCAATACACAATACTGTGATCAAATAAATGCGATGTAAGCGACCGTTTTAACATAACTATCTAAACAGTGTATTGGGGTAACTTCGCTTATTCAAGAAATAATTTCTCAATCGTATTTTAAACGAAGACTCGTAAAACGCCGTACGTCAAACAGACGAATGTGGCAAGCGTGTCGTCGTTCGTTAGCGAAGCAGCGGTGTTGCATTTCTCGTAAACTACGGCTTCTCCGCCACGCACGCCGCGTCGCGTGGGGCGATCGAAGCCCCTGTCTTGGCCGCCACCCGCAGCACTCCGCTGCCGAGTGGGCTGCTCGTCTGACGTCATCGCACGGCGCTGAGCCAGCACTACCCGCCACTTGGCTGTTGGAAACTTACACACTAAGAGCCCTGCCGCGCGCGCTCGGCGCTTCCTCGCCAAGTACTTGACGCAGCAGAGGGTAAATGCTACTTTTGATAGGGAAAGCGAAGACGCTGGGGATCACAAACGAATAGTGCTTAATGTAGTGCCTATTCTGGTAATGTTAAATCTTCTAACTTAGGGTGCACTTTTCTCAAGAACAATGAAAGTTACACCTTTGATATTTTACAGCAGTTTTATCTGATAATTTTTTAATATGACAGACAATTTTTTCTTGCATTAACGCTTTTCATTTAAAAGTTATGAATTTTTGCCATATGTAAATTTTTTACTAAAAAAGAAATTTCGAATTTCTTTTTAGTTTTAAAGATTATTTTTCATAAAAACGATTCTAATATCAAGAACATGTTTAGTTGGATTTGTCAGATTTTTTAGAAATGTTATCTTAAGCAGTTTTGGGATAAATGCACCAATGTCCACTGGAAAGAAATGTGCTGCAAATGACCTTCAAAGTAAACATTTACACCCACCAAACACTACAATAGACCTTTAGTAATCTGTGCCCTCTTCTTCCCTTTTCTCCTTGATGTTTCTCTTCTCCTTTCTTGTCTGTTTTCTAAGATCCTCCACGGCTTTATCCGTCTTTTCCACTCGAAATCTAAAGTGTCTTCGTGAAATCTAAACTTGTTTCTCACTTCGTCAAAATTCCACTACATACTCTGTTTAACCTGTTCAATAGCTCAGTACACATCTTTAAAGACACTGTGTTGGAGGATTATGGAGATTATGCCCGTAGCTGAACTAAAATGGATTTCTTTACGCATTTCACAGCACTTTAAAAGGATGACACCAATGGCGTAGTAAGTTTCAAAGAATTTACACAAGTAAAATGTACGAGTATCACACAAATGCAATGAGTGATGGCATTGACATTATAAAATCTTAGAACATTACATCAAGTAAATGTGTGTATATAACTGCAGTCAAACTTAGGAACTGAGGATGCAGAAATCAGTGCAAAAAATTGATGTACACAATGAACATTTTGTTAAATAAAATAAGATTGGGAAAGAGTACGAAAATATATTTTTAAATTTCTATGTGTTATCTAATGCCAATGAAGGAAATAAAACTGCATAAAACTGCTTTTGGAGATTAAAAGTAGGTCTCCTATTAAGTTAATTCTTAACTGTTATTATGGATATTGTACAAAGGTATTTATTTACACAATAACCATATCGTATTTTTTCTTCAAAATATTACTATTAGTACACTATTGTTGAAAAATAAAGTTCATTTCGCGTTCAAGTTTCGAATTTCTCAAGTCAACGGGATTCACAAATTATTTACAATGTTATAGAAATTCTCGTATCACCAAAATTAGTATACATAATGCAATAAATAAATTTTTAACAAGTCATGCACGATTTAACGTGCTTTTTTTGTGTGCGAAAGAACGACGTTTTCACTTTGACTGAAAGTTTGCGAAACAATTCCAAGAGTTCGCGAAATATCTTTCGGCCACGGCGGTGCATAATTGCGAGAAGAAGCGAGTGTGAAAGAAATGCGTCACAGTTAAGTGTTGTGCAGTGAAGTGAAGTGAAGTGAAGTGGAGTAAGGTTTGCGTGGTGATTTTAATGTACTATTTATTATTATTATTATTATTATTATTATTACTATTATTATTATTATTATTATTTTTAATCAACTCCTTTTTTTGTAACTTTTTGTTAATGAATGTAAGTTTAATGTATGTAAGGTCAAGATATTCTGCCACCAAGTTACTACACTTAATTGCAGAATTAACAATAAATCTATCTATCTATCTATTCGCAAAAAGGGCGCGAGGCGATTCATAGCAGCCGTCTTTTGTTGCACTTGCATACGCTCGCGCGAATTATGTATTTCGCGCACTTGCCACATAACTTTCTATTTACTTGTCCAATAGCAGTACGTTATGATGATAGTTTCTACATTCTCAGAACACGTTCAGACAGCAAGTGGGTGCCTGCAAGCCTTGTACTGGAAAGAAACCATGAAATAGTGCCATGTTATTGAATCACACTGTTCAAGTGTGCGGTGAATTAAATATCGGTGAAAGTGGAGAACTCTGAAATGCCTGCTGGAATGAAACTCCAAGCCGATTCAACCAAACAGAACTGGCCTATAATAGAATTGGCTGTTTCATTTCGAATATTGCACATTGTTGACCTGGAGATCTTAGGGTATGATACAGCGATTTTAGACACTTGCTATAAAGCGAGGTCCAATCAGACATTGTTTGGAGCAGTATTAGAGAGGCCGGCAGCTCTATTTGGTAGTTTTTGGTGGTAACTCTGATCAATATCAGGCAACTGTCGAAGTAAAACTACACCAAACGGGCCTCGCAACGCGCGCTTTTTCCTCCTTGCCCACTTACACACAAGCATGTGTGTGCGTATATATATATATATATATATATATATATATATATATATATATATATATTGTGACATACCGATATGTCACGTTAAAATAAACTAACATTTATTTGTAGACAATATGGTGGAACATGCATTACGAAATATCACGAGTGCTAGAGCTTAGCAACGACCGTGAATAAACAATGTAGTTTTTGTTTTTTCTAAATGCATTAAGAGATGGCTTGGTGCCGAAAGTGGAAAATTTGGGATTGGGCGAAGAAGTTTAGACGATCAAAAGGTCAGCTACACCAAAATATAACAAACGTATGGATTGGCTGGGTGAGAGAAGGACGGTCAAATGTTATGAAAAAAATGAAGGTAGTTTAATACGAAGTCTTCGAGGGATGAATCATGCAGGAAGATTTCATTCTGCTCGGCAACGCGCTTCTGAACTGATCGTAGGTTCGTGAGAGGGAACGAGTACAATCTAGATAGAATTGGGTTATCAGTGAAATTTTAAGGACAGTGAATGATATTGCAGATATTTTGATGTGGAAGCAATATTGATGTATAAATTGGAACTTTGTCGGGAGTGGTAATCGAGTTCGGGACTATGTCATAGGACGTAATCGGGACTGATAATGTTGATAGTTTGAGACCAGCTTGGATAGGGGCAGAAGAGGACTTCGTGGAACTTTGGACTACGGCAAGCTCGCAAGATATTTCGACTGAGAAGTCTACGAGGGACATCAACGAAGAAAAGATAAGTTAACCGCGGTATAAATTGTAAATTGAAAGATATCTTGATCAAAGACCTAAAAATTGTAAATTCACTAAATTGTTTGCTAAAAGCGTAGAAATAAACGTTGTTGAATTTTGTTCTTTAGAAAAGAAAGTGATCTTTCATTTAGTCAATCCAAACAGAAATGAACTAGGAATAGAATCATTCTATTTCAGATTCCCAGCTGCGCTGTATAGTCGGCGGATCCTATAATCCATTATAGAGGTAATAAGTATTATAATATATCGTGACCCATTGACCCAGCAAGCCGGACGCTAAGATCTTTAGCAGATATAAATGTAGAGAGAGGAAATTTTGTCTCTCTCTCTCTCTCTCTCTCTCTCTATATATATATATATATATATATATATATATATATATATATATATATATAGTCACTAAACACGCGGTCCAAATTCACTCGACCCGTCGTGCATTCGCAACTCTTACGATCAGGCGTCGTTATCCCTAAGTGAGCTTCGCTTCGTGTGGGCGTTACCTCCGACGTCTGACAGATCACTGCCGGCTCGCCGTCAGACCTGTAGAGTTGACTGAGTTAAATTGTCTTTGTAGACTAATACCGGGTTGCACGTTATCAAGCATACTGTCAAGTTTACGATAAAGAAATATATTGTGGATCTGAGACACAAAGTCATATATTCTTCAATTAGAACTAAACACACCCAAAAAGACTGAACTCTAGTATCCGGAGTTCATTACTCGAACGCGAACCTCGCATTCGTAATTTGCGTTGAGTAAATCTACAACTAACACCTTAATGTCTGAACAAAGTTTAATGATCATTAAAAATAAATACTCTCATTTGAGATTAATTGTATATTTTTAGTCTAGTTAACCAACGGGTGCAAATGCTAACCTCGCCTCTGATTCGTTTTAGACATTACCAAATTTACACAAAATTCTTATTTTACACCTTTAAACTATTGACAATTCCCACTGATTTGTGAAGGATATTCAACAAATATCAATGACTCCATCATCCCACACGTTAAACTGAATGAATTACACATTGAAATAATTTAATACCGTAATCATATTTACAACAATTACTCGACTTTATATCGATTTTGCTTTGACTCATTCACGAAATGGTTCGAAACACAGATCATTCTTTAATTCTCATCTCACATGTGTTATTCGTTAATCGATTATGCAAGTTTTAATCGTTGATGCCTTCTCACGCACGGGTACTCATGCTTCCGAAACGGGATAGGCGTCGAACGACCTCGGCAGGTTCCGCTGGCGGGGCGTAAACACTGCTGGGCTCCGACGCCGGATGGCGGCTCGCGATCCATGCGACCTCCCGTCACAGCGATGTGACGGCTCACGGTGCTGCAGTAACCTCGGCGCGCGTGTGTGTGTGTATATATATATATATATATATATATATATATATATATATATATATATATATATATACATATATATACAGAGAGAGAGAGAGAGAGAGAGAGAGAGAGAGAGAGATGCTTGTGTGTAGGAGGGCAAGGATGAAAGAGCGCGCGTAGCGAGGCCAGTTTAGTGTAGTTTTACTTCCACGTGACCAAGCTAGCCTCGAAGATGGACGCGTCCTCGGCTACATTCACCGATTTGCTCGACACTTCTCGGTTACAACCAGTACTTCTGCGTTGCCGTCGGCTTCGATTTCCTCGTTGGAGACGACAATCGGAAACTGCATGTTCTGGAAGCTGATCTGCAGCCGTAGTAGCGTGGGTGATGTGTTAATTGTAGGCCGTGATCTGGCAGTTTTTTACGGCTCGAGACTGGTCGGGAGTTTAGAGCTTGTCCCGGCTGGGGCGGTGCCCCGTTGGTGGGAGAGTCCTGGTTAGGGGGAAACCCCACTAGCCGACGGTAGGCCGGCGCCGGTTCTCGCCATCCAGCGGGGGAAGATCACCGCCATCTCCCGAAAAAAAGCATGCACTACACTAACGACACTAATGACCGAAGCTGCTGACGCGCCCGGAAACACGAAAAAATCAATCAATCAATCCACTGTATGTGGTGACGTTTTGGTACAATGTGCCTTCTCTAGGTGTGCGTAGTGGTGCCGAAGGCGCTGCCGGAGCCCAAGCTGCGGCTGGCGCGGCCGGAGGTGGTAGCGGCGCTGCTCGCCGCTTTGGTGGCGTGCTCGGCGTTGTGGCGGGCTGCCGACGCGCTCCGGGGCCTCACGCACGCGTGAGTACCTCTATCGGTGGCGGCTGGTGCCCCAATAGACTGGGACTGGGAGCGCTGGCTCAGTGCATCAACTGATATCATAGCAGCGCCTCTGCTTCGAGTCCTGACGGCAGCAGGATTTTCAACACTAGCTTTTTAGTTAGGCCGAATTCGGTCGCTGTCTGGAGGAGAATTCTTGCGGCCGTCTGCTCTGATTGGAAGTTTTCAGTGGTTTCTCCGATCAACACCAGGCGAATGCCGGAGCAGTACCATAACAAACGATCCACGGACCGGCGCGATCTTTCCTTCCTCTTCCTTCTCCTATCTTTACCTCTTACTCACACACTTACACTAAACATGCACTACACTATCACACATGCTGTCACCCGTCGGGGATTTAGAACTTGTTCCATGTGCGGTGGTGCCCCACCGGTGGGAGATACCTGGTTGGGGAAAATCCCGCTAACCGACGGTAGGTCGTCGCCGGGTCTGCCATCCAGCGGTGGAAGACCACCGCCACCTCCCGAGCAAAACACGCGCTACACTTACGAGAATAATTACCATAGTAGTTTACGCGGCCGGAATTACAATCAATCAACTCAATAGACTGGAGGTTGCACCTGAATCGAATGTCGGAAATGTACTTTCCAAAATTCAAAATACGAACATATAGGTAAAAATGTACGCAATTCAAATCAATAAAAACTAAGTGAAATAAAACTCTATATTGAAATACTGCTTACATATATATATATATATATATATATATATATATATATATATAATATAGATAGATATATAGATATATATTTGCGTTGGGTCCGCGTAACATATAAATCTCCCGCACACGTGTTTCCTCGTTTTTCCAATGGGCACTTAAATTTGACTCCAGTACATCGCAACAAGCACTATTACATCGACACTTTTCACACAATTAAAACTATTTTATTTCGAAAACTTCACTACCCCGGTATATTTGGCAATAATGAAAGATTTTTGACACACATTCGCATTCAAAAGAACGTTCGCAAACCGCTGGCTAGCTGCACCTCTCTGGCTTACGCGAGACATAACAGGACGTCCATCCAGAACGAGCACCTTCACACAAAGAACTCATCAAATGTGCGTTTTGAATCAATAAAACTAATATCAAATGAAAACAAATCCTCCAAATATCATAAACGATGTATTGAATATCGCCAATAATTGACTGAAGTTGTGTACTTTCAGTAACAAACGAAAATCATAAAACTATGTTGCAGTTAGGCGAAGACAAATTCCGGGTAATCCCCTGAGATTCCCCCCGTCGCGCGCAGTGCAAAAGCGCCACCTGCGTGGTTGCCCGTGGTTATATGTTCCCCGTGTTCAATCGAAGAGTAAATCAGTAAATCCCTTATTACAACCTAGAGCCAAGAACATGTTGCAATTCCTGGCAAGGCACCAGACACCAGAAAGAGCACCAGTTGGACGCTCTTTGGTTTCAAAATGATTTCATATACTTCGATATTGTTGCAATAGTTTGAATAATGAATCTTTTAAAAGGAAAGTGTATATTCTTTAGATAATATGAGATCTTTTTCATTTTCTTGGGGGTTGTGCAACCGTTCACGAGTCGCCACTGACTTACGTGAGCGCTGGATCACAGTCACACTGCTGTAGAGAGCTTTGCGAAGAAATGCTCACAAGCCATAGGGGGTCATCTTTCACGAAAACCGAAAACTTAGTATTAATTTAGTTTTCTTCTTCTAAATTATCTCATTTACTTTAATATGCAAAAACAATTGAATTAGAATGAAGGGATTGCGGCAACGTAGAGTTTAAGACACTCATTTAATAATCTCATGATCCTGGGTTCAAACCCTAGCATAGGTAGGGACTACTGTCCGGTAATATTCTGCTTGGAATAATTCTGAATTCTGATAAACTTGATTTTTTTTCAAATGAGACCTGAAATTTACTGGATAGAGTGACGGTAAATATAGCACAAATATGAAGTTGAATCCGTTCACTGGCAATGAATATATGGAGTTCTTTAACTTTCTTGTGCAGCATTCACGATAGAAATTTCTCAACTTTACGTCCCTGAGATTTGACACATGTGTGATAACGGCGTTTCATTCTTCGTACCCGAATAAGAAAAAATTTGGAAATTACTTCTGAATACATGATCCCCAAACCAGAACTTTGAAATTAACCTGAATAATGTATTTTGGTCTCTTTAATACCCCACACTAGAAATTTGAAAGTATTCACGATAACACGACTATAAAGATCAAAGTAAAATTCAACGTCTCTAAATAATAGTCTTTTTGTTTAAACATACACTTAATCGTGTTAAAACAATCATTAATTATTGTGTATTCTATATATATAAATTAATTTTAACTCGCATCAACTAGGTCATTAGTGACTAAATACTTTATATTGTTTTGATTTATTATTTTTATTCCACATCATTCGAACATCTGATAATAAATAAAGTTGATTAGTTAGATATTTAGGAATCAGACTTATATCAAAAGAATACTGGATTCACCCACGTTTCGTTTCGTTTCGTTCGTAATGCAAAATAATTTTGAAAAAGATTTAACACGTGTTATTGGGAAATATAATTTGCCTGTACTTAGACTGATGTATGACTATGCAATATACTGCAGGCAGAATTTAAAATTAAATATATTTTTGTATTAACATTGTTAATTAAAGTATTTCAAATACTCTACAAAATTTAATATATGTGTTTTATTTGTTGCCAAATTATATTTTAATAAATGCAAAAATAAAATTCAAAAAGATTGTAGTCTCTTGGAGAGTGGCTTTTTTATAAGCACACAGCATGTAAAGGGTTAATTAGATTTTCCTGGAAAATAATGCAGGTATTAATATTTAATAAAGGCACATTTTTATACTTTTGCGTGTGTTGTGTTTATTGCTAACTCACCATCTCGAAATATTAATCAGATTATATATCTCATATATTCATTTCCTTGAATAGAGCGAGGTTATTTACTTATACCCTACTTTATTTATCAGTACACTGGACATAAAAGCATTAGGATAAGTTATAAAGAGTAATTAACAAAGCGAGAAACATGGAATCAAGATTCGATTAAAATCTCAAGCTAATGTTACTACATTAAGCCAAATTATTTAATTTGAAAATAACTAATAATATTTCCTTAAAAGTTGAAATGCCAAATCCATAAGATGATACTAACGACGCGTGACGTAATAAAATAAAAAAGATAGGCAATTTAAAAAATCAGTGTCACGCTGATATGGTGTAGAACTATACTCACGCAGTTCTCTTTATGGTCGCCCAATAAAAGTGTTCACAGAGCGTGCACACGAATTTTTCTTCCAATCTAGAGTATTTGTGAGAAATATGCACATCAGCAACGAAAAATAAAAAAAAATGTGCGCACAATTCTTGCAATACCACTTAACGTATGAAGAATTTATGCAGTTTACATTTGGTATGTAACTTCATTTCTCGAATATCAATATAGCAAAAATTTCTTATACTAAGGAATTTTTGTGTTATTGCATCACCCATCTATTGCAATACATTCTCTGTCGAAATAATTTATCAAGATCTGTCCATAAAACGTCAACATATTTGAAGACTTACATTCGCATGTTGATGATGCATAAACAATTTGGACCACTTTCGTTCACGAAAAGTATCCGCGTTATCGAACATTATGTTATTTCTACTGGGCAACTGTTACGTTGCATAGAACGAAGTTCTTCGACAAGGTAGTCACATATCAAGGAACATCGTTCTCTACAAAATTCTCCCAATCAGAAAGCTCGGAGTTTCTTTACCAAAACCGGCATGTAATGGAGAAAGTGAGAACCGCGCCTAGGTACATAAGGCGATGCTTCCGGGGCACACCTGCTCAAAGAAGGTCCCCTAGACATGCTCCGAAAGTAGCCTTCAAAGAAGCCTAGGTCCTATACACAGGTACGGAACTACGGTCAATGGCCTTGTCTGCGCAAAGTAACCCACAACCCAGTAACCCATAAATCAGTGATTCTCACCAATTTCCTGGTATCGACCCCATTTAAAAATGATTTGCTTCATCGACCCCTTTGATATGTTTCTATAATATCCAGCATACAAAATAAGCATAACACAAATAACTTCACATAAACGACTTGGTAACAGTTTGATGACACCTCTTGACAACAAAGAATATAAAAGTTTTGAAAAACGGAGTCTTACGTTTATATTTAATTATTTTTTGCACTAATCGAATCTTCAACTTTCAGAAATATAAACAAGTATTTTTGGATGGTTTAAATCTTTATATAAGAAAACAATTAATAATTCCATTTATATGCTTTGTAAACATCAATTTTTCGTAACGAAAAAGAGGTGATGTTCCACGAACCCAAATAAGAACAAATGATATACCAACATATAGTAAAATACTAAAGAAAATATATCATCCTCCACCGAAAAATTAAAACAGTCAACATTCACATGAATAAAATTCTTGAATATTCCGCCATCAAAATTAATGCAAAACCATTTCTTCTACAGGTGTCTGATAAGTCACTCCCTGTTTTTGGATAGTTGCAATTTTTTTATGAGTCAATTTTTTACAACTAATTTTGTTAGAAACATTGAATCTTGAGGTTTAGTAGATCACCTTTTTAAATCTTCACATGAGATCAATAGATCCTCAATAGATTTTTTAAATGAACTGGTACGTTCGATATGCATGGTTCGTGGAACATTGGTTAACACATATGATATTGTTGCTTCAACTTCATTTTCTTTGTTTTTCTCTTGTAAATCCCCTCCTTACCCCATCCCAAAGAAAAAAGTGCAAGGCGTTAAATCATGGCTGCGGGCAGGTCATTCATGTGCACCACGTCTGTCAATCTAACGACCTGGGAAATGGTCATGCTGCCCTTCGCGGACATCATTTGCAAAATGTGCAGGTGCTCCGTCCTGCATGAAGTGAAGCAAAGGGTTGTTGCGCTGTGAAATTACAGGCCATTCAGTGATTTCCTAGGACTCAGAATTTTACAGGATTTTCTAGGACAAGAACAAGTCACGAACTCAGCTAAGATATCTTCTTTCCTCGAAGTCGATGGTCTTCCTGATTTCCTTGCATCTGCGTACAAGCCGTGTTGTTAGTAATTTGTAATGGCAGTTTTTAACTGTTTTTACACCCATGGATTACCCATTTTCCCCATCACCACCACCACATTTGTACTTGCACCACAGATAAATTCAACATTAGAACCTGTTACAAACTCATCTACAGAAGAATCAAAGGGAGTAGGTACAATTAGTTTCAGCTGAACAGGGAAACAATGCGATAAATAGACATACATATATATATATATATATATATATATATATATATATATATATATATATATATATATGCGTGTGTGTGTGTGTGTGTGTTGTAAATTTTCGATTCCTGCAAAGGCATGGACGTATTTGTGATTGTCTCTTCATCTCTCATCACCATCCTATCTCTTCATAGTTCCTAATTCAAGGCGTAACAACATCGTCTTATGAAAGGATTCAGAAGAAAGCTAATCCCCATAATGACACATGTTAATCTCTCTCCACGATAGAATACGACTGGGCCGCGGAAGAGAAGGTGTAGTGTGGTTAGTAATAGCCGATACGTAAACAACAACAACAACAATAATAATAATAATAATAATAATAATAAAATAATAATAAAAATAACTGATGTCACTGCAGTGCCTCTAACCGGGAGGTCTTAGGATCGAGTCCCGACGGCGACAGGATTTTCGACACTAGGTTTTCAGTTAGGTCGAATTCAGTTGCTGTCTAGAAGAAAATTTTAGCGGCCGGCTGCTCTGATCGGTAGTTTTCCGTGGTTTCTCCGATCAACACTAGGTGAATGCCGGAGCACTACCCTACCAAACGGGCCACGGACCGCGCGCGATCTTTCCTTCCTCTTCCTTGTCCTATCCTCACCCCACACACACTTACAATAACATGTACTACAGTACCACACATGCCGGGAGACCGGTCGGGGACTTCGAACTTGTCCCGGCTGGGGCGGTGCCCCGCTGGTGGGAGATATCTGGTTGGAGTAAAACCCCGCTAGTCGACGGTAGGTCGGTGCCGGATCTCGCCATTCAGTGGGGGAAGATCACCACCACCTCCCGATGAAAAAATGTACTACACTTACGAGACTAATGACCTCAGTAGTTGACGCGCCCGGAATCGCTAACAATCAATAATAATAATAATAATAATAATAATAATAATAATAATAATAATAATAATAATAATAATAATAGCCAGTTCGGATAGCCCAGACCGCTAAGGCAATAGTGCCGCGGCGATCTCGGACGGAAGGATCGCGGGTTCGAGTCTCGCCTCGGGCATGGGTGTGTTTGTGTATGTCTGTTTGTGTGTGCCGTCCATTCATCCTTCATTATCATCATCATTTTATCTTCCATCCCCTAGGACCTGGGGGTATACAAATCGGATTCAGCCTAATGCTGATCCCCCTAATTAGTTACATGCAAGACTTGCACCGTGATAAAATGATACTGAGCCCTTGCAAGTGCATGTCCTGCGTGGTCCGAGAGGGCCTATTTGCGAGCAAAATAATAATAATAATAATAATAATAATAATAATAATAATAGTAATAATAGAAGTAGTAATAATAATAGTAATAATAATAATAATAGAAATAATAATAGTAATAATAATAATAATAATAATAGTAATAATAATAATAATAATAACAACAAATGAACGCGGTCGCGTGTGTGCAGAGGCGGAGGGCGTGCGGGAATAATAGCCGTTCGTCCCGCCCGCCTGTTGCAGGCGCAGTGGGGGCTGTTGGGGGGGTGCGCCCTCTTCTCGCGCGCCGCGCGCAGCCCGGACATCGACACGCTGCAGCAGCTGGAGCGCTCGGGCCTGCCCATCGGTGCGCCACACAAGGCCCTGCAAGGGCCAAGGGTGCTCTTGTGTGTGCGCGCGTGTGTGTGAACGCTGCAGAGTGGAGGGGCCAGGGCAAAAAGGGAAGCAAAAGAGGAGAAAACAGAAAGGAGAGAAGAAGAGAGAGAGAGAGAGAGAGAGAGAGAAAGAAGAAAGAAAATGATAGAAAAAGAGAGAAAGAAAGAGAAAAGGGAGAAAGGAAGAGGGAAAGAGAAAGAGAGGATGAGATAGAAAGAGAGAGAAAGAGTGGTAAAAAGCGAAAGTGAGAAAAAGAGGCAGACTGAAATAGAGAATGAGAAAGAGGTGGGAGAGAAAGAGAGAATGAACCATCGCGATTGTAAATCAGCTGCTACAACTCAGCAGTAACATCGTTACTTCTGCATCTTTGTCCGGGAAGTTCTAGGGTTCGTGCCCTGATGGAGAATTTTCGATGCGAGCTACGTAACTGGATCGGAATCGATCACTCTAAAGAAGAATTGAAGCTGCCGACTGTTCTAATCGGTGGTTTTCAGTGATTCTTTCGATCAATACCACCCAATTCCGGAAATAGAAACCTAAAACTAATAGGACTACAAAATTGCAGACTTTTTTGTACTAGTTTGTTTCCTCGTCTCTTTAGTTCTCCTCAGCTTCTCGATTTTTCCCCACACTCTTCTCTCCTTCTAACGGCGCCTAAAGTACATTTTTCTCACGTTTTCACATTTTCGGTACCATGATAGTTGGATTGAAATATGACTATAAGAGTATTATAATATCTGGTATTATTTGCAAATGTTCATTGAAAAATTTGGAACAGTTTTTGAGAACATTTTTCTTAAGTTTCTAAAAATGCCAATTTTGAGTCATTGTCCCAGAAAAGTTTTAGATTATAGAGAAACTTCATAAAAAATCATTTAAAGCACTTGTTCACATAAGTGCATTAATATATAAAAAACCCTAACGTAATGTACCTGGTGTTTGGTCGCTACCCGAAATTTCTTTGGCTGTGTCTGAGGTTGTACCTCTAATCACCAACGTAAAATAGGTTGGCTACCATTATAGGGCAATGGTCACATATTTGACTTTGTTTTATGAGATTTTCACCCTCATTTTTTTGTTGTCAAAAAGTGATCAGCTTAAATTCTACATGTCCTAGAAGTTTGTGTTTTTCATTTTGAGACATCGTGTTGAGTCTGATGACGAGGGAGACGAACTACTGTTTTCATTACTTGAGAACAAAACACATCACAATAATAGGGAGACCACATAGAGAAACTTCAAATAAAAAAAGATCGACGAGTTATAGGGAAGGGGGAGAAAAAGTGTTTATAGTAATTGAGAAACTTAATTTTTTGGACATTGAATTAGTAATTCATATTTTAACGTTAATACATTTTGCCAATACTAAAAACATTGAAGTTCATATCAGGGTTTTAAAATACATATCATTTCTGTTCTAATTTAAATTATCAGAGTTTTGTCTCATTGTGAATTTTGCCCATACATATAATTCTAAATAATATATCCTAATATTTCCTAAAATGAACAATATTATGACAATAAGTAAAAATATTTCACGTATTCGTTTTCTTAAACATATACTTCAATTGCACTTCTATGATTATCTGAAGTGAGGACGAGTTTTGAAATTGAAGTAATCATACCGTGTCAATCAATTTATTGCATGTGTATAATTTCTCAGCTCGTTGAAATAACATTTCCTAACACTCGGGTCTCATCAAGGAGAGATCCACAAGGGCTAACACGACACTGTTTGCCGTGCTGAGTAGCTCGAATCTCGCTTTGAGGGGTCAGGCGGAATCACTTTCAGCCCACT
This sequence comes from Teleogryllus oceanicus, assembly GCA_964035755.1. Classification (NCBI taxonomy): domain Eukaryota; kingdom Metazoa; phylum Arthropoda; class Insecta; order Orthoptera; family Gryllidae; genus Teleogryllus; species Teleogryllus oceanicus. Next base: position 18,660,927 of record CAXIVR010000012.1, on the reverse strand, counting down.
ACACTGCCCGTTGCTTTGCAGGATTTCTCATGCGGTTACAGAATCCTACTGGACTCCTTTGAAACCGCATCGTGGACTGTGATGACGGCGCGCGCTAGACTACCGGTTGCCTCACCCCGCAACCCGTTGATGGCCCTTCAGATCTCATGAAACATAGAGTGAAGCACCACTACTATGGTTTCACGTGAATATCATTCAACTCTCGAATAATTTCCAATGCATTTTATCGATCATTAAGTTGTTTAAAATATAAGCTTCCCGTACTATGTATTTATCGAAATATCACAGAGATGATTTTTCCTACAGCTTCGTCCTTATTAAAAATCGCACTCTTCTCGTAAATTTTCGTTAATCTTTCCTTGCACTTAAATGTATAGCGATAGTAAGCGATACTTAATTTTTCAATGTACTCGCGTGATATATGCCAAGATTTTAAAAGAATGTTCAGCTGTGCCATCACAAGACACACACTCCAAAAGAGGAAGTCCGCAGCCTTCGGGAGCCCCCCGGCCGACCCGGGACAATAAGGCGGCAGCAGTAGGTGAAACAGGTGCAAGCCACAAACTAGTAGCCGCAAGGCACTCGAGCGTTCATGATGAATACATTTCATATAACGAAGCAAACACTCCTCGTGATTTTAAAAGATCGAAGCTAATACTTTATTGATAAAGTTATTATTTCTAAATCACAACGTTAAGTTTATAAAACCTCCCTTTTCTTCATGAGATAATAAGTGCTGTAAAATTGATATTATCAAGAGAAGTTATTCTTTTATCGTATTAGCATTGAATTTTATTTCCTTAATGTAAAATTTGCTTTTTTTAAAAATTTTTTTTTGGAAGTTCTTTCAACTCTGAGTATTGTTATTACCCTTTTAGAACTAAAAGTATATATTAATATTTGTCCCTAAAAAGCGTTCGAAATAGCAAATTTTGTCGTATCCAGACATTAAAAACCTTATCAATTACACAATACAAATAGTGAATTACCACCAAATATTTTGTTGACAATAAAAGTACATCCTATATGAGTAAAATCTGTCTCCCAAGTAATATGTTAGAAATTATATTTATTCATAAAAAAATGTTATCTTTATCAAATATCTTTTCTCCGTTATAAACGTCGATGGTAGGATTCTTCTCAATAGCGTTTAAATACCAGTAACAAGATGAATTTGATATCAATTTATTGAAGCCCAAAACAATAAAATACTAAAGTCGAGTTATTTGTACGTGAGATATAACAACACTTCAATCTTCTGTGTATTATGCTCACTAGATATACAGTTCTACAACCTGTCATCGTGTTCACATGCAAACTGCTCTTCAGTCATCGGAACATGCTCGGGACCGCTGTATGCAATTGTCACGTGACGATCGTTTCCTCCATCTTCCTGGTCGGCTTTACTGCCCCACGAAGCCCGACCACTCCATCAGGCGAAATCTCCGATGGCCAATCTGTGGCACCCTCCGCGCCCCCCACACGGAAACCCAATCGCGGATAATCGCTTCCCCCTCCCCGCCCCCTCCCGCACCGCCGGTGGGTGACCGAGCTGCCTCCGAAGCGATAAGCTGACACGATCGATAGCCACTCTGAAGTTCCTCGCTCAAAGGTTTCTTAATTCCTAACAGATGTAGAGTTCCCATATTCACGAGGTAAATTCATTCGTGCATTCTCTCCGAATTTATAACATCAGTTGACAAAAAACATGAAGTACTTTAAAAACGTATGAAGAATTCTTAACGACCAGTTGATGAAATATTGGAAGGCAGGTTAACGGGGCTTGGTCATAAGTAAACACGAAATATAAGTTAGTTGTTGGTAGCACGCCCTGAGGATGGAAATAAATTTTCCGAAATGTCGGCAAACAACTAACTTATAGTTCGTGTTTACTTATGACCAATCCCCGTTAACCTGCCTTCCAATTTTTAAAAAAGTAGGAAATCATTCTACAGGGACTATAAAATCCGTCGTTGGCGGCTTTTTTCGGCGTCGATAGTCGGGGCCGGTCATTCGCAGAATATAGTTGTGAATTGTACGAAAGTATAGAATACTATATTAAAAATTTGTCTTCTTTTAAAGCCTTTTTCTATTGATGTCTTTTACTAATATATTATTAGTTCGAGATAAAATAATTAAGAATGTACAGAAAAGAATAATCTATAGCTGCTTATTTTTTTTACAAAAATTTAACATATAATTCTCCTAATATAAAATTTGAATAACATAATTCTTTTTCAATTTATGAATTTATAAGCATATACGATATTAGAACGTACGTAAAAAAGTAAATTTGGTTAATGACAAACTGAATACATAAGGAAATGGATAAAAACGCGAGGGAATCAATGGACAACGAACTAACATTCAGACGATGTGTGTACTGATGAAGTATAATCGTAGAATTTGTAAAAGAAAATTGCCAATAAAAAATTCAGAAAATTATAGTAATGAAATTCCCTGATTCTTAAAGAAGTATTCATTTAGGACACCGGAAGAACAAGCAAACACACGAATTGAAGTCGAAGATGTTTCATTATTACGTATTATTACGCATATTACGTATATGTGATGTTTCATGTAATATGTGATGTGATGTATATATGATACGTGATGTTTCATTATTCGTACTTAGCTCGCTTTTCTGAGGATTATTGGGATTGCGAAGAAGGAATTTAGAGTTGAAAGGGATCTAAGCACATAGTGTTGTCGACTCAGTTTATTTCCCACGCTACGCCGTAACCTAAACACCGATATCTTACGGGCTCTTATAATGCAGTTTCCATAGCCTCTTCTGAGTATCCACTATCTGTGGTAAAGGTCGGACGTGTAATACCTCCGGTTTAGAAAAGCATAGAATATCAAGTTCATTTACATCCCTGTGGCTAATACATTTTTCGCTTTTTGCGAATGTGAGGTTATGTATGTATGTATGTATGTAAGTAAGTGGGGATTAGGTTTTCATTCCGGAGAGATCTCTCACAGTAATCTCCTATGTGTTCAGTGTTCTCAAAAAAATGTTACAAATTTGTAATGCATGAATGGGTCGAATATGATCACTTTCTGTCAATAAACATGTGGTTCTCAGAAGAGTATACAGAAGTTATTCATATGGAATTTTGAACATCGCGCTCTTACTGACGGGCGACTCATCTTCACTGGTGTTTGGCAATGACACGCACTGACGCAATCAATGAGATTTTTTGTACCTTTCAAACGCTAGTGCAGGATGTATTACCTACCAATCAGAGAAAAATACCATATGTGTAACATGGTCAAATGAGACATCACATATTCATTGGCAGTGATCATTAGGGCCCGGATGTTTATTACCTAAAAATATGAAAATATGACTATAAATATGACTTAAACATTTTTTATTACATTTTCGGCTCTTCAAAATCTTTTCGTTCTTTAAATAAACAGTATATTGAAAATATACTTTAAAATCTAGCACATACACAATTTACCCCTTTTCATTTGGCGCCCCGTGAAGTCAGTTGAATATGCTAAAATTATTTATACAGGCCATTGACCTTGGGGGGAAAACCTGGCAAAACTAAACCAACACATCCTTCGCATCTGGTGCTTTCTATGCTTTCTTTTTCTCCTTCTAATTCACCTTTCTAATTCACATACATGTATTTAAATGAAAGGCAGACCATGAAATAAAATAATTGTAATAAATTAAATAACAATGAGGAGATGTGAAAAATCGGTTTGAGACAAGTGCAAACAAGTATACGAAAATGGGACTGAAAAAAAATGACAAAAAATACAAAAATTACTGGGTAAATATGACTACAATATAAAAAAAAAAAAAAAAGGGAGTGTATGACACGTCTAAATTACATAATTTTAGTCATTGCGGAAAAATTCATGTTTTACTTATGTTTCCCATGGAAATAACTCAGAGAAAATATATGACCATAAATATGACTTAACCATATTTTTGGCTGCATTTTCGAAACCTTCAAAATATTTTCGTTCTTTAAATAACCATTATATAGAATATAAACATTTAAAATCTAGCACATACACAATTTACCCCATCTCATTTGGCGCCTCGAAACATCCCGAGCCTAGTAATCATCTTTGACCCCCTCCATGCCCTAGAAGATTGCCCCATTGACTGATGTCACTGCAGCGCCTCTGACCGGGAGGACCTAAATTCGAGTCCTGATGGCCACAGGATTTTCGACATCAGCTTTTCAGCTAGGTCGAATTCATTTGCTGTCTGGAGGAGAATTCTAGCGACTAGCTGCTCTGATCGGTAGTTTTCCGTGATTTCTCCGATCAACACCAGGCGAATGCCGGAGCAGTACCCTACCAAACGGGCCACGAACCGCGCGCGATCTTTCCTTCCTCTTCCTTGTCCTATCCTCTCCCCTTACACACACACTTACACTAACATACCACATATTCCGGGAGATTGGTCGGGGGTTTAGGGCTTGTCCCGGCTGGGGCGGTGCCCCGCTGGTGGGAGAGTCCTGGTTGGGGGAAACCTCACTAGCCGACGGTAGGTCGGCGCCGGATCTCACCATCCAGCGGGGAAATATCACCGCCATCTTTCAAGAAAACAAAAACATGCACCACACTAACGGGACTAATGACCAAACCAGTTGACGTGCCCAGAAACACGAAAAAATCAATCAATCAATCAATCAAAGCCCCGTTTATTCGCAGACCCGGCGTTGCATTAATTCACCATACAATGCCATCTTCTACAGTTGATCGAAAGGATCCTTCTTACGTGGGTCAATGGGCAATATATTCATTAAATTTTATGTCTAGAGGTTATTGTTACTTAACATTGAGTGGTAAATGTCCTGAATCTGCTTTGCAGGTGGAATGATGTACTTGATGTAATTGGGCCTCGTCATTTGTGGCCAAGATTTGTGGCTGTGTGTTTGTGCAAGTTGGAGCCTGTACACTTCCGTTATCAGCTGTGGCGCGGAAGTCGACTTGCGTCGGCGTGCCTAGTCTTCTATTCGGAGAGCCGGCGTTGCAGGCACGGGGTCGCCCAACCTGTGGGACGTGTTCGGCGAGGGCCCGCTGGCGACGCGGCTGCGGCTAGTGATGCCGGGCGGGGCGGCGTCGGAGCGCGCGGCGTCGCGACGAATATATTGCCCATTGACCCACGTAAGAAAGATCCTTTGGATCAACTGTAGAAGATGGCATTGTATGATGAATTAATGGGCAAACAACCCACTCTTTAGAATAACTTGCAACATCAATACCCATCTTGTTAAATACAGCACTCCATGAACACTCTGTGAACTCGACACTTTAACTTTTGAGCTACGACTGCTTACAGCGCCGGCGTGCATAGTAAGACTAGGCACGCCGACGGAAGTCGACTTCCGGGCCACAGCTGATAACGGAAGTGTACAGGCTCCAACTTGCACAAACACACAGCCACAAATCTTGGCCACAAATGACGAGGCCCAATTACATCAAGTACATCATTCCACCTGCAAAGCAGATTCAGGACATTTACCACTCAATGTTAAGTAACAATAACCTCTAGACATGAAATTCAATGAATATATTGCCCATTGACCCACGTAAGAAGGATCCTTTGGATCAACTGTAGAAGATGGCATTGTATGATGAATTAATGGGCAAACAACCCACTCTTTAGAATAACTTGCAACATCAATACCCATCTTGTTAAATACAGCACTCCATGAACACTCTGTGAACTCGACACTTTAACTTTTGAGCTACGACTGCTTACAGCGCCGGCGTGCATAGTAAGACTTAGGCACGCCGACGGAAGTCGACTTCCGGGCCACAGCTGATAACGGAAGTGTACAGGCTCCAACTTGCACAAACTTGTTATTGCCTGCACGGGACATGATAACGATCCCCTGCAACCACAATCACTTCCTGTCCGTTCAAATCTAAAACAGTGCCAACATTAACATCAAAATAAGTCCTTCCACGTCTTCTCTCTCTACCTAGTTCTTCATCATCCCAATAATTATACAATTCCTCAATTTGAACAGCTCTTCTAGGTGTGAATTCTCTTCCTCTATTAACTTCTAAAAATCTTCTCAGGACTTCAAAGGACAGGTCATTACTATGAAAATGAGGCAATAACAAGTCTCCAATGATAGTTTAAATTGCATCTCCAAAATGCATTTATTATATATCTTGGCCACAAATGACGAGGCCCAATTACGCTGGAAGGCAACGTGTAGTTACCTGGGGCATGCTGCCTCCTGTTTGCAAGTTGAAGAGATCTGCTATTCGCAATTATGATGCTACTTGGATTGTTGGTTCTCATACACCTACTTCGTCAATGCTTTCAATGTTTTCTTGGGCCCGGCGATGCAGGCACGGGGTCGCCCAACCTGTGGGACGTGTTCGGCGAGGGCCCGCTGGCGACGCGGCTGCGGCTGGTGCTGCCGGGCGGGGCGGCGTCGGAGCGCGCGGCGTCGCGACGCGACGTGGCGGCGCTGATGCGCGCGTCCAACGCGCGCTGGCGGCCGCGCCGCGCGTCGCGGCCACCCGCTGCTGCCGCGCGTCGACGCCTTCCTGCAGCGCGTCGCCCACGCGCACCTCGCGCTGCCCTGGCGCCGCCAGGAGTGGGTGCGTCAAGCGAATGGCTCGCATCGCATCGCGGCCCCACGCGTGGTGTTATTAATTTTTTTTTAAAAAATACGGCCACATTTTTGACAAAATTTTGGAGACATTTTTGAGGAATTTTTTTTTTAAATTGTAGCCGTTTTTTAGAATTTTTTTGAAAATGTTCTAGGGAATTCAAAAAAGTCAAAAAAGTCAAAAAAGTAATGGGTGGTGTCAAAAAAGTAATTTTAGCAGAGGGGAGGGGTTGTAGTTTATGTTTACATTCAGTAGGTTACTATTGAGATGAATGTTTTCCAATGAATGTGAATGTGAATTGTGAAGGTTTCCGCCCCCTTTCTTTCTTTCATTCTGTCTTTTTCTTTTCTTTAATTCTTCTCCTTTCATTTCTTAATATGTGTTTTTAAATTAGGTAACTATGCTAATTCTAATTTTATATTTTTCTTGTACCAGAAAACTGATTATGATGGCTAAGCCATTGAAAGCTGCTATTTGTGAAATAAATACTATTGTTGACAATGACAACGCCTTCAATCATTCCAATTATGAATCCATGCTTGTGAGCCCACCGAAAATGTGGATAATTTTTGCCCCTATACTGTATGTAATAAATAACTTCCTCTAATACGTTGTGTAGTTCAAATCCGTCTTTTATGGGACCTTAATACTGAAAAACTAGTTCTTGGCAAAACATTTGTTTGTCTCTTTGTGATCAAAGCTACCGGCTACATTTTTGGCAGGATTGTCTCCAAAATTGATTTTCCTAATCGATCTGGCTGATGTGAAGGTTTCTTGAATTTGAAACGAATATTTTAATTTTTAGGTGTACTTTACGTAAAGTTTCAATGACATTTTCAAACTTTTCTGAAAAAGGTCTCCCTTATTTTCTATTTTTTCAGATAGAGCAAATCACACATACTAAAATTGCACAGAAATCATTTTGTTGCAACTCTCTAAATTTTAAAAAGTTGTAAATGTTCAAATCGTTTTCAGTCTTCCTTAAACTACAATGAGAAACATATATTGTTTCTTAAATAAAATCTGTTCTTCAAAGGTAGATATTTAAATGCCATCTACATATTGTTTCAAAATATGAGTACTTTTAGGGTAATTGTGCATGAAATAAAAGCAATTTTAAAAACAAGATTTTGTTAACAGCTTCAAATTGTTTCTTTATTTTTCTGAGTTAGTGCAAAGTATCGTAATAAAATAGCAAAGGACCTCTTTTCGTTGAACTCTGAAATTTCTAAAATTTCAAAAGGAACCTCTAATGAAAGAAAATATGCGCTGTGGTAGCATCATTAGTTTTGTTTGTTTTTTTTACAAAATAATCAGGAATGTTGGAATAATCAGGAAAGTTCATTCCTGAACTTCTGAAAACAAAGCTCCAGTGTCAATTACCATGGCTCAACTAATGTCGATGCAATCAACGGGTGCAGTATGCACAGATCCGGAATGCACATAACAGAGGCAGCAGCAACGAATCATGCATGTGATAAAGCAGATAAAATGCATTGCGTGAAAGAACAGCGTCCTACTTTGTACGCCCAACACGCAGAGAAAACTGCACTGGTCTACCACTTTCGACTGAATTCAAATTGTAAACGGTCTGTAAATTTGTGTATAAAATGTGCTACTATTGAATTCGTGTATTCTCGCGGATACGATTTACACGATAGTTTTCCATTTGAATTGTCCTTATTTAATGTTGTTTACACGGCAGATTGAAAAGGAAGCTTTCACATCGAAAAGCTTTCGCTGAATAGATACTAAAACGAATCATAACACACAGAAAATGATTATTATCCAGTTTTATTCTGGTGTTATAAATAGAAGATATTATTACACTGAGAAGTCATGCCAACTTCTCATTGCAACACTACTCTTTGAATGAAATGACGGTGAGAGCGGAGCATTTGTAGCCCTAGCCTCCGGAACAACTGCGACTTTTCTCAGAACGTTTCAGTCCTTCCAGAACATTTGAATATGATTATAAAAATATGTTTTGGGGGCTTTAAAGCACCTAAAATACAATTTGAGGTCACAGTAAATAAACAGAGGTTGTCTGGTATCAAATCTATATTTCTTAGAAAAAATATAGATTTGATACCAGACAATCAGACATAATTACCTCTGTTTATTTACTGTGAATTAATAAGGTATCTACATCACCAACAGTCTAATTAACAATTTGAGGTGTTTTATGTCACCTTCAGAGGTAATCGATTGCTCATTTGATTTCTCTCTGCAAGAGGAATCGAGTGGCATTATGTTTTGATTCTTCTAGAATGTATAGAAGAATATTGCTCCCATATTATATTTTGTATCATAAATCAGTTTAAGTAATTATCTCTGTATAATTCATCTGTATATTTGTTTCTTGGATTATGTCATATCTCTAAGATTGTGTTGCCATAAAATGATTTCCGATTAGCACTTTCTTCGCACATGTATGGATTTATCTATATTAATTTTAAAAAAACTTTGCTCATTTCTGGTACTCATAAAACAAAAATATATAATTTTTCATTATATCAGTTTATTTAACATTCACAAATACACTGGGAGGATTTAAAACATGCAAAAATTACGCAGTAATAACACTGCTAAACAATGTACTACATTGCACAACACATTCTTCATTGACTTTACTAAATATAGTTATAAAACTTTATTAAATGCTCTCAGAACAATCTTTTTGTGTACAAGCGCGGGATCTTGAAGAGTCGTTAGACATTCATAGTTCACATTTCACCCGATGGCGTTTATGCACTGTTGACTTACGTGTTGCAGAAGATAAAATGAATCATTAAATCAAATATACTAAAGATTCTGTAGAAGATAAAATGATTCTTTATTATATCCGATGTAATACAGGAAATTTCCGAAATCAATTTATTGCTTTTAAGCTTATAAATTAAAATAGGGGAAATGTGTGGCCTGACTCTCGGTGCACGGTATATCCTAAATTTTCCTCGTCTCAGGACCTTGAAATGTATAATTTAGATACTGCAATGAATACAAAACCTGCTGGTAGTGAAACTCTTCACTCCACCGGAACTAGACTGAACTTGGTGTCTTTCCGCTTTTTGCACGTGTGAACAGATAAGAATGCAATAATCTAAAATAATTGTATACATGTTTTTAAAATTAATAACGATTTCCGTCAAAATTACTCAACAACTACTCATAAATTTAAAAATTGTACACGACATATTTTAGAATCTAAAAGGATAAATTGCACGGAAAAATACATTTCTATCTTTAATAATGGAGATGTAGAATAGGTTCGAATTTTGTTTTAAACTTCTGCAATTATCAAAATTTTAGAGGTTTTCATGAAAATCGAAACTATGACGTGCACTTTAATGCACTTTATTCTACGTAATGTTTAAAAAAATATATTATTCTTGAAGTTTTTACCAAGTTTCAGCTCAAAAGCAATGAGGTATTATCAATTATGAATATGCAGAAGTAGCCAAATAGCAATAATAATTGTGAATGGTCAAGCCTAAAGGTGAATAAATGTATTTATTATTTCCCCTGAAAGGCATCAATGCCGAACAGGGGAATAATTTTTTTTAAGCTTCTAATCTGTCTGAGTTATGCTTGATATCTTTCCACGCAGATATCCCGATTTTCGAATTCAAAATTGGGTGTATCCTCTGCGCCTCTGCACAACTCTTAACCACTTTGTAATAGCACTAATATAACTAAAACTGACATGTGTGTGAATTCACAGTTCAAAGGAACCTTAAACACGAAGTTTTTTGACCGAAATCTTGAAATCGTACTGTTAAAGTGTTTTTCTATAGGTCCACTTTTCCTCCCTATACTATACTATGCTAATATACCTACTGTTAAAGTAAAAATACAATATAAAATGCAATTTAAAATTTGTCAGAATAGAATACAGTGTTATAGGATAAGTTAAAACCAATTTTACACACGGTTAGAAGATTATTATGAGTTCGATAGGAATTATACACTCGAGCTACTGCCCTCGTGAACAAGCGGTAACACGAATGTATAAAATAAATTGGACATTTCACGAGTGTATAACTCACACTAACATGCACTACACTACCACACAAGCCGGGAGACCGGTCGGGGCCTAGAGCTTGTCCCGATTGGGGCGGTGCCCCGCAGGTGAAAGAGTCCTGATTAGGGGGAAACCCCACTAGCTGACGGTAGATCGGCGCCGGATCTCGCCATCCAGCGGGGGATGATCACCGCCACCTCCCGATACAAACATACACTACACTTACAGGACTAATGACCTAAATTATTGACGTGCCCGGATTCACTAACAACCCAGCAACGATTGTATAAACCAACTTGAACATTGCACATATAAACTATCTTGCTCGAGTATGCGAACTAACTTGCAAATAATGGCGCATATGCGATTCCTGCACGGCGGCCCTCGCCATCCAGCGGGGGAAGATCACCGCCACCTCCCGATACAAACATACACTACACTTACAGGACTAATGACCTAAATTATTGACGTGCCCGGATTCACTAACAACCCAGCAACGATTGTATAAACCAACTTGAACATTGCACATATAAACTATCTTGCTCGAGTATGCAAACTAACTTGCAAATAATGGTGCATATGCGATACCTGAACGGTAGGTCGGGACTAATGACCTTAGCAGTTGACGCGCCAGGAACCGCTAATCAATGAATCGTTGGTGTGCAGGTGCGTCTGGGGATGCCGGGGCCGGGACCCGACGATCAGAGCGCTCTGGTGGACGCGCCCGAGGCTCCGCTGCGGGTCTTCTCGCTGTGGGACGTGCAGCTGGCCTTCCTGCTGCTGGGTGCCGGCCAGGTCGTCGCCGCCGCCGCCTTCCTCGCAGAGCGCTGCTGGGCGCGCTACCGCCCCCGCCCCCGCCCCCACCCACGATCCCTTGCACGCTGACCAAGCGCCAATACACTAAACTCCACGAAATATATGATTGGTTTCCAGTAGAAATAAGATGGAGGGTCTATGTAGGGTATAGTTCTTCTAGTATACTCTTCTGAATAGTAGAATATAATTATTAGAGTATAGTTATATAGTCTATGTAGAGTACCAACTCTTATTAAATATTCTTGTCCTTATCTCTTAATTATGAAAACATATTTTGGTCATTAACTCGCATTCTTTAATAAAATATTATGGTTAAGAATCATTTATTATCATTTTAAAACAAGTTTGATAGGCCTATGATGGGACCTTATATTTGATAGCCTTATGATGGGGCAAATTTGATCTCGAAACGTTCCATTTTTAAAATGTTAATAAGTGCTTTTTAACAACAATATTTTATTCGAGAAACTATCATCGAATGAGTGGTCAAATAATTTTTAAATATTAATCAATTTATCTCGTGTAAATATTTAAGAACGTTGCATCTGGGTTTGGCAATATATATGCGGATTACAATAACTGAAGGAACGATCTTTTTATGAGACTTATCTGAGAAGTTTCAAATCACTAATGGAATTCGGTTAGACCATTTCACGAATAAAAGTCATATTAAATCTATTAAATAGTATCTTTGGATATAATGTTAAAAATAGGGAAACGTATTTCTTGGTGGGATGTTTCAGACGATGTATTGATTACTTCAGTTTTCGTCGTGAAAGGAATATTCATTTTCCAAAACAGTTGGACGTCATCTGCGGTAAGGTATTACCGAGAAATACGCATATGAACTTCTTGATTTTAAGCCCCCGTGATTGATTTACAACAATCTTATTATAAAAAGCTATTGGTCGAATTGAAACTAATAACTCACAGTGGAATAGTCATAAAAAGCAACAAACAATACTTTGTTGGCAATAATACAAAAGTTTGAAAACCTATGAAGGGGTTGTGGCAGTAACAAAACAAAAAGTCTCCGGCTATTCATAAATATTAGCATTTTAATTTTGGTTGAAGCGAGTCTCATCTTGTAACTACCCCAAGTCCTTCGCACATAAAAATGAGACACATGTATTAAATAGACAAACTAAAATCCAGATATTAACATTTACGAATATTGGGAGACATAATTTGGGTTATTTTGTTACTGAACCAAGAACTTCTCATGTTTTCAGACGTTTAAAACTATAGTTTGTTGCATTTTATGAAAGAATCGCCACTTCTATGACTGAAATTCCCATGTATATTACTAATCATTAGAAATCTAGATGCTGCATATTTATATGTAGCAAGCTATACAACAAAGATATTTATAAAACAAGTTGTTATAATTTTTCTCTGTCTAAATTTACATATTTTTGAATGGGGCGGACGTAATATGTTAAAAATGTGCAAAAATTGTGTCGCATCTGTAAGTGAATTTCTTTGAGAGGTGGATTGAGACAAAATCATAATATTAGATAGTCACTTCCCTCTTATTATGTAGCCATAATGTATTTTAAGCAATTAGTTTATAATGTTAGGCTTTATTGCATGAGTATATGTTTTAAAAACGAGCAACGTTAGGAGCGAGTTTTCAAATTTCAACGAATGAAATAAAGCAACATTGTAAACGAGTTGCATACAATATTTTTTGTATAACAGCATTATAAATCTATAAGATAATTTATTTATTTATTTATTTTACGTCAAAAAAACAAAAACTAAGAAAAAAGTGAAATTTTTGAAAAAAAATAAAACAAACTAAGTCATATAGCACTTAAATTTTGAATTTTTGAAAGGAAAAAACAACAACAAAAACTCCCATGTAGTAAAATCTATTTTCAAAAATAAATAAGCAATAAATTTTGAATTTTGAAAGGGAGAAAAAAAAACAAAAACTCCCATGTAGTAAAATCTATTTTCAAAAATGAATAAGCAATAAATTTTGAATTTTGAATTCAAAATTCAGAATCAAACTTCATTTTGCGAAACAACTTTCTTGTGAAGTCTCTGGTATTTGATATCTATGCAAGAAAACGGTGGTCGGCTGTTCCGTTCACCTCTACCTCTCCCCTCGATTCTCTCGCTGCGATTCGCTGAATGTGGGGTGCCGCAATCATTCGTGCTGTGAAAAGTAATACGTACTCATTCGTGCGGTAAAATGCCCTTTTAGGAACTATTTCTTGCAACAGAAAAGGTCGTTTATAATGCTGGTATACAAAAAAATACATTTAAAACCATCTTATTAGATATCAATCATTACCATGAAGGATATTTTAGTGCATTTCATTTATCTTCATGTACAATTTCAATCATTGTTTCTTAAATTGTAGACAATGTTTGTAGTGCATGTTATATAAAACCAATAAAGGAAATATTGGCAATAATTTATTCTCGTTTTTTCACACTTTTCTATTTACGTGATATGTATTCCATTTAGAAATTTTCAATACAAAATACAATCTTTCAAATGTAGATTAATAATTACAATACATTTAAATATTGTAAGACATAAATAGTGATTACCGTAAAGTTAATGTGATTTTATTACTTGAATTTTTCCAATTACTACCAGGCATATACAATTTTCTTTTTCCGCTTATTTTTATTGAATCCACGAAGATGATAAAATAACTCCATCCAGAATTCAGCGTAGCTATCATTCATGAATTATAAAAAATGTCATAGTATCTAGATGTATGTGTACAACCTGTGTCTCCATGAATAAATAAAACTGACTTATCTTACTTCAATCAACGCAACGTTAATGGGAGTGCCCATATTCTCTACTCAAAAGAAAAATCATTAAGCTAATTTATGTACACAAAACAAAAAGGAATAACGTCGTAATTCCTACTAGGTAAAGGGGAAAACTCTTTTAAGGAAAGCAATTTCCATGTGGTCATAAAAATTAAATCGTTAATGACTTGACTCAATCTCAGCACTTGTTCGCCCACAAATCGAATCCTTTGGATACGAGCTATATTTCTCCGATTCAGCTGTGCACCTCTTAGTCTCTTTCTAGATAGAATTACATTATGTCATCAAAAGAAGGTTTCTATTCATGGTAAGTCAGATTGCATGATATTACAAGTAAATTTAAAAGACAACGGATTTGTTCTATTACGAAATTTTGGTTAGTACAGCAGATATCTCCCTGAATTGTGTGATCTAATCTTTACAGAATGTATTAGCCGACCGTCTCATGGATAGTTCAATTCTCATTCTTACACCTTAGTCATCTTTATAAACAAACACACGTATTATTTTCGATATATTTTCTTATATTTTCCATTTGTTTGATCAGCGTAAATTCAATAAAAAATAAAATAATGTAATAATTAAAAATGGAAAACTAAAATTTCTGGAAGTAAAAGACAAATTCAAATCAATGACAAAATGTAAAATTAATAATATAGAGATTTCAATCCAACTGGATATTTACTGAATTTCTTGTTTCTTCAATTGTTATATCATGAATATTTTTGCTTAATTTGCATTAAACAGAGACATTTTCCATGTCGAGTTTTATAATTTCAAATTTTCATGTCCTCATCTTTTTTATCACTCGTAAATCAAGAACATTGTCGTTAGGTCAAATACTTTCACATTCCTTTTTATTTCTCTTTTCAAATTCGACTTTTTGAAACAGGTCAAAAATCGAGTTCACTATTTTTTCCCAACAATTGATGTTAAGTACGAAATACGAATTATTGGATATTTCAACTGACTTAGGGAGCTATCAAAATTCTGCACAAAGGGAATGTGAAGAGGAATAAATAAATGAGATATAAAATAGTTCGAATTCCGGTAATTGCGATATCAAACCAATACTAGATTGTGTTTTTTATTTTTCAACAGCAAATGTTGTTAAAGATTAACCATTTTTTTACAACAGAAGTCCTTTAGGTATGTTTATTAAAACTCAGTTGAAATAAAGACGAAAATATTTCTGGTTAATATTATGTGTTTTCTACGGATAAATCACTTCACAACGTTTCATAAAAACATTTAAAGTATCTTCAGTTCATTGTTTTCATTTTTATTGATGCATTGGGTTCGAATTGGGTGACACTTTCTAACAACTAGTTAACTTCTTGCCACTTTTCGTTACTAATACTGACGGTGGCTGAGAAAAGACAACATATATATTCAACCTATAAGAGCTGTGAAGTGAAAAGCAAAGTTCTTTGTTGACTCGTACACCCTTTCCAACAATTCATGGACCATAATTACTACACATAACTCGTATTGTATATAAAGAAATATTCTGACCTTGACTCTCAGAGACGATTGGTGAAACCTTCAGATGTCGATGTCAGTCGTCCGTGGGATGAGAGCTTCTCTTTCACGCAACATCCGGTGTTTTGGAAGCGAGAGCGCCAAACATTCTCAACAGTGATCAGTATATACAAGAGTTGCAAGCTTCGGAAGGAAGGCAAAACTGTTATTGTCGTGACCGGCCGCACAGATTTGAATGTGCCGCCACAGTAGGGCGTTACCGCCCCTGGCGGCAGCGGCCAGCGACAAGCGCGGGCCAGCGAGGCTTGGCGGTGTGCGGCCGCCACGCCTGAGCGAGCGGGGCGAGGCCCAACCTTCCCCCCTACTACGCCTGCCAGTCAGCGGACCTACGACCCGGGGCAAATATAAGCCGGCCGTGGCCCGGAGAGAGGACAGAGAGTGAGCGGCGGAGTAAGAGTGACGAGTTGGTGATACGAGATAGTACGGTGTGAAGATTGTGATTACGACGACAGTGCGGCGACAACGGACTTCCCTTTAAGGAGATTTAGCGACTCGGCAATTTTGTGGTGCATCTTCTGGTTACGATAACTCGGCTACGTTTCACTGTACATTCTTCTGGATTTTCGGCACTGTAGCTCTGTACCTGTTTTCAACCAATAAATTGTTTATTGAATTTTGTGTGTGTTGAATTTGGACACATCAGTTATTTATACTCATGAGTCGTGGGTTAATGTTGGGCACAGTGTTCAAAAAGTTTGGCGAGATACTGAGATTAAAACACCTCGCCACGCGTTTCTTGAACGTTTGAGTGTTGGTCTGAATTCACGAACGTCTAGGGGTCCTCGTTTCGTCTTGTTACATGCTGGAAGTACTGAGGGATATTTAGTTGAAGCAGAAGTGGTAATGTTGTGCAAAAAAACCACTGCAGATGCTCACGATGAAGTGGATGGAGAACTTTATGAACAATGGTTTGAACAGACTTTGCTACCTAATGTACCGAAGGACTCCGTAATAATTATAGACAACGCACCGTAACACTCCAGTAAATGCGAGGCTTTGCCGACGAGCAAGTGGAGAAAAGAGTCTATCCAGATATGACTAAAGAAGAAGAACATTGCTTATGAATAGGGTCTGTTGAAGTGAGATATATTACCCTTTGTCCAAATAGAAAAACCAAAATACAAGAATTTAAAATTGATGAAATTGGAAAGGCAAGTGCATGTGAAGTATTACGGCTTCCTCCTTACCTCTGTAAACTTAACCCTATTGAAATGGTATTGACACACATAAAGCATTACGTAGCAAAGAGTAATACTTAATTCAAGATCAATGAAATGGAATCCCCTATAGGCAAAGGTTTCAACAGGAAAATTGGCAAAACTACATTTCTCACGTTGTCAAAATAGAAAATTAGATGTGGAAAGCCAATGAATTACAAGAAGATGTAGAATAATTTGTAATTCATGTATCAACATCGTTGTCTTCGTCATCTGACTCCTAAGGTTTATCAGAAAGAAGTGAAACATGTGAAGGAATAGAGGGAGTCTCATCGTTACAAAATTGAAGTCTTTTCGGTAAGTGAAAATTTCATTACTTGATGACAATTATTTTACTGAATTTTATATAACATTTGAAAGTGATTCAAAAGTGCATTAGAATTAGACCATTCATTGCAGGAAACCTTCAATAATCTTACAACGTAAAAGATAGTTTCTAATGTTTAATGAAGGAATACCGTATAAAACAATGCAAAAAATGTTTTGAAACTTGTTTACTACAATAATTAATTGTATTCCGATAATTCGTGCATGTGTTTGAGCTCATCGTCAGGATATAGGACGCGTGGAGAATTCTGCGCTTTGACAAGCAGCACGTAATGAAACGTCTTAATTCTAATTGTCGCAAAAGCACTACATACAATGATTCACATAACATATAAATTTCTTTTTATGGATTTTGAAAGGTATTAAACACGCTGGTAAATTTTCATGTCAGAGTATCAGCATGCCGAGTGTTGCACGTAAGCGCTGTGTGAGAATTGGCAACGCTGTCCTCCATAAGCGCTGTACTACAATCAAATGCTTGAACGCTCTGAATGAACTAGAATGGTTAAGGTACTGTGAAAACTAGAGTCCGGATTTCCGAAAAATAATTGTTTCGAAGTATATTCTGGGCATTTCAGTTAATTTAACTGAACCTTTTTAGTCTCACCTTAAATATTCTAGTCCATTATCTCAAGCAAATCATAGGTTTCAAGCTACAAGAAGAATTATATAATTATATTTATGGATTAAGATTTATGATGTTTGACATGGAAGAATTGTTGAAAATTTCCAATACAGGAATAACGCATCCGACGTTCACTCACTAAGGGCTTGGCAGCTAACATTAGGCAAATTGGCACTTGCTCACAAGCTTCGAAAAACACATTTGTTCAAAAAATAAGAAACGCAGAATGAAATGGTTTGAAGCATTAAAAAAGTAAAACAGCGTACGACTCAATAAAACTTGAAAAAGTAAGCCGCTAATTTGGAGGTAGACAGCAGTATAAGACGTTACCGGATCGGACTGTTGTAGCCAAGTTTGCGGAGTCAAATCCGATCGAAGACGTGGACTTTCAAGGTCGAAAAAATCCTTGGTAAACCTTCCTTCGGAGGAGAAGTAAAGCAAGCTGTAAAGCAGTGTTGTAGATTTACTGCATGTAAAACATCCTCAAGCCTAAAAGAAGCCTCTGAGCTAAATTCAAATTGCCTGTTTCGTCGCCCGAGTAATACCTTCTTTCTCCGCTAAATGGTGAAAGAAGCGTAGCAAACTTTGCGCGACGTTGCGAGACGGCAGAGCGGGCCTGATGTCCCGAGACTTGCGACGTAAAGCAAGGCATCAACAGCTACCTTAAATAACCTTCGAGCGATCGCGCGGCGGTATATAAGTGTAGTCTTGGAAAATAAAACGGTGGTGCGCGTCGATGTCTGAACTCACCATGGCGGGGTGCAGAACCTCTGACCCGGAGGTCCTAGGTTCAAGTCCTGACGGTGGCAGGATTTTCGACACTAGCTTTTCAGCTAGGTAGAATTCAGTCGCTGTCAGCAGCTGCTCTGATCGGTAGCTTTCCGTGGTTTCTCCGATCAACAACAGGCGAATGCCGGAGCAGTACCCTAACAAACGGGCAACGGACCGCGCACGATGTTCTTCCTCTTCCGTGTCCTATCCTCTCCCCTTACGCACGCACACTTACACTAACATGCACTACACTACCACATATTCCGGGAGGCCGGTCGGCTGCTTAGAGCTTGTCCCGGCTGGGGCGGTGCCCCGCTGGTGGGAGAGTCCTGGTTAGGGGGAAATCCCACTAGCCGACGGTAGGTCGGTGCCAGATCTCGCCATCCAGCGGAGGAAGATCACCGCCATCTCCCGAGAAAAAACATGCACTGCACTAACGGGACTAATGACCAAAGCAGTTGACGCGCCCGGAAACATCAATCAAAAAAATCATGGCGGGAAGCCAGGTATTCTCCAGTTACATATTGAGACACAAGATAGAGGTAACTTCTTCTCCAAGATCCACTCCCAATTGCGCCAAATTCGCGCAAAAGTGACAAACGTTATCAGTCTGCCCTACGCGGTATAAAAGCCGCCACGCGATCGTGCCTTTTTTCTTTACTAGTGTGATGAATTTGTAAGAATATTTTTCATATATTTTTAATAAAAATGTCATAATAATCTCCTTATGCTAATTATTGTGTAAATTAAATGAATTGCTACTTTATTATGAGTAATTTTTAGGTGATTTAAGAGAATTTTAAATCTAGATTCCTAATACTTACTATTCTCCTTTTATTATAACATGTAGGTACTACACACTCTATCCCCCTCTTTACCATTTTTATCTTACTTATTAGATTTTTACCTTCCTACATCATATTTTAATTTAGATTTTTATTATGCCATTATTATAATGTATCCTAGCAGAAACGTCGGGAAAGAGCTAGACTTTGTGCTTTCTTCAGAGCTAATAAAGGTGAACCTGCTTGGAAGGATATTTAGAAGACTCTTAAAATCGTCATTCACTAGCCGCCAGGACCACAATTGCAAAATTATGGGGAGAAGGCAAAAAACTGATATTGGCAAATTTTCTTTCGTTAAACGCACAATAACAAACCAGAACAAATTATCTGCGGTACTGCTACACAATTGACCTCAGATTGTGGGAAAATTTAAAAATAAATTAAAAACTATAAGTTACAAATTTTAATAATTGTGCATATGTTAAACTACAGCTAATTTTGTATTCATTGTAGCTAAGACTCTAATTTTGTCATTTAGTCATAATTTGTATAAATATGTTTTAAATGTAAACTTGATGTTGCTGTAAAGTTAACAAAATTAATGTGCTAATCTTAAATGTGCTTACGGAGACCTGCCACCGGGATCTTTCCCAAAGCAGTAATTATATTATTATTATTATTATTATTATTATTATTATTATTATTATTTATTTATTTATTTTTTCACAGCTTTCTGGTACATGTTTGAGGAGTCATAAAGATATTTCTATCAAAGCATGATTTCCGTAGTACATTACTTTTAACAAAAATATATTTATTTTAAGAACAAATTAGAAGGTAAACGTCTCTACAAATATAAATTTAAACACTTACTTCATAAATTAAAAATTAAATAATTATTTAACAAAAATGTATTTAGAAACCCATAAACCTTTGTTATTATTATTATTATTATTATTATTATTATTATTATTATTATTATTATTATTATTATTAAAAAAACAAAAACAAACTATCATGGAATCTAAGGGTAAAAGGTTTGTGTATTTTTATTTTATATTTTTTTCACTTCCTTAACCTTCCCAAAGGAAGGAAGTGTGTCTGAAAAGGCGGTGTCGCGGGCGTGTCGCAGGGCGAAGCCCGCGTGGGCGGTGGCGGCGGCGAAGGGGAAAGCGAAGTGGCCGGGGCCGCGAGGGGCGGCGCCCTCGCCCCAGAGTGCCCGGCGCACCCGGCCGGTCGCCGTCGCCACCCGAGGCGCGCGCACGCTGCGACGCTACTTCGTGGAGTCCTCCCTGCACGGCCTGCGCTTCATCGCGGAGCCCGGCCGCCACTGGACGGAGAGGTACGCCCCCCTCCCTCCCTCCCTCTCCGCGAGGCAGACGCCTATCTAAAGACGGCTCCACACATTCGGTTGCTTGGTTAGTGATTCTGGGCGCGTCACCAGCTTAGGTCATTACTCCCGTTAGTGTAGTGCATGTTTTTTTGCTCTGGAGATGGCGGTGATCTTCCCCCGTTGGATGACGAGATCCGGAGCCGATCTTCCATCGGTTAGCAGGGTTTCCCCCTAACCAGGACTCTCCCGCCAGCGGGGACAAGTTTTTAGCTCCCGATCGGTCTCCCGGAATATGTGGTAGTGTAGTACATGTTAGTGTAAGAGTGTGTAAGGAGAGAGGATAGGACAAGGAAGAGGAAGGACAGATCGCGCGCGGTCCGTGGCTCATTTGTTAGGGTATGCTCCGGCATTCGCCTGGTGTTGATCGGAGAAACCACGGTAAACTACCGGTCAGAGCAGCCGGCCGCTAGAATTCCCTCCAGACAGCGACTGAATTCGACCCAGCTGAAAAGCTAGAGTCGAAAATCCTGCCGCCGTCAGGACTCGAACCTAATACCTGCCGGTCAGAGGCGCTGCAGTGACATCAGTTGGTGCACTGAGCTACCGCTCCCGGTCTCCACACATTCGGCATTCGCCGAGCAGCGAACTAGTGCTCACCCAATCCCGAGCAGCTGACGTGTTCGGCGAATGTTCGCTTCCATTCGTGTATCCGAAAGCCCGACAAGCGGTGGGTAGGGCGAGTCCCGAATGTTGGTCACTCAGCAAATAGCAAGCAACTCATCCACACTACCCGGGTTTTGGGGTGCGATTGCTCGCTGTTCGCTGAATTACGAATGTGTGGAGCCGCCTTAAGAAATGGCAGACATGGCACGAACCATGGGCGCCACTCACAAAGAGTGCTTTGTAGAGTATACTAAAAAAAATAACAATCTTAATTTGAAGCAATCTGACAAGGGCACAAATTCTATGCTTGCCCTGGGCGTCAGAATACTTAGATACTCCTCTCTCGCGAGTAGTCTTTTCATTCTTTCGGTCATTCAACGTACTAACGTCGTAAAAGGAGATTTTTTATTGATAGATTAGTGATTCCGGGCGCGTCAACGGCTAAGAGCATATCCCGTAAGTGTAGTGCTTTCTTCTCAGGATGTGGCGGTGATCTTCACCCGCTGGATGGCGAGATACCGTTGACCTACCGACGGCTAGCGAGGTTTTCCTCAACCAGGTATCTCCCACCATCGGGGCACCGCCGCCGCCGGGCCTAGTCCCGATCGGTCTTCCGGTTTGCGCGGCAGTGAACTGCATGTAAATGTGTATAAAGGATGAAGATAGGATAATGAAGAGGAAGGAAAGATTGTCCGCGGTCCGAGGCTCGTTTGTTAGGATATTTCTCCGGCAACCACCTGGTGTTGAGAGAGAGTGAGGAAAGCGGAGAAACCACGGAAAATTACCGACCAGAGCAACCGGGTCCCAGAATTCTCCTTCAGACAGCAGCTGAATTCGACCTAGCTATGTAGCTTGTGTTGAAATTCCTGCCACCGTCGGGACTCGAATCTAGGACCTCCCGGACAGATGCACCATTCATTGATGCCCTGAGGCATCTCTCCCCGGAAAAAGAGTGTAATGCTGTTGCAGAAATCGATGATTACTTTGACAGAAAAACCCGTATTGTGAAGTTCTGGTAATAAAAGTGATAAATCTTTTACTTTTACTTTTACTTTTAGTAAACAATCTAGTCATACGTGTATTATTTATTGTGTCAGTGATCGCATTTCTTATAATGGTAAGAATTTGTGCATCGTGGTCACTGTGTCCTAAATCTTTTATTTCAACTTCATATCGAGTAGTAGTTTTGTTAATTATAATTTGATCAATTGCCTTCATCGAATGTTGTGTGATCCGTGTAGGTACATTAATTGTAATGTCTAAATTGAAGGAATTAATTAAATTGAGAAACTTATCTTTCTCGCAAGATTCGACCAGAAAATCAATGTTAAAATCTCCGCATACAACAATGGATCTTATAAGTTACAAATTACTTTCTCTAACATGTGTAGACAGAATACATGAACTGGGGGTCCGTAATACAGAAGAATCCATTGTCGGTGAAACATCTGTCTGCCTTTTACCCGACACTCTATCCGTCCATCGGTTTCTGTCTCTCCGCTTGTGGTTAACGCAAGCGCTTCAAACTTACAGACGATTTTATCCCATCCCAATTAATATTCTCTGATCTATCGATACGATTTCACGTCGCTGTGACATTGAAACGGATATTTTGATATTTGGAAGTACTTTCCATGAAGCCTCAATAACATATTCAAAATGTTCTAAAAAGGCCCAAATTTTTATTAAATTCCCAATTGGTTTAAAATTTTTTTTTTAAAATTAATTTTTTAAAATTGCAAACTTTCAATTTTTTCTCTTGAAATCTATTTTTCAAAGATATCATGAAATAATATCATGTACAGTTTTTCCAAAATCTGAGTAGTTTTTGCGTAATTATGGGATAACTAAGGCAATTTTTAAACAATTATTTGTCAAAACGGCTCCAAAAGAAATGAGACGGTGAAAAGTGTCCCCTAACCAAATCGATAATCGCGATGCTCAAATAAAAGAGAATACAAAATGACGTAGATTCACAAAAAATCTGCCTCCAAGGTCAATCTGTTACAGAGACACAACGAGAAACATGTTTTGCAGCTTTTTTCTCAGCATCTATAGCGTGTATCAGGCTGAAAAAATATATTTCAATTTGATGGTATTTTTGTCAACGAATTTTATCGTCAAATTCATATAGGAAAAAATAAATAAAATTTTGAAATTTATTTTCAACGTGATAACGTTGGAGTACTATCTCACTTTCCCCCCTAAAATGGGGGGAGTATAACATTCTATAACATATTTGTTTTATATTTTTAAATAATGTGGACGGTAGTGAAAAAAATTAAAAGCATTTTTTTTAGTTTAAAGATTTGAAATTCGGGGCTGGTTTGGGGCCACTTTTCTTCGCCTTATTCGGCTATACCCCTTGTCCTTAAATGTTTCCTGTATGTAGCAAACAAGAGTTGCTGGTCCCAATTGATTATGAATGAATAAGTAAGTACATAAATAAATATATAAAGTAAATAAAATAGTATTGAAACTAAACTGCTTTTATTAGATTATCAATCACACCTCTATTTTATAGTTCTTCGAAATATCAAAATCATAGCCTTTTACTTGTCTCTGGAAGAAATATAATTGATAACTCACTTACATATGGTAAATAATTTTGTCACAACTTTTATTTTGGAGTATACGCGGTACCTGAACTACTTTATCTTCAAAATCAAACGTAGTTGTACTTTGTAGAACATTAAAGCGAAACTAATTACTTCACGTCATACGCTCTTCATAAATTAATTTCATGCTAAATGTTATGCAATGTAACTCATCTTAGTCTTATTGCATAAGGTAGTCTTCATATAGACGATGAGAGCGGAAGAAAGCACGGCGCGTGCTTAGCAGACAGATCTTTTCTTATTGTTCATCACCCTTCATATACGACAGTGCAGACGCAATCGTCGACTCATTGCATTACCGGCGAGAGAAATTGAAGTTAATCCCCGTTTCGCTTGTTCGTTGTCGTGTTTGAATTAAATGTGGGAGTAGGGAAGGTCAATTTTTCATATTTCATTTTTGACTAAGTTTTTTAAAAACTAGATGTAGCAATTACAACTGATACGAAGAAAAATAATTGAAAGTGCCTTTTTTTCTTCAAAAATACGAAAAACCACAATCCCGTGTATAAAATAGAGCTGATTTTATGAACAAAATGAACTGTTCCTACGTTTTAGTCATTGTGACGAAAAACATTAAAATAAATTTGGGAACTCAGAAAGCAATTCATACAAATACATCATACTTTTAATGTTTTTTTTAATATATTGTAATAATTGTTTATTCTTTTTAAAAGAATGAATATTATTTGGAAAGCTTATAGTAGTAGAAATTAACACTTGAAAGACCAAAATTTCACATTTACTTCAAAACTACGAGTCTGCGCAGCATTCCTTCTCGACCAACGCCGTCCGTCTGGAGAGATCGACCAACAGAGAATTAACATAGAACTTCATTAAGTCCATCTAACGCAAACTTTCCATCGCATTTACATCGCGAAATACTTTACGGCTCATCTTCACTCACTTTTCTAATCTACTGGTGAAGTATATTGTACCTAAATATTAATGTTCATTGCAAACGCGGTCCATTTATTAATTCACTTTAGTAGTTGGTGGAAAAAATATATTGAGCACCGCTCTTCTCAGCCTAGTGGAGCCCCTTGTGTTTCAAGGCCAATTGCTAAAACATTTGCAACAATAAAGGTTTGGATAACGCTTTCAAATAACTAAGGATTAAATTATAACTAAAATGTATAATTATAATATAAATACATAACTTTCTCTTTACTACGTATCCGTATATGGTCCTCCGTATATGGTACATATGCGAAAAAATAATATGGAGAGTACGTATACGAGAAAATTATAACTAAAGTGTACAATTATTTTCTTTACGAAGGTTAAAATTGTTAATTTTATTTATAACACTGACTTTTTTATATTTTTGTAATTCTTGATAGGTCTTTTGTTTTTTTAGGCAGACATTTATATTTTATCTTACATTATTTTATTATATTCTTTTAAAATATTTATTATATTTTATTATATTTTTTATTTTTACGGTTTTAGAGACCAACGTTTAAAAAAGTTATAACAAAAATTGAAAAAATATTGTAACCGTCACGTATCTACCTAACTATTTCGTAGTACGCCGAATTACAGAAGTAAACCTGTTATTTACTTGTTTCGTGACGTGTGATTACACCGTCACTCAAATCTGGGAAGACCTCAAATTATGGATAATTCCCTATCGGTGGTGGGTTCGTCTTTGCTAACTAATATTCATTTAACAAACAAACACAATTTCATAGTTTTAAAGAACAAGTAACATATATTCTTTCCAATATGATCCTTCGTACACTCACGTTCACATATTCTCAAAACAAATTATCTCTTAATGAAACCCACAATTCACAATTTAAATAACCATCCTGTAAAAAAAATGGTAGCTAACTCCCTACCTAAACTGCAGTTTTCTGTAGAATAATAGTGACTCTGATCTACATTTACACGAAACAAACAGTAAATACATATGTACACTTCTCAAAACAAATTATCTCTTAATGAAACCCACAATTCACAATTTAAATAACCATCCTGTAAAAAAATACATACAAACAATATACCAAAATTCACTAATACCTTTTCAATCTTAAATAATACTACACTCAATATTTACACTTAATATTCAGCTTCTGCGTGACCTGCGTGCAAATAACGTTTTACCAGAAACAATTTAAAGCTTTCATTCATGTTCAAAACCTTTTTTTACATAGACAATTCCTCTTAAATGATTTCAAATAACATCAAGTCAATTATGTATGAATTTAGATAAAGAATTATACACAAGGACGACTTTTATCAATAAACATAAAAATTATTTAGATCTGATTTCTCTTACGACTGCAAAAATAAATTTACTGGTTATCAAGACTAATATTTAGTAAAACTTGTCCGATCAATGTCTGTTACTGAGGGAAGCTCATATTACAACGTTTTAATTTGTGCAATCATAATTCTATCTTGAAAGTTTTCCAAGCTGCAATTTAGTAAATATTCTTTCTGCTTTTCTGTGACTCACGGCCGGCGAATTCTCCAAGCTGGTCCCGCGTTGAGTAGACGGCTGTCGAGCGACGTTCATGCCCCAAGGTCGTCGTTGTCCTGCGACGGTTCGTGCGCTGCCTACCGCGATGGAATCGGAGTATTTCCGTACGCCTTCTCCTCGTTGTACAGCCCAGTTAAACCAGAGCTTACACGAAGGTGATGGTCGCGTTAGAATGCGAGTCCAAAACTCCAAATTATAACTTTTTTTTAGTGAAAGTTGAGCCAGTTGTTGAATAAACTATGCTTTTCGGAATTATCAAAATTCTCCAATAGAATTTTCGAAATGAAATCCATAAATAAAAATGAAATAGAATAAAAGTAGAATAAGTAACTGCTCAAAACTAAAACTGAAAAAGCTGTAACAAAGAAACAGAAATTTTAATGAATTAGCGAATTTTACGAATCTTGACATATGACAGTGATTAAAAACAGAAACACGTCCTATGTTACAAAAAATTCTTCTATATTCCAGCAACGAGAATGTAGCAACGTGGTTTTATAAATTCATTTTAGTCCACTACCACTGTTATTCTTACATTCGTTGCATTACTTGTTTAATATTCCTAGCGAATTTTACGTAATCTTGACATATGACAGTGATTAATCCCTTGAAAAATACTTAGACAATTACCTTTTAATAAAGCTTCATTTCTGGTATTTTCCACGTGTCCCTCGTCGGTTGTGTGGTGGAATAGCACCCATCTAATCACTTCAGCGTCTCGATCCGAAAAGAAAGACAATCTCGTCCGAGTCAAGCCTCATGCCACATTCGCATTTCTACAAAAGTTCTGATTGGCTAGGGCGAAAGTACGTTCAGAAATTTGTTTCTAGGTAACGCCATCTCTTCGCTACTCTAGGAACTATTTGTAGGGCAAGATGTCGGGTATTGTCACTTCAATATTTCTTTTGTCATGAGTGTAGCCGATGACAAGCGATTACAATATAAACCTAAAACCAAAGGACCTAAAAAAATACACTCATAAGATGCCTGAATGTATGTAAATCATTACAAGCTGTAGAACAATTGCCAGGCTATTGAAACAAAATATTTATACACGCGGTTTTTTTGCTGCCTGTGGATCCGTAGGTAAAGTTCAATTATTAAGCGTGTGAAATTCTAGGCAGAATTGCGATGCTGCATTTTAAATTCATTTCATGTGACTAAACGATTGCACTCGGTGTCGTACTAAATGGTCATCTATCAGTTGTTTTTGCAGAGTAATGCTCTCTTGTGTAACCGCCCATATGTCGGTTATATTGATTTTTGAGAAGCACCCGAGAACGTCAAGACAGGACAAGCTGCAATTATAGTGTTACCGAATTACAAGAGATCGCGCCAGCAGTAAAGGGTATCCCTTGCGAGAATTTATTTAAGTTTCTGAACGCACTCGCGTAGAATGGAGCTACAACCAATCAAAAATCACCCTTGAAAATATCAGCTCTAGCGCAAAGCACTGCTACGAAAAGCTCTCTCTTTGCTGCCGACCGCCGATCTAGACACGCCGGAATTGTTCGTGCTGGACGGAGAGGAGAATTCGCCTTATTTCGACGATAAGAAGCTTGAAAAAGATAATTTGTCTCATCATGTTAAAATAACGATACCATATATGAGAGAATTGAGAATTTTAAATCATGAATATTCTGATAAATTCACGTGAACGCTTTACGCAGAAATGTACTATTTTTCTATCAACGAGGAAATAATATATTTCAACGTTCAAGAACGTATACTGAAGTATAAAGCATGTGTTATAGGAAATATTTCTTCCTATTTCCAGCTTTTTTTGTCTTTCGTCTTGGCTTACCACATAAGAAATTCATTACGCGGAGATATTGCAGTCATATATTGTAATTCGAAGGACTGTGGTAGCGATTCACGAGAGCAAGTGTTCGTCGAAGCAAAGGGGTTGCTACGACCTTGAAAGGATCTGGGTCGCCGTCGCCGCTCCATGTTCTGGAAATATTTCTTCGAGGACCTAAAATTTAAAAAAGAACTGTTTAAAGAGTAATTATATTAAAATCATTTAAACGTAATCTTTTACAATATTGCAGTCGTAAAAGGAAGCCAGATAACTAATTCCAGTAAAGAATTGTAAAAACCTATTTATTTCATTTTTCTATTATCGATAATATTTGTTCTTTAAGTGTGTGTTTTCAATTTATTGTTAAATCGTTTTCGAATTGTTCAAAACCAATAATTAGTAAAAGAGTTATTATTGATTGTACGTTCATTGCGTAACAATATTCTTTTTGCTGGCTAAATTGTATAAAGTAATAATCTATGTGAAAGTGAAACTACGTCTTGTATATATTTCATTCACTATTCATGTGACAATTTCTTTGAAAGTGTATGTAAAGGGTATTTTGATATGTGATTCTTTTTCAGTATTTTGTGTTTCCATGTATTATAGTTTCGTGTGCAGTTATTTTATTGTGTTTTTTGGGAAGTGAAGGGTAGTACAATTTTATGTAAAGTGTTTATGCAAGTGTTAAAACGCAACTGCAGTTGTTATGTAATCGCGTAATTGCGAAAGGTAGAGCAAGTGATAGAATTTTTTAATGCAATGTGTAAATGCTAGATAAAATTGTATACAAGTATTTAACAGAATATATCCAGAATGCTGTTCATAGTTAAAATATTAACTTGCCTATGTTTCTTTTATTACCAAAAAAAACAGGTTAAAAGACGAACCCACTCCTGTAGGGGAATTAGGACATATAAAACCATTCCTAATTTTTGGTGTGATATTGTCATAACAAGTAACAGGTCAAGTAATACTACTAGGTTACTTGAGTGACCCGCTGTAGGCTTTTTAGAGAATAGTGAAAAGGTATAGTGGTCACACTTGCAACCTATATTTTTCTGTACTTTAGTAGATGGGATCGTTCATAACTGAGATTTCTGACACAGACTCAAACACCGCGTACAATGTTTTCCGTAACTCCTGTTTTCAACACACAGGAGGAGGAAAAAGTATGAAATAGATAAATATCTCTAGCCTTTTTTATCCAAGCTTTCAACTTGACATTGCATTGTTTCACAACAAGAACATTAGGACAGACATGCACGGCAAAAGTGTAGATAATTACCTAATGCAAATTCAAGAAAAAATGGAGGTAGAAAATGATCACTTTTTGGTAATAAACATGTTATGGATATCTCATACAGTAAAGTTATATACGTATGACCCTTATATTTCCCCTGATTGGTAGGCAATCCCCGATGCATTGGCAGGTACACAGAATCTCTTCAACAACTTCAGAACGTCATGTCAATCACTTGGCCCATTTGTCGCCAACCATTCAAGAGCAAGTTACCTCCTTATATGACAATTCCTTCAATTTCAAAGCCAAAACATGATCATGATCGACGCTCCTACATGCCTTATATTCATTCTGAAACACACGAAGAGAAATGTATGCAATATTGAAAAAAAACGAACAAAAAACGATGATAATATTGTGATAGCCATACATTTTTTTAAACGTTAGACAGTCGCTCCGCCTGACGGTCAGTTCGTCAGTTCATTCATCGGTCCATCTGTGAGTCCGTCCACCGGGCCGATCGACGGTCCAAATGTGAACAACTCTAGCACCTAAGTCGTACAGAGAATTTCCCCTAAATCTGATATTCTCCAGTCGATCAACCTCTTATTGCCACCCTCAAAATTAGATACAAATCTTACGGATTTGATACGGACCCCACGGACATTTTCAAAACTTTCCAAATTGCGTCAATTCCCTTTTTTATATTGATATATCAATCTACCAACGAAATAAAATAGTAAATTTTCATTAAAACCGCCAAAATTCCAATAATTCCAATAGTTAAAATGTTGTTCAACACCCTCGTACGATTGCAGAAGTTCCCCGTCACAAAGCATTCATTCTATTTGAAGCACATAACGTGTACAACAGACTTTTTTCTTGCTGGCAAGGAAAAAAATCTGTTGAAAGGTACTGAAGAGAAGGCCAACACTATTTTATTTGGCAGTTATCACAAATGCTCTTGGGACTCTTATAGTCCCCACGAGCAACCTAAGTATTAAGGCATTTGTGGTGTATTGGAGTTTCCAAAACGCCTTCTTCAAAACCCCAATTTCGGCTTAGTTTTCCGGGCCCACTGTACGCCTGCCACCTGGCGTGATCGGCGGGCGAGGGCGAGGGAGGAAGTGGCGGCGACGCCTGAATTATTGAAGCCCTCGCGATGCCGGCGACCCGCAGCCGTTCGTCACGCAGATAGCTGCGGTTTAATGTCTGTGCGCAGCGCTGCTCCACGCCTACGGCAACCCGTGCCGCCCCACCCCAAACCACCATGCCTCGCCCCGCCACGCTCCGCCACGTCCCGCCCCACCACGTCCCGCCCCGCCACGTCCCGCCCCGCCACGTCCCGCCACGTCCCGCCACATCCCGCCACATCCCGCCCCGATACGCCCCGACACGCCCCGACACGCCCCGACACGCCCCGACACGCCCCGACACGCCCCGACACGCCCCGACACGCCCCGACACGCCCCGACACGCCCCGACACGCCCCGACACGCCCCGACACGCCACGTCCCGACACGCCACGTCCCGACACGCCACGTCCCGCCCCGCCACGTCCCGCCCCGCCACGTCCTATCCCGCCACGTCCCCCCGCCACGTCCCCCGCCACGTCCCCCGCCACGTCCCGCCCCGCCACGTCCCGCCCCGCCACGTCCCGCCACGTCCCGCCCCGCCCCGCCCCCCCCGCCCCGCCCCGCCCCTCCCCGCCCCGCCCCGCCACATGTTTTATCTCAGAGACAGCTTGTGTTGGGATAAAGTGAATGGCCCCCTGATCTACGAGCCTTACTTCGAATTTCAGCGTGAAAGAAATGACTCGTTGGTAACACTATTGGA
Organism: Teleogryllus oceanicus; assembly: GCA_964035755.1. Taxonomy (NCBI): domain Eukaryota; kingdom Metazoa; phylum Arthropoda; class Insecta; order Orthoptera; family Gryllidae; genus Teleogryllus; species Teleogryllus oceanicus. The sequence goes on along the minus strand of CAXIVR010000012.1, from coordinate 18,629,433 downwards.
AGTTTGAGCAATATTGGAAGTTGCAGTTGAGTTGGCAAGCGGTGCGAACGTAGTTGCGGGTCGCTCCGTAAAAGAGAACTGAAAAGTTCGGTATACGTATATGATAATGATATGTGAGACTGCCAGTTGAGAGAAAAAAGTAGGAGGACAGTAAGTTGTGAAAAATAGGGTGTTTCAGTCTATAAAAATCGGACAAAATACAATACATTGGCAATCATATGCTAAGTATTGAGTGCCTGAAACAACGAGTGCGTGGCGGCAGTGTTGGACACAGCAGATTGCGGAGGCGCAGATGGCGGGCGGCGCGAGGGAGCTGGCTTTGTTGGTTGATGTGACGACACAACGAAGTCCAAGGACGCCGGGGCGGCTGCCCAGGGAGCTGACCCGGCGGCGGCGGCGAGCTCAGTGGACAGTGCGGAGCTGACCGGCCTTAACAGGCAGATTGTAAGTGAAGGTGAATAGAGCTTTCGAGAATGGGAGGAATCAAACGCATATGCGAATTGGGGCGGTATAAGAAAGAAATAATTACAGAGGGCATCTATTGTAGAAAATGTATGAAATACGTCGTTGGAAATGCTAGAAAGAAGAACAATGAAGACAGAAATTTAAGTAGGGTCATTAATAGTACGTTAAAAAGCAAATTAGATTTAGTAATACAAGATATCATTGAAATTAATAATAAACAGCAAAGTATAGAAAAACTGAGAGACATTGTCAGAGAATTGATTCAGTGGTGAGGTGTAGTTGACATTTACATAATTGGAATGATTGAAGGCGTTGTCATTGTCAACAATGACAACTGTTGTTGACAATGACAACGCCTTCAATCATTCCAATTGTCAGAAAAATTTCAAACTACCACAAGAAAGTAAAATAACGGAACAAACTTTCAGGAAGAATGTTAATATTAATAGACTCCCGGGAACTAAAATCAAGAAAGGAAATAAGGGAGCAGTGATTGTAGAATGTAACAATTATAAAGGGAGATAGGAATTGAAAAAGCAAGTAGAGCCAAAATTAAAGAAAAAGTAGATATTTTCTTCCAAAAATTAAACCTATAGGAGTTAGAAAAGCGGAGCTTGCATTAGAAGACAAATCGAAGAGAAAGGATTAAATACCTAAAAGGGGCTAAAGAAATTATAAAGATGATAAGTTTAGAGAAATATTAGGAGTTAATCTTAGACCATTAAAAACTTAAAATAATGACTAATTGAACAAAGAATTTGTAATAGCCGTCGTAAAAGCCCTGGATGAGGTGGCACCATTTAAAACGTTGAAGGTGCACACAGAATGGAATGAAAGCAAGTGGTATTCCGAAGAAATAAAAAAAAAGAGATGAAGTATACAAAAGAGCTAAAAGAACGAGAGAACCAGACAAGTGGGAAGAGTACGCTAAGATAAGAAATAATATAGTTAAACTAGTTAAGAAAAAGAAATTAGAATATTACAACAATACTATTCAAGAACACAAGAATAATAGTAAAGAATTATGGAAGGTAATTAAGAAATTAACAGGAGGTTAAACCTGTGATAAATAACTAAAGATTTTTTAAAAAATCAATAAATATTTTGTAAGTAGCATTAAAAGATTAGTACAAAATGCTGACCCAAGGAATCAAAATATTTACAAGCTAGGTCAACGATGGTGTGACGATGAATTTTATAAATTTAAATTGATAAAAAAATAAGAATTGCGTATAATTATCTACGGATTACCACACAAAAGGGGAAGAGACGAAGGTATTACGACAAAAATGCTGGAAGAAAATTATGAAATATTAGAACCAGTATTATTGAAAATAATAAATAATTCCCTATAAAAAGGGATTTTCCCGGAGTCATGGAAAACTTCCACAGTAATACCAATTCCAAAAGTGACAAATACAATGAGAGCAGCTGAATTTAGACCAATAAATAAGCATACATGAACAAATATTAGAAGAAATCGTAAAGAAGCAGTTAAATGAGTATATTGAAACAAAGAAAATTATAGGAAATGAACGATCAGGCTTCATAGAAAAACAACCATGTGAAACTGCGTTACAAGACGTTTTAGACGAATGGAAGATTAATATTGATGCAGGAAAGAAAGCAGGAGTTATCTTCTTGGATCTAATGAGGACATTCGAAACTATTGATAGGACAATGCTTATTGAGAAAATGTACAAATACGGAATCAAAGGTGGCGTTAAAAAGTGGTTTATTTCATATCTTAACAAGAGAAAGCAGAAAGTAAAATATAATAATATTATCTCAGATGAAATTAGCGTAGACTTAGGTGTTCTCGCAAGGGTCAGTTCTGGCTCCAATATTGTTTATAATTTACATTTATGACTTAATCAGTATATGATAAACCTTTTTGGGAATAATTGTAAAATAAATGATTTGCTGATGACACGTTCTTATATGTAATTGAGGAAACAGGAGCGGAAATTGAATTTAAATTGCAGAGTGTATTTATTGCAATTCAAGAATGGTTAAATAAATTAATAATGAATGTTGAAAAAACTAAATTTATGATTTTATATAGAGAAATAAAATTTTATCATAAAGATTATATTATACAAGAAAAAAAAAAAAAAAAAAAAAAAGAATATTTTAAACAGAATTGGGCAATATATAAATTGCTATACAAGATGATTGATATATAAATTCATAATTTCACCCCATTTTGATTACTATGAAGTAATACTATACTAGTTAGAGTCCATAAAACAGAAATTAAAAAACTTTAGATACAACAATATAGCCATGAGGGTGATAATTCAATTCAATAGATACACTCTAGTGCTATACATGCTAGACACTGCAATTTATGTCAATAAAAAAGAATTCGTTACAAGGCCCTAATTTTATTTTTAAATTAATTAAAAATCATATATCAGGAGATTTAGTAAACAAAATCCAAAGAGAGAAACATAAAACACCAAGGGAAACAAGACAAGCACAACGTTTAGTAATTAATTTCAGTAAAACTGCACAGGCAAAAAAAGTCTATTAGACAAAGGATTTGAATTATATAATAAATTGCCAGTAGAAATAAAAATTTGTGAACAAATTAAAGAATTTAAAAGAAAAATTATAAAATATATCAAAGAGGAAAATTAATTTTGTAAATAGTTAATAGAGTATACCTTTGGTGTGTACTTTTGTTATATAAACAATGTATGTAAATATGTATTGTGTATAACTAATAGCCGAGAAGGCTAAATAAACCAAATCTATCTATCTATGAATATTACACTTCTGCATAGAAGTTAAAAAATGCGAGAGATAAATGTTATTTGTTTTACAACCAGTAATCCCTTTGTACTACAGTCAATTACTTCAGGGTCATAGGTGATTTGGGCTGCTCTATACCAGCCTTTGCAGGCAGTTTTCTTCTACTTCCAAGGCTGCCTGTGCAAGTAACGGGATTGTCTAGGAGATCTGACTTCCTTTATTTTTTAAACGCGGTGAAGAAAGCGTGGCCAGCTCTATATTGCATTTGGATTGTTTCCCATATTTACAGTTCACAAAGGCGTTTATTATTGGTACTCTTTTGGAAAGGAGTTTGAGTGCACCTGAGAAACACCCGGAGTAGGACAAGCCGGATAAAAATGCGGCTTACATATCGTAGCCACGTTGCCAAAGTCTCATATATAAAATCATATATAAAAATGCGTACTTAGCAAACGTATCGTAGCCACGTTGCCAAAGTCTATTTACAATGTATTATGTATTTGTTTATTCATTCATCTTTCAAATTGAGCCTATAGTTTTCTTTTTTAAAGTTCTTTTTCAATAACAAACATTGTACTCGAATTATTTTATTTATTTGTATATTGTTGAAGGAATATCATAGTTTAGTTTATTAACATTTTCATATGTATTGTGTTGACTTACAGGCATAATTATTCTAATTTAACATGTAAATATACAATCTATATACTGACATGGAAGACTCATAGAGCACCTTCTATTTTCGCTATTGTTTAAAAAATATTCAGCAATACTAATGGAAATCTGTTTTTAAATTGGGGTTGGGAAATAGTTGATTGATGACAAATTATGGTGTGCGGCTTGAACTATTACGTTTATATTTGAATAATCACTATTAGAGAAATGTGCTTTGTGGTGGGTAATAAGAAGAAAGTTCTAATTCTTTACGGAGTAATCTGTTGGATATAAATCGACGGGGAATGTGTTATCATTTGGAGGAATTTGTTTTGTATAGTTTGAATTTTATTTACATTTGTTTATGAATCATTGATCCATATTGTGCATGCATGTAGCACACGCGATCTAATTATTATTTTATATAAGCCAATTGCATTACCTAATGCTTTTGTTGTTGGGTAGGGAGTGATTTTAGTGAACTGTAGTTAAGTGGTTATAGGGGTATTCCAATTTAATCTGGTGTAAAATGTTTCTCCAAGTTATTTGACACTTGGGTTTTGTGGAATCCATCGGATAGTGCTGTTTCTATGAAGTGAAGTGGGAGTGGAAAATGTCCCGAGTATAAATAATTGATTTTGTCTGGTTAAGTTTTATTTTCCATTGAATGGACAAATATTCTACTGTGAGGTGACAAAAGTCTTGGGATACCTCCTAATATCGTGTCAAACCTCCTCCTCATCGCGGCGAAGTGCGGCAACTTGACGTGACATTGCCTCAAGATTTAGTTTGAAGAACCCTGCAGAAATATTGGGCCTATCTATACCCATCTGCATCTATACCCATCCGAAATTGCGAAATTATTGCTATTGCAGGATTTTGTGCACGAACTCACGTCTCAATTATGACCCATTATTGTTCGATGGGATTCATGTCGGATAATTTGGGTGGCCAAATATTTCGCTCACAATGTCCAGGATGTTCTTCAAACAAATCGCAAACAAACGTGGCCCGGTCAAATGGCGTATTGAGATCCATACATTCCGTCGTTTTGGGGTGACATGATGCTCATGAATATTTCCAGTTAATGATCCATTCGGTTGGACCATAGAACCGAATCCATTCCATGTAAACTTTATGGAGCCACCACCAGCTTGCAGAATGTCTGGGGTCCATGGCTTCGCGGGACTTACGACACACTTGAACCCTACCATTAGCTCTTAACAACTGAAATCTGAATTCCTCTGATCAAGCCACAGCTTTTGAGTCCCCTAGGGTCCAAACTGGTCACGAGCCTAGAAGAGGTTTTGCAGGAGATGTGCTAGTAGAAAAGGCACTCGTGTCAATCTTCTGCTACCATAGTACTTATGCCAAATTTAGCCGCATTGTCCTAACGGATACGTTCGTCATACGTCCCACATTGATTTCTGCGGTTATTTCACGAAATGTTGCTTGTCTGTTATCACTGACAACTCTATGCAAGCGCCGCTTCTCTTGGCCATTAAGTGAAATCCACTAGGTACTGCGGTGTCCGTGGTGAGAGGTAATGCCGGAAATTAGATATTCTCAACACACTACTGACACTGTGGATCTCGGAATTTTGAATATTCTAACGATTTCCGAAATGGAATGCCCCATGCGCTTAGCTAGAACTACCTTCTCCTCGTTCAAAATCTGTTTAATCCCGACGTATGTCCATAATCAGGTCAAAAACCTTTTCACACAAATCATTTGAGTAGAAGAGAATGATCTGCCACGAGACTGCTCTTTTGTACCCGAAACCACTGCCATCTGTGATTTTGAATATTGCTATCCCATGTATTTCATGACCTTTCTGTCACCTCAGTGTATTTTATTTAAAGCTGTTGAATTGTTTATGATTAAGTAATAGGAATAGGTGGATTTATATTCGCCTATATCATCAGCGAATTGGGTTGTGTATCTAATGTAGAAGGTATGTCTCCTGCATAAAGATTGAAAAGAATAGGAGAATAGGAGCTTTCAGCTATCCACACTGGTAGTACATTTAAGTGTCTGTATGTATTTAATGGGTGACGATAGAACAAGAAAGAGGACAGAAAGATGCGCGCGGTCCATGATATGATTTAGGGCACTCCCCCAGCATTCGTCAGGTTTTGATTGGAGAAACTACCGATTAGAGCGGCCAGCCTCTATAATTCTCTTACACATTCTAGCTCGCCCCAAAAACCCACAACTCACGGGATTGCAACCCTCCTTTTCCCCCCCCCGCCTCCAACTTCACTACCTCATTAGCCTCAGTCCTTCTTCGCCTCCTCTTCCTCCGCCTCCTCTTCCTGCTCTACCTCCGCCTCCTCCTCGTCCTCCTCCTCCTCGTCCTCCTCCTCCTCGTCCTCCTCCTCCTCCTCCTCGTCCTCCTTCCTCTCCTCCTCCTCTCGTCCTCCTCCTCTCGTCCCCTCCTCCTCCCCCTTCCTCGCCTCCTCCTCCTCCTCGCCCCTCCCCCCCCTTTCCCCTTCCTTCCCCTTCCCCTCCTCGGCGGAGGCGGAGGCCTGCATCGCCACTTCTTCCTCTTCCGCTCTCTCCGCTTCCTCCACAGTCGCCTCTGCTACCAGTACCTCCTCCTTCGCTGCAACCTCACCCTCCTTCTCCGCGGTCGCCGCTGCGGGGATAAAAAGCGTGCGTCGTTACGCCTAAGGAAATCGATGGAGCACCACGGCCCCGCACTCTTGCTGATAAACGCCGCCAGATCATTATGACCCCCGGAACACGGACTCTCGTAACCGAATTTCACCCCGCCGACAGCCGCGGCGCCGCGCCGCGCCGCGCTCGTGTTAATGTGGAAACTGCTTAATGGGAAAGTAATGGGAATGCTGACACGTCGAGTGCATTTCATGTTAATGGCGCAAGTTAATGGTTCGTGTTTCCCTCGCCTTCGCGTTGATAGATTTATCCGTATGCTCTAAATTTCGTACTGAAATTCATGTTAGGCGTAACTAGATGGAAGTTGATTTTCCCAGTAATAAAATTAGTAATGCAGTTTGCTGGTGATGTAGATTTTCCCAAACTTTTCAGTTGAATGCCATGCAATATTGAAAATGTAATGGTGGGATATGCAAAAGTTCGTTTCTAGTCAATCTGAAGTAGCATTGAAGACACAATCCATGGAACGCAAAACTAAGAGGCAGATCTCTTTTTTTAAAATTTTATCACATACTCGACTTTTCAGATTTTCTTTTCTTTTCTATTATATTTACATTGTTTGAATTCAGCCAAAAATGTTTGAATATTTACTTAGAACTCGTAAGTGTGTTATAGGCAATGTTGGAAAAATATTCCATACCTCCTTACTATTGTCATAGACTAAAATAATAGCTGCATGTTTTTTGGAATTACTTTGTAACAAAATTGTAAAATATTTTTATTTGAAAAATATTGTTGTATTTAACGTTCACTCTTAGAACAAGATTGTTTCATCTTAAATAGTACATTAATATTTGAACCTCAATACGAGAGTATTGCAACACAACAATCACAATGTTTCCGTTCACCTACAGATTCACTGAAACAAGATACTGAACTACGCTTCTAGCGTAATAAGGCGTCTTATTAGGTCAATGCATAAGTTATAAGTGCTATGGTTTGTAAAATAATGTATTAGTATATATAAATATTGCATATTATGAAAATTACAAAGGAAATGTTTTAATTTTAAAAGTGCAAGCTCCAATTAGGAGAAGAGCATCATTCAAATATCAAATATTAAGTCTTTTATCTGAAAACAATCATTTTCACAATCAAAATTGAACAGTTGTATATAATTACCGAATTTTGTAAAGTACAAAAGCTAAATTAAACATAGACAGATGCAACAAATTTTGTGAAAATTTAAATAATTTTGACATGGTATATTTTGTTATGACTGCAATTACTATGTTTGTTTATACTCTTGTATAATGATAGGGGTTGCTGATGATTTAGTTGTTATAAAGCAACCCTTAATAACTATTTTTTAAACCATTTGCAGATTGTTCTGGGTACTATGTTGCGTGTTGTCGTGGTACGGCGCCATACTTCTCATCGTCTCCAGTTACGATAATTACGCCAACAACCCCATATCCTTCGTCGCAGACACTGCCTACAAGGACTGGGTCGTTGACTTTCCTTCTGTATCCGTGTGTCAAGCAAGGAATTCTCTAATAGATGCTAAACTCAAGGAGTAAGTATAACCATTTTTGAGGTTAAAAGAAAGACAAACTTTATGGAGTTTTCATGGCGCTCACCACAAATTAATTGCGTTTTTTCTCCCAGATACTAAACTGAGGAGTGCTAAGCGTGTGAACAATCACTAACAATTAATTCCTTGGCTCTTTCGTTCTCAAGAGACACGAGTACCAATAGAAAATGATTTGCGTAATTATCGAACTTTGTTACCGTCTACCTCATAGGAAAGCTGAGACCTTATGACTGGAGCACCAGAAAAATCATTATTTGAACTCTATTACCTTTAATTCCATCATTTTCGTATATCGTCGTATCTTACAAGATAGATTTTGTCTCTTGTGACACTTAGTATGTTATTGTCATTATATAAAATAACAGCAAAAGCCTTAGCCCATATATAAATATAAACTTTCAGACATTTTACATTGTGACTGAAGAAAGTACTTTGTTTTTGAACGAATAATATAAAAACTTAATAAAGTATTCTAGGTATTATTATTATTATTATTATTATTATTATTATTCGCCTTGTTTAATTCCATTAAGGGCAAAGATCTCCTGCATGAAGGGTAGGTTGGCTTCTTGGTTGTTGCCTTTCCGGATGTTTTCAAACGCAGGTGTCATTTGCAATAGTGACATTGGCTCTCCTCCATTCGCTGTGCTTCCACGTGGGTCTGTCGCGAGCTGCTCGAGTCCTGCTTCTTTCTTGAATTTGCCTGCCCATCTTAGTCTTTGTCTGCCTTCATTTCTCCATCCCGTTCTTGGATACCACATTATTGCGGAGTGTAAAAAAGTATTAAATATACAATCGTTTTAATTTCATAGAAATACTATTTTAAAGGCAATCGTTTGCTGTCGTGAGCATCGTTAGTGCAAGTGTATTCCATTTAGTAATTACTTAGGGATAAACTCAAGAACTTGCCAGTTTATAATGTTAAAAATGTATTTATTTCACAGAAGATGGGGATCAATTGATCTTGAATTGCCGGAGGTGTACGAGCAGTTAGCATTCTACACAGGAATCACAAATACAATAAAGAACTATTGCATAAACTTCAGAAAGAAACTGCGACCAGAGCGACACTGCCCCGAGCAAAATCTTTCGTCAGCGGTGGAGGAGGTACGTCCTTTTACTTGGATTCTTTTAACGTGGTATCTCAAGGTCACGTGCGAAAGATTGATTGACTGGTTGATTGATTTTCTCGTGTTTCCGGGCGCGTCAACTGCTCTGGTCATTATTTCCGTTAGTGTAGTGCATGCGTTTTCCTAGGGAGATGGCGGTGATCTTCCCCCGCTGAATGGCGAGATCCGGCGCCAACCTGTCGGGGGCACCGCCCCAGCCGGGAAAAGCTCTAAGCTCCCGATCGGCCTCCCGGGATATTTGGTAGTGTAGTGCATGTTGATGTAAGTGTGTGTGTAAGGGGAGAGGATAGGACAAGGAATGGGAAGGACAGATCGCGCGCGGTCCGTGGCCCGTTTGATAGGGTACTGGTCCGGCATTCGCCTGGTGTTGATCGCAGAAACCACGGAAAACTACCGATCAGAGCAGTCGGCAGCTAGAATTCTCCTCCAGACAGTGGCTGAATTAGACCTAGCTGAAAAGCTAGTGTCGAAAATCCTGCCGCCGTGGGGAGTGAGAACCTAGGACCTCCCGGTCAGAGGCGCTGCAGTGACATCACTTGATGCACTGAGATACCGAGCCCGGTACGCGCGAAAGAGAGGGAGGGAGGGCAAATTCCAATAGGGAGCCTTAAATGTCGGATCTGTAGTGACGTAGCTCCGCATTGAATTCTGTCTTCCCTCTCCCTCTTTCACGCGTGACCTTGAGATGCCACGTTAAAAAAAACAAGTATACAAACTCTTTTCAGTCTCCATCACTATCCCGGAACCTTGACTGATGGACATTTTTCATATTCCTTCAGTCGATATAACTTTTTGAAACAATGACACCTATAACGAACGTATATTTTACTGCATTCACAAGTAATAAACGTGAAATCTAGGAATAATCAGTTTTTCAAGAGATATACAATGATGAATACAAACATTCTTGATACTTTTACTAGAAGATGCAAGTGAAAATCCTTACTGTAATATCATTGAAGCTTGTAAATGTAAAAAAAGGCTTTCGAATGACTAATCGCAAAAACATATATTTATCAATTTGACGTTTTATAACAAGGAACATTTGAAAGCAAGTTAATTTAAAATTCAAAAACAAAATTAAAAATTTTAAAAAAAAAAACATATTTTAACCCAAAATCAAAAGAAATTAATAGATTAGGAAGAAATTAAGTAAAGACTGACGCGAGTTGCCAAATCTTTAATTGATGGTGGGAAATTTACTGTCGGTTTTTAGTTTCAGACTCCATGCCACGAATTAATGCAAGAGTGTCTATGGAACGGTGAAAGATTTGACTGTTGTAACCATTTTAAACCCCTGAACGTAGAAATGGGTACTTGTTTCATCATCAACAACAAGAACACTGAGTAAGTCCATTTTGAATTCAAAACTCTCGAGTTCACTATGAGATGATGTGGGTTTCTTTACAACTAAAACTTTTCTTTACGTTTTCTATCATCTTAGAGGTGCCGCGCTGCTGAATCTAAGGAGTACGGACCGCAGACTCCCCTCACCCAATTTGACTATTGTACTTACACAAAGTTCACGAGTAAGTGCTCATAAATTCTTTATATATTTGCTCATTTGCGACATTTACACTTGACTGTATTTTCGCCTCATTATGCACGTAGTAAAGATAAAATGTTGTAATTCTGCACAAAAATCGTCGATTGTTTGAAAGAAAAACTCGCATTGGAGGTCCTAATATACAAAACATTGAGTAATACAGTAAGTTGAATGGCTTTATGAAGAGTCATTTTAAAAATAATTGAATAGCACCCAGAAAGAGATTTCACAATGTGATATCTCAACCCACACTCTGCTTCAGAAGTGAAAAGTGTACACTGAGAAAAGAAAGAAGATTAGTGGCTTCCCAAATGAATTCCTTAAGAGCTCTACTGGGTATAACCTTGAGTTCCAAACAAAGACGTAAGGTCAAGGTTAAATATTGTAAGAGTAGTAATTGACATTAAAAAATACCACTAGAAATGCTCCCAGTATGTCAACAGGATTGGCCAAATAGACTACCAAAGTTAGCTCTCTAATATAAACCTAAGGGCTACGGAGATGTAGGTAGACCTAGAATGAGGTAGTCAGAGCAGTTCTGAGTCTCGAAACGAGCCATTGGCTCCCCACCCCTCTTAAGGAAGAAGAAGAAGGAGAAGCAAAATTTTTCAAAAAGTCTTGGCGTCTTGCTAAAATTACAGTATTAAAGATAGATATTTAAGCAATCTGTTCCTCAGAAGAAGATCTTTAAAAAATACCGTGTTCAAAGTTTTGAAAATATGAGCAGCTTTTACGTATTTGTTGTGACATATCAGCAATTTTTAGATACCAAATCAGAGTTAAAAGAAAATAAATATTAAAAAGTTTCTTCAATAAATGTCGACATTATGTGTAGATTTATAAATTCGTGTATTTAAAAAATGTGTACAGGAAAGAGTATTTTGTACATGTGAATAAATAAATAAAAATCAGAAATTTTTGAGCAATAATTTTCCCCAAAACGGCTCCAAATTATTTCTCTATTTTTTCTCTAATAGAGACTAGTATTCTTATAAAACTGGTGCAGGTCTCATTTTCGGTGAACACCGTTGAAACAATCCCTTTGTCACTATCACCAAAATTCGTAATTTTACGAATTATTAATTTATATTCGTGACTCGTTTTTTTAATAACACTCGTAATTATTTTTCGAATAATTTAGTTATTGATTTGAGCGCCAGGAAATAATTACGATTGTAACCCGGATGTTTCCCACGTAATCTTAATATTTCTCATCCAAAATTATGTCGTGTTAGCTCAGTTAATTGGGTACGAAATTCATAATTGTTGATACTTACTCTGCAATCAATTATTCAATCTGCCATCCATACGGGGAGGCGAGGAATCTGAAAATCTTATCAAAATATCTACCACTGGATTGCACGTAACGAATAATGACAACAGCTTTCTTTTAAAGTAACAAATTGAAATTTATTATAATGTGAAATATGATTTTAATAAAAGTTAAACATGAATTGTTTCATCGTTAATTCAAAATGAAATTATCTTTGGTCATGACCAGCTATCTCTATCTTGTAATAATTATAAATACACCTTGTTATATTCCCGAATCTTTGCGTGCTCTTTACTTCTCCATTCGATGGCGCCCCGTAGAATCTTCTCCGTCGTCGCAGTAGAATCTTCCTCCTTCATAAAGTCCTCAGCCAAATGTTCGCGATCAAGTTTCTGTCAGTTTTTTCAAAAATATTAGAGACTTTTTTACGTACGAATGTAAACCTTTCTCAGTAAACACGACGCGCTTTCAGATTGTCAACATGGATTCAGAAAATCAAGATCTACGGAAACAGCCCTATTTTCCTTTCTTAAAGATGTCGCCTCATCATTGGATCAAAACGAGGCACCTATTGGATTATTTTTAGATCTCTCGAAACCTTTTGACGTCATTGATCAAGACATTTTGCTTTCAAAATTATCTTCATATGAAATTCGTGGTATTGCTCTAGATTGGTTATGTTCGTACCTTAAACAACGTTCTCAGAGAGTGGAAATACCGTAATGGAATGATGAAACATTATGTACATACCTTTCCGACTCCTTGACAATTGCACGTGGAGTTCCTCAAGGATCTATTATAGGCCCCATTCTGTTCCTACTTTACGTAAACGATATTTACTTCACGATTCGAAACGGAAAAACAGTCCCCTTTGTGGATAATACGAACATTCTTTGCAATAAAAAAATCGTAAATAGTGCAATATCAGATGTTTCAAAATCGTTCCGAAATAAATTAATAATAAATGAAAAGAAAACGGTTTTAATGCAGTTTTCCATTTCAAATAAACAATTCTCCATTGAAAATGAACGGTGTACCATGAACTGATGTTAAGAATACAAAATGTTTAAGTTTCTCAATTCAGTCGAACCTCAAATGGACCGTCCATTTAAATGAATTGAACACAAAATTAAGTTAATTATGCTAATGTTAATTCTTTCAAATTCAGTCAGCCTTCATACTGCTCGTTGAGTATGTTTCGCGAATATTCATTCCTGCCTGAGATATGGCATAATATTCTGGAGAAATACATCTTATAGCTCCCAGACTTTTAGATTACAAAAACGAATTGTACGAATAATAACCAAATCCCACCCACGTGATTCTGGTAAGCCTCTCTTCATTAATATAGGAATTTTACCATTACCTTGTCTGTTTATTTACGAATCAGTGGTTTTTGTCAAACATGATTTGCTTAATGGCGGGAATATATTTTCAAAAAACGCCGATATCTACTCGAATACTCGACGTAGATATCATATTCATCAGGTGACAGCATCAACAGCTCATTAAAAAGATTTCACATACAACACATTTACATTATTTTACAACATTTTGCCAGATGACATTAAACGATTAAATTCAATAGAAAAGTTTAAATCCCAAGTGAAATCGTTTCTGCTGCATAACTATTTTTATACAATTATAGACTATACTGAGCATTACAAGAAAAATAACATTAATTTTAACAGTGATATTTAATGCATTATTTACCATTTGGACTGTATAAATGTAAACAACCTGTAACAAGTATTGTACTGCAGCCTCTACTTTTTTTGTTGTTTTGTTGTTGTTGTTGTTGTTGTTTCTCAAAATTCAAGTAGTCTATGGCTTAGTGTAGGGATCACAACATTTTGAAGACGTGAATGATATTTACTTCTCCACATAGCACGTCATACACAGTTTTTTAACTGTTTTTACGTAAATAAATAAATAACGTTCAAATTTTCCCAGCGAAACTATTATTACCCGTTACTTCCCTTACTCGCATCACGGGTGGACGCCTATACACCTACTGACTATTACTTTGCAGAATTGCTTCGTCTTTTTCCACAAGAACGTCTTATCCTAATAAAAAAAGATACACTTAATTATACTACAAGTAATTGCATCGGATTTGATTGTCCATCAACAGTCTTTCCTTAACTTGGTAAAATATCAGGAGCCGACCCGCTCATTACCGCGTTGCGACAGAGAGTGTCCCTGTTCTTCCTAAAACCCAAACCATCAAAACTCTGTATCATTCTCTTTTGTCTAAAAAACAATACCATTTCCGCCTCCGCTCGGTCATTTCACATCCTCTTCACCTAGCGAAAATGACCTTTAACGCCGGTTGTTTACTTGTCACATAGCAACCCCTCCGCGATCGTCTATTGACATCCGTATATTCCACTTCATATAAATGACATTTTATAAATAAAATGGTTCGTTATTTTGGTCTGTCACAGTGTATTTTCGAATAATAATTACAAAATTAACTTTGCAAAAGGACAATATTAATGTTAAATATTTTTCCTTAAGGAATCCTGTTTTAAAAAACTAAATTTTCCATAAGACCATGTACAATTTTTTGACAGAACTAGTATTTTCGTATAGTTTTGTTGGAAGTAAAGTAAATTTATAAATAATTACTTTTTTGTAGACAGATCCAAATGTTTATTTTCCACCTCGGATATAGCAAAGGATGCTTTTAATAAATGGCTCAGATATCGTTTTTGATTAATACTGAAGTTTCGAAAATTGCCAAACGTACAAATAATGCGAGAAAGTAGGTGCTGTTTTAGAACTTCTAGTCATAACCCAATAATTAGAAGTTAGATTAGAAGATAGAGATTAGCTTCAAGTCAATATTAAATAAATAATTAATGGTTCTTAATGTTTATAGAATATATTTATACGAAAAAAGTTTATAGAATATATTTATACGAAGCTTGAGTTTATTAAGATGAAAAACTATACATGAATAGTTATATACTTGCAAACATAATTGTATAGTATACGTATTCAAAACGTGAAGTAATAATACGATTTGTTTATAAGCCACTCCCTTATTATTTTCATTGTTTTCGAGCACGCCGTACGCTTGTCACGTCAAATACATGATTTAAAGCAATTACGTTAAAATGAGCATTGATATTCTTTTGAATGGGAAGAAATACAATGTTTTCGCATATTTTAATATTTTATATTTCCATTTCCTTGTTACAAACACAAATTTTTCCAACGTTTGTTCGAACGAAAAACACAAAGAAGGTCAATGTCAAAACGTTTGAGGGACTGAGTGATTTATATCACACCACGCCTTCTATGGCTTTTTCGTTGCTTCAGTAATTTCCTTACTTTTAAAACACTTATCTGAACATTTATCATTAAAATTAAAAATTCAACAACGTGTATGATTGTGTCACGAGCTCCTATACAAGTTTGACAGGTATGATAAACTGGAAAAAACTCCTTTCGTGTCGAAAAAATATGTTATAAAAGAGACATTAGAGAACTCGATGACATTTTTGGGGAAAAATGTGAACATATTTATTTTACGTAGTACAATAATTCTTTTATACAAAATATTCCGGAATTACATTAGTTATCTTGATTTTTTATTAAATAAATAAATAAATAAAAAATTAATACATTGGAGTTGTATTATGGCTCATTCGACTTGAAAAATAATAAAAATATATTAAAATATGTTCCACTGATTTTTATAGACAATCACATTTATTACAATTCTACAGGTATTCATAACATGATTTATTCAGATATTCTGCAGTTTACAACGTTTCAGAGCTTATGCTGCGTCTCCATCATCAGGTAAAACAATCACGAAAATAAAAATAAAATAAAGACACATGACAGTTAAATTATAATAAATTTACTTCATAATATTAATAAACAATAAAATTCAAAATTATTTTATACATTATAAAAATCATATCAGACGTCAGGAACAAATGAGTAGATTAAACATGGTCCAAAGCCATGACAGAATCATTCAGTTATATGTACTACTGTTATTGTACTACAGCTTCCGGGTCAATGACCCCCATCTCGATTAGGTTTTTCGTCCAGTTTCCCTGATCCATTGAGCAAATGCTGAGATGGCCCCTTGTTTTGCTTCTGGACATAAATGTAACTTCATTTTATGTGCACGTCTTCTAGAATTCAGTAGAAAATACAATTATTGAAATTATTGTTTCCATGTTGTCGCGGCAGGAAGTAAAGAGCCAAAATGTATTGTTTACTTATCTTTGAAAATATATTTTATTACATGGGAGTTTTTTTTCTCCCTTTCAAAATTCAAAATTTATTGCTTATTTATCCTTGAAAATAGATTTTATTTCATGGGATTTTTTTGGTTTGTTTTTCTCCCTTTCAAAATTCAAAATTTATTGCTTGTTTATCCTTGAAAATAGATTTTATTACATGGGAGTTTTTTTCTCCCTTTCAAAAATTCAAAATTTAAGTAATAAATAAATAAATAAATAAATAAATAAATAAATAAATAAATAAATAAATAAATAAATAAATAAATAAATAAATAAATAAATAAATAAATAAATAAATAAATAAATAAATAAATAAATAAATAAATAAATAAATAAAAAATAAATGTACCAACTATTAGCACGTGTCCGTGGTCTGGACGCCGGGAAACTGAAGAGATTGCGAAGGTAAGTCACAATGGATGGGACGGGTGGGGAGGAAGGGGAGGGGGAGGGGAGAGGGAAATATAAGGTTAAGGTAAACTTATTGAGATACGACATAAAAGATCACAAATAAAAAAGTTGTTTAATTTTATACAAGATACTGTCATAGGCATTCGTGAAGTAGTTACTTTCCACCATGGTATTCATAGTTTTATGCAGCTTTATGTGTAATGTTTCGAAAACTATTCGAGGAAATCTTCTGGTTTCAGTGTCAACAATTTTAACATGTTCAAAATCCATTTCACGCTCATTATTAATTCTATGGCTCGTGACTGACATGTTATGAAAAGATAAATACCTAAAGAATTGTAATAAATGTGATTGTCTATAAAAATCAGTGACACCTATATTAATATAAAGATACATTACAATCAATACTATTACTGTGAATAAAAATATACTTTGTATAAATTTAAAAAAATTGTCTACATAATTATAATTGAAGTTACTACTATTATTTCAATAACTTTTTGCAAACCTTCCACAGTACTGATCCAAAAACAATATACTGTATCAATTTCCTAACATGTAAGAATCAAGTAATAAATATTCACTTACTGCTAATTTTTGAAAAAGTATCCTTTTACCAGTGGCGATTCGTGATACAATTTGCTATTTCCAGCTATGGTTCACAATATTCAGTGATAATGCATTAAACATTGCCTTAAACCAATATAAATCGAACCCCAATTAACTCTTTTTTAATTTGAACTGCTACTAATCCTCCCATTACATTTCCTTTTTTTGAAATTGTATCTGCTATCAGTAACTAAACACTTTAGATGTATCCATTAACTGGCGTCCTTAGTACAACCTTGTTTAATATTGCTTGTCGACACGGACACAACGACACGGACACAACGACACGGACACAACGACACGGACACAACGACACGAACACAACGACACGGACACAACGACACGGACACAACGACACGGACACAACGACACGGACACAACGACACGGACACAACGACACGGACACAACGACACGGACACAACGACACGGACACAACGACACGGACACAACGACACGGACACAACGACACGGACACAACGACACGGACACAACGACACGGACACAACGACACGGACACAACGACACGGACACAACGACACGGACACAACGGGGACACACACACGGGCAAAATGAAACCTTCACGGGCCACCTTGACCGGTACACAAGCCCCTCTACCACTCGCAGGCCTCTGGAACTGTCCTTTTACAGTGGCGATTCGTGATACAATTTGCTATTTCCAGCCATGGTTCACAATATTCAGTGATAATGCATTAAACATTGCGTTAAACCAATATAAATCGAACCCCAATTAATACTTTCAAATGATCAGAAAGATTGTTTTTTTACCATAAAATTAGAGATACGTAAAATAATGAACACCTTGAATGTAAAATAATGAACCTTGTGGTCAGACGGAAGAGCAGGTCTCATGGCCTGAGTCTCGCCACGTAAAATAAGGCAAATTCAATTCAATTCAACTCGTCGCTCAACAAATTGATGTTGGTAGATGCATCACACCCGGTGTGGTCCGAATTGTGCGCAGGTGCTGGTGCACTCGCAGGAGGACGTGCCGTACCTGAACGCGCCCAAGGAGCAGGTGGTGCACGCGTGGGCGGGCCGGGGAAGGGGCCAACGCGCAGGGCGGGACGCCGGCCCGGCCGCTTCCCGCAGGGCGGTGCGCCCCCCAGCCCACTCGCCCGGCTCGCGTGAGTACGCGCGCGCTCGGGGTGCGAGACGGGGCCTCGTCGGCGAATGCGCCTCTTCGGCGAATGGGCCTCTCGGCGAAAGGGCCTCCTCGGCGAAAGGGCCTCCTCGGCGAATGGGCCTCCTCGGCGAAAGGGCCTCCTCGGCGAATGGGCCTCCTCGGCGAATAGGGCCTCCTCGGCGAATGGGCCTCGTCGGCGAATGGGCCTCCTCGGCGAAAGGGCCTCCTCGGTGAAAGGGCCTCCTCGGCGAAAGGGCCTCCTCGGCAAATGGGCCTCTTCGGCGAATAGGCCTCTTCGGCGAATGGGCCTCCTCGGCGAATGGGCCTCCTCGGCGAATGGGCCTCCTCGGCGAATGGGCCTCTTCGGCGAAAGGGCCTCCTCGGCGAATAGGCTCCTCGGCGAATGGGCCTCCTCGGCGAATGGACCTCCTCGGCGAAAGGGCCTCCTCGGCGAATGGGCCTGCTTGGCGAATGGACCTTCTCGGCGAATGGACCTCCTCGGCGAAAGGGCTTCTCGACGAATGGGCCTCTTCGGCGAAAGGGCCTCCTCGGCGAAAGGGCCTACTCGGCGAAAGGGCCTACTTGGCGAAAGGGTCTCTTGGGCGAAAGGGCCTCCTCGGCGAAAGGGCCGGCTCGTAACACCTCGTTGCTCCCAGTATAAGCAACGCAAAGAACTAAGCGTGAAGAGAAATAAATAAATTCCCTTCTCGCACTTCGATCAAAACTATAGTCACTATACCAATTTGCGCAAGCAATGCCTCTGTCTTACATACACAAACAGTTGCAACTCAGTGTAAATTACTACTATTGCATCAACTTGTGCAAGAAAGAAAAATAACATCCCTATCCTAATACACAAACACATAAAATTCTAATTTCAGAAATCCAAGTATTTTGCTAATTAATTAAAGAATTTGAACAAGTTAATTGTTCATGCAAATCTTACAACTTTTGCACTCAAACGCTTTCTTTCAGTTTACTCTGGCCCACGATTGTGGCTCGAATTGAATTTTATCGAAATGTTCGACATAAACTTTCTAGTTACACATTTTGAATTACATTTTTCGGAAATATTTCGTCTTTGTGGTCAGCATACCGCACGGGTACTCACGCTTCGGCGACTGGGGCACACGTAACCCGACCTCGGCTAATGCAGTGCACGGGACCTCGGCGGCTTATCGCTGAGAACGGCTGCCCGCTCCGCGGCGAACTTCGGCCTCGCGTCGCGCTGCTCGCTGCGCTGCACACCGGCGCCGTTCCGGTCGGTGACCCGCGCCTCGCGCGGTGCTGCCTCCGTCCGTCCGTGAGCTCGTACAATCTTCTTCGGTTGCTATGTAGAACGGCCGCGCCCCACGCCCGTTTTCCGGTCCCAACACACTCGCTTCTCTGGCGTGTTGTAGAAGGGATGTCGCTTCGGCCTCCACCTCAGCGATGCGGCGTAGTGGCGGCGTAACGATTATACGAGGGACGCCGTGTCCGGATCCGTCGTCCTCACTGGACTTCGTGGCTCCCTTCCGCTCGTGCGTTTTACTCCACCGTCGGTGAATCTCGACCCATTGATTAGATCTTCCTTTCGTGAATGCCACAGTGCCTTCTCTCACGTACAGTTCTTGAGAAAAATGGCTCGGGAGCAGTTTCTTCCCCGCCTCCGTCGCTTCTGCACGTTTAGATTTTACTGGTAGCGCGTCCTCTCTTCAAACCTGTGTTTCTCGGAGATTTACAAGCAACTCTCCGATCTACATCACTCGGAAGTTTCTAGATGACTCTCTTATCTGCAGCTCTCGGAAATTTCAAGATGACTGCGTCTTCTGCGGCTCTCGCAAAATTTCTAGACGACCATTCGATCTGCTTCCTTTCGAAATCTCTAGAAAAACGTTTCTCCGGTTAACGGAAAAACTTTCCCCGGGAGACTTTTCCCTCGATTTTTAGAAGTTGGCCAAGGGCAAGATTCGTTTTCCAATCCTTATCTTCTCACTATCCCATTGGCGACCACTCGTTCCGCTCGCCGTGACTGCGGCTGACGTCGGGTGATGATGTGGTTACCGCGCCACGTTTAAATGGCGGACATGTTTGTGATCCATAAAGCAATATCGGCAAGATGCACGAGTTCATTACTACCTTTTTAATTGAGAGGTGTATCTTTTTATTTAGCAAAATGAAGAAGTCCAAATCTTCTCATAATTTTTTCATTCTCCTATTCTATGTTGCAGTTCCTTTTTTTGGGCACTGCTCATTACTTTAGTTTTCGATGAGTTCATTTGTAAACCGACCTCAGTACATTTTGCATTTACATCGTATAGCATTTCTAGCGTATATCCATCGTATAATAACGTTTCCATGGTATAGCATCGTATAGCATTTCATTTTAGGCGAGGTAGCAAGTAGAGCAATGTCGTCTGCAAAACGGAGGTTTGTCAGCTGCCGTCCGGTGACATTTACACCTTGTTTGGGCCAATTTATTTTACGGAAATACATTTCAAGCAAACTATTAAATAATTTACGAGATATGGGGTTCCCTTGTCTTACTCCTCTCTTAATTAGAAATATTTATCCTTCTTGATCTTGGCGTGTGCTTTATCCTTACTTGTGCTTGGCGTGTGCATATAGTTGTTTTAAAATATTAATATATTTGCTGGGGACTCCTTGATTCTTGAGTGCTTGAAGTATAAATGAGTGTTCTACACAGTCAAAGGCCTTCGTAAAATCAACAAATGTTATGTACAATTTTATATTAATTGTGCTTTTTCGACGATCTGATTGACTGCTTGTAGGTGGTCTGCAGTGCTGAACCCTGTTCGAAATTTTCGACACAAGCTTTTCAGCCAGGTCGAATTCAGTCGCTGTCTGGAGGAGAATTCTAGAGGCCGGCTGCTCTGATCGGTAGTTTTCCGTGGTTTCTCCGATCAGTACCAGGCGAATGCCGGAGCAGTACCCTATCAAACGGGCCACGGACCGCGCGCGATCTGTCCTTCCTCTCCCTGTCCCGAAGCGCTGTGTCGGTACACACTCTTAGCCATCTCAGAAAACCAGGTCGGCATTATTTTCTTATATTTCTTCTCATTTGTTGCATTGCTGTTCATCCCTTGGCCTACGTCAGGAAACATTTTTTTATGAAATTATTGCCTTGTTTTCCGTGAATGTTTCTTCCCATCATTCACTCCCCATTTAAGCCACGAGTTGCAAACGCATTTCTAGAATTCAGTCACCATCGCGATTTTCAGTTTATTTCATTTCCGGCCAGCACCTCATGTCACGGCACATTTTAGAATCACGGTTGGCTCACGCGAGATTAAACCACTGGCTAATAAATTATGCATTGTTTTTGTGACGGTCGATTTACTCTTGTGTATGTTCTCCATTCTATGAGATTCGAGATCCAAACACGTCACCCTTTTCAAGCACTCCAGTTTTAAGCCAGAGCGCTTTGAAAGAAGCAGTGAAGAGCAGCTAGTGAAGCTAATTCTATAGAGTGCTATTTCATGATCCAAAGATGGGGCATTGTTCAATATCCAAAGATGGGGCACTGAGTGTTGACTAATATTTTTTGTGCGTTTCCTGTTCATTCTCAATTTTAAAGTAATACTGTTGATTTTAATGTGAAGAAAACAAAACTTCAACAAGCAAGGTAAGCTGGAAGTTCTAAATTTAATACCAATGATCATCAAATGTGTAAATATTAAAATTTTTATTGTCATTTAAAATTAAACTGGATATAAGGAATTATTGTAACAATTGCAACATCAAAACTTCAATATGAAATTTGTTCAGAGAAAGGTTTTTTCAATTAGATGAACGTAAATATATTTTTTTGTTCTCAAAGTAATTTTAAGTGAACTTTTATTTCTTTTCGTCTTCGGCTTTATTGGTAACATTCCCAGCCCAATCAAACACATTCAATTAAATAGACTTGGAAGTTTGAAATTTCCCCTGATTGTTTATTGGTACATACAGTACAGCATTCTAAAAGGAAGGCGGGAGATGCTGTTTAAATGCGTATTATAATAATATTTGCAAAACGTTTTTTGTGCAATTATCCACCCACTAGACATTAGTTCATTTACAAAATTAAAGAAAATAAAATGAGCTTCAAAAATAAAAAAAGAGTGTTCTTTCACGATTAATGTCTTTAAAATAATAGAGTAAGCAAAACACTAATATTTCAAAATAAATCTTCATTTTTGGATTTTAATAATTGCATTTAGAGCAATTACATTTATCTTTGAAAACATGCTAATTACCGACATATTAAAAAGTACAATTAAATTTAATATATTTAAGGGAACAATTTTATGTCCTGGTCTATTGAATAAATTGAGTTTTCGAGTCCCTTGCAGGCAAACCAGACATGATCTCTTCGCCATACTTAGAATTAGGACTGATTGTACCTCTAATAATACAATTACAAGAATGTGTAATATGATAAATGTAGTACATAATTTAGATTTTATTAATGCTAAGAAAACCGTATTGTTTATTTCTTAAATGTTATTTCATATTAAATTTTAAATAACTTTGTGAAAACTATTCCATTATTTTTTTATCACATAAACTTTGTAAAATGTATATATTGTAAAATGCACCTGCCCGTAATATAAGATTAAAAACTAAATTTTATAGACACATTCACAAGAAGCTTTCCAACTTCTGATAGAGGAACATTCGTGCATGTTCTTTCACAATTTTCATAGATCGAGACCATTATTCAAATGAAGTAGACTATTCAAATATCTTATTGAATCATAATAGATGTAATACAAAAACGTTCAAGAACAAATCTGACGTAGAAGAGTGCAATTTTTGGTTAGACTGATCACGAAAACTATTTCGAGAAAATTATATATAAAAAAACATTAAAAAGTGTTTATAATTTCACTAAATTATAAAAATAATTGAAGTAGGGATATATGAGAGTTTGAAAAACAAAAATATTAAAACTTTTAGTCTTCCCAATTTGATGTAGACTGAAATAAAAGGCATGCGTCTGAAACTTCTCAATTTTACAACAAAATATTAATAGTGTTATATTTCCTCCTTTTCAAAACGAAACTATATTACAAATGTTTACTTATAAATCATATTATAAACTGTTTATAAAATATTCATTTATGAGATTCAGACTCGGCTTATTTGCGTACCCTGAACAATGTTTAACAATGTAGAGAGATTACTCTGTAAGAAGGGACCGGTTTGACAGCAACTGGGGCTGCTGTTGGCAACAGAACTGCAGATTATGTCCAAGCGCTTAACTCAAATGCAATCAATCAATTGCAGTTGTCTCATTTGTAAACGGCTTCGACACTACCTCTTACAATGCCATCTTCCGACATGACTCTCTTTTGTTTCGTGTCCTGTTAAATTGATCCCTTGTTAGAGTAACTTCTCTATATCCAAAATCTACCGCATCGTCTCATAAATAGGGAAGATTTTGCGTTTTTTAACACGAAGGAAGTCACGATGTTGATCTACGAGTATTTTCAAACTCTTGACTCTGAAAGGGGCACATATTTCTCTGGCAGCATTGCGCTTCACACTCTACGGATCGCTGCACACAAGCGTCGCGGCGAAATACATTGTATCTTATGTGCAGTGGCACACGAGCGCCTGTGGCCGTTCCATAAGATACAATGTGAATACGACACGTGTTACATACATCAATGCAAAGCTCATGTGGCACAGGGCTAAATCCACCCTCTAAGAATGGCCCAAATGTTGTGCAGTTTGTCTGCCAAAAAAGACGAGTCACGCAATTGAATTTAGAACAATAATAAAGATTAAGCATAAGGTCAGACCTTACGGTTCACTTCATACTGAAGGGCTTTAAGGTTAACCTTATCCCAATTTGTTCACACTGGATGCCGGGTTTACTAAGCCGCAGTATGAACGCGTAAGATTATGCTGCCATGGAGAATTTGACGATGCATTCATTCAATGGTCCAATTATAGTAATTTGTATTATATATTTATTATACGACATTAGTCAGTTGTATTATAAACCGCCTTTTCTAAATTGGAAAACGCGTATTTGTCGTTGCAATCGAAGTTAAATTCTAAATTCCAAGTTTAACTCTAAGTTTAATTCAAAATATAACTATCTAGTAATGCTATCTAGTAAATCTATCTAGTCAATGCAATGACGTAACCAGGATTTTTCTATAGGGAGGGCAGTAGGCTTTCATATAAAGAATCTTTCAGTAATGTTGAATTTAATATTTATTTCCATTTGTTTTTATAATTATTTCAATGTTTTAAATTGAATTTTATTGATTTTATATTATTTTATTATATATTATGATTTTTTTTTGGTTTTTAATGATTTATTAATGATTGTTATATAAAATAATCCCATAAATATCGGCTATATGCCCCTCTGAGTCAGTATGAAGCAAATAGCTGTAAACAAACTCTGAAATACTTTGGTCAGATTTAGAATCCATTTTATTTCCTTTGTAAAATTAAAATAGAACAAATAATTTTAAAAATTCATGTAACCGCTTTTGTGAAAGTTAAAGCAAAATCACAAATGTGAATTACACCAGGTACAGAAAATACTCCTCTGAGATGATTTTCACTGAATGAAGACTTCGATTCGCGCTGGGCGACTTTATTTTGTTATCGTTTGTGCTGTCAGCGTGCTACTCGTAGATTTGCCTTTGAACTTCACCGTTTTATGATCTTAACGTCGAATTTTAATTGATTAACAGGTGTCTCTCCAGACTTACCCGCACCAAAAGACAGCAAGCTATGATCAATTCGATGACAAAAAAAGATAAATAAAGTGTTTGCGCAAAAGCTTATTCATATAACGCCTAAAACACTGTTTACTTAAAAAAATAGTGTACTTATTATTTACTCAGTTCTGTACATCCTATTACATTGTTGTATGCCAGGGCAGGCCCTTCTTTGTCTTTTATCTGCGCTTTTCTAGGGGCAGTCATTCCAAGACATCCAAGTTTTCACGACCTTGCAGAAGGCAGAGACCACTGCCAAGGTTTGCAACCAGTGGTACAGTTGGCAACAAAAGTACAGATATTTCTTTGCCGCACAGCCAGCGGCAAGAAAGAGTTTAATTCCCGATAAAATTAATGTTATCAAATGTGTGTGCCTGTCCTAGTGCCTGAAGGATGACTTGCCATTTGGAAAATTTATTAATGCGAGTTTTTCGAGGATAGATTGATTGATTTTTTCGTGTTTCCGGGCACGTCAACTGCTTTGGTCATTAGTCCCGTTAGTGTAGTGCATGTTTTTTCTCCGGATATGGCGGTAATCTTCCCCCGCTGGATGGCGAGATCCGGCGCCGACCTACCGTCGGCTAATGAGGTTTTCCCCTAACCAGGACTCTCCCACCACCAGGGCACCGCCCCAGTCGGGACAAGCTCTAAGCTCCCGACCGGTCTCCCGGAACATGTGGTAGTGTAGTGCATGTTGGTGTAAGTGTGTGTGTAAGGGGAGAGGATAGGACAAGGAATGGGAAGGACAGATCGCGCGCGGTCCGTGACCCGTTTGATAGGGTACTGCTCCGGCATTCGCCTGGTGTTGATCGGAGAAACCACGGAAAACTACCGATCAGAGCAGCCGGACGCTAGAATTCTCCTCCAGACACTAGCTGGAAAGCTAGTGTCGAAAATCCTGCCGCCGTCAGGACTCGAACCTAGAACCTCCCGGTCAAAGGCGCTGCAGTGACATCAGTTGATGCACTGAGCTACCGCTCTCGGTTTTTTCGAGGAAGCATGAGCAATTTTGTGAAAATGATGTAACTCCCAATCTAGCGGGTGCTATTTTTAATATTTGCGGAGGTCGTATGCGATCATCACAACTCGTGGTTTCCGTTACCGGCGGCGATGGTGTAACGGTTAGCATATCAGGCTGTTATACCCAAGTTTGCGGGTTCCCGATCGAAACTGTGGATTTTTAAGAGCGTAAAAATCCTTCGTACGCCTTCCTTCGGAGGGGAAGTAAAGCCGGCTATCCCATGTTAGTAGATTTAGTGCATGTAGAAGATGCTCCAACCTAAATGAATCCTCTGAGCTAAATTCAAATCACCTGTTTCGTCGCCCAAGTAATAGCTTCTTTCCCCCTTAGTAGGTAAACGGAGGGTAACGAAATTTGCGTGGTGAGACGGAAGAGCAGGCCTCATGGCCTGAGTCTTGTCACGTAAAATAAGGCAATTCATTGATTCAGTTTAGTGTGGATGGATCGCGACACCTGTGTATCGCATAAGGCAATTACTTCCCTTGGATCCTGCAGCGCCTCTGACCGGGAGGTCCCAGGTTCGAGTCCTGACGGCGGCAGGATTTTCGACACTAGCTACGTCGCATTCAGCTACGTCGAATTCAGTCGCTGTCTGGAGAGAATTCTAGCGGCCGGCTGCTCTGATCGGTAGTTTTCCGTGGTTTCTCCGATCAACACCAGGCGAATGCCGGAGCAGTACCCTATCAAACGGGCCACGGACCTCGCGCGATCTTTCCTTCCTCTTCCTTGTCCTATCCTCTCCCCTTACACACACACTTACACTAACATGCACTACACTACCACATATCCCGGGAGACCGGTCGGGAGCTTAGAGCTTGTCCCGGCTGGGGCGGTGCCTTGCTGGTGGGGGAGTCCTGGTTGGGAAACTCCACTAGTCGACGGTAGGTCTGCGCCGGATCTCGCCATCCAGCGGGGGAAGATCACCGCCATCTCCCGAGAAAAAAACATGCACTACACTAACGGGACTAATGACCAGAGCAGTTGACGCGCCCGGAAACACGAAAAAATCAATCAATCAATCAATGAAAACTTCGCTTGGATGTTGCAGCCGAGAGCGAGCAGTGCGACCTGCTGGGCGTGGTCCTGTGCCTGCACCGCCTCAACGACCCGCTGCACCGGCAAGTGCCGCTGTGGGCGGCGCCCGCCGACGCGCCCGTGCTGGCCTGCGACTGCCCGCCCGGCTGCGAGGAGGTGCACGTCAGCCGCGTGCGCATTGTAAACAATGTGAGTTTTTTTTGTTTCCTAGTTTCAAAATTCAAAATTTATTGCTTATTTATGAAAATAGATTTTATTACATGGGAGTTTTTTTGTTTTTTTTCTCCCTTTCAAAATTCAAAATTTATTGTTATTTTTTGAAAATTTTTGGGTGTTGTTTTTTTTCTCCCTTTCAAAAATTCAAAATTTAAGTAGTATATGGCTTAGTGTAGGAATCACAGAATTTTGAAAATGTGCACACAATTCACTTTTCCCCATAGCACGTCATACGCAGTTTTTAACTGTTTTTTGACGTAAAATAAAATAAAATAAAAATAAACTTCTCCCCCGCGTGTTTAGTCGTGCTGCCTGTACAGAGATTGTACTCCTCAGCATGTGTGTGATTTTAACATGGTGCAGAGACAATCTTGCTGCCTGTACAGAGATTGTACTCCTCAGCATGTGTGTGATTTTAACATGGTGCAGAGACACTCTTGCTGCCTGTGCAGAGATTGTACTCCTCAGCATATGTGTGATTTTAACATGGTGCAAAAACAATCTTTATCTCTCCATCCCCCAGATGACTGGTGATAGGAGAGAATGGCGTATGGGAAGCGTGAATGGATGGGTGATGTATTGGGCATGAGAAGACGGGTTAATTTGTTAGGTCTAGGATTTAGAGAGGTTATTTTGTTAAAGGGAGGGTATTGTGGGAGGAGGGGTTTAATTAAGGTGTAGGAGGGGATCACAAGTTATTTTAATGCAGGTGTAATTTTAGGGCTGGGAACATGTCCGATGGGTTATTTTTAAAGGGGTTTTAGATGGGTTATTTTATTTGAGGGTACTGCGTCGCGATTGGTTGTTTTGTTAAGGTATTGGTAAAACTGTATATGGTGTATGGAGATTGTTGGAAAAGGGGAGGCATTTCTGGATTTTAGGGAACTAACGTCGTTTAGTAGAGAGGTATGCCATTTCAGAAGTTTTATAAAGTCGTGAATGTAAGTGATGGTTGTCCAGGTGCCTGGTCGTATGATCTACGTAGCTATATTGTGGGAGAAGGTGGAGGTAGGGTGAATATGTCAAGCGGGTGGCGCTTCCTGTTGTGAGGGATGGTTCTGTTCATGATATGACTATAAGGTTCGACAAAAGCAGAGAAGGAAGGATTGTACATTGCTTCTAGCAGTCGTTTCCGTGCAGTTTCGTAGGTTTCTGTCGCAAGAGATTTAATATCGTGCTGGATTTTAATGTCGAGGTAGCAGTCGTCAGGTGCGGGTCTGTAAGTCAGTCTGATTATTCTGTTTTCCAGTCTGGTCAGCAAGTTATAGTTTGATTGGAAAGTCGAAGCCCATGTTTCAGCGCCATATGTGGCTATTGGCTTGATGTACGTATGGTATATGTAAAGTTTGGTTTTGTGTTTAACGTTCTTGTTTGTCATCATTGGCAGTAAGGCGTTGATTGTCCGGTGTGCTTTTAACTTCTCCCCCTTCTTTGCCTTCTCTCCAGAAACGAAAATTCCATTTACTTTTACACATGATTTTATTATCTTGAATAAGATTCGTGGTTCAGTTTTACAGTGCAAACTTTTTCACATGTTTTTATGCTTATGATCTATTTTTAAAAACTAAACTATTATTTCTTTACAACTACTTCTAAATGATAGGAAACCCCACAGAGCACCTCACAAAGAATCATCCAAATTTGCAAATTGAATTTAAAATACATGTTTGGTAAATCTTTTTTATATTATTCTGGAGTGCTTTGCCTAGTTTGTAATGGGATAGTTGTGTAATTGTTGACATATTATTATAAAAATCGTGGGATAACATAGTCATGTGTTGTATGATAGTTTTATTTTAATTTCTTTATGAAGTTGTTTGTTTGTAATGAATCACGGTGCATTGTTTATTGTTCCCAGAAATTTACCATGACCTGTATACCATGACCTGCATTTTATGGATATTGATTTTTGCTGCATAAATCTAGACAAGGCAAACATAGAGTATTAGGGGTCTAATTATGGCTGTATATATGAGTTTGGCATTTTTTATTGTTATTTTACTGTGGTTGTTTATTAATGGATTTAATTGGATTAGTTTGGCTTTTGTTTGTTGTTTGTTTTTAATGAAAATATTGATTGATTTGGCTATCCGGGAGACGCCGCGTCCAGGGCACAGGTGCCAACGTTTCGGTCGCCATTCTGCGACCTTCCTCAGGGCGTAGTACTGCGCGGAGATGGGCTGCGCACGGGTTTATATGCAGTTTGAATGGAATGAAAATATTTTCGCTGCATCATTCACATGGAACTAGTGGTAGCGATGGAACAGACGCCTCCGTCGCCCCAGATCGTTCAAGGGGCAGCGCGGACCAGGGGCGCCCAGAGAAAGCAATGGGTCTGGGGTAATAGACCCACTGGGGAAGGTGGGATAACAAAAGGGCCTTTTATTATCATTAATTATTAGGGGCATCAAGAGAAAGCAAACCGGCAGCGGTAGTTCAGTGCATCAACTGATGTCACTGCAGCGCCTCTGACCGGGAGAGCCTAGGTTCCCACTCCCCACGGCAGCAGGATTTTCGACACTAGCTTTTCAGCTAGGTCGCATTCAGTCGCTGTCTGGAGGAGAATTCTAGCGGCCAGCTGCTCTGATCGGTAGTTTCCCGTGGTTTCTCCGACGAACACAAGACGAATGCCGGAGCTGTACCCTACCAAACGGGCCAAGGACCGCGCGCGATCTGTCCTTCCTCTTCCTTATCCTAACCTCTTCCAATACACACACACTTACATTAACATGCACTACACTACCACATATTCCGGGAGATCAGTCGGGAGCTTAGAGCTTGTCCTGGCTGTGGCGGTGCCCCGCTGGTGGGAGAGTCCTGGGTAGGGGTAAACCCCACTAGCCGACGGTAGGTTGGCGCCGGATCTTGCCATCCAGAGGGGGAAGATCCAGCCATCTCCCGTGAAAAGAACATCCACTACACTAACGGGACTAATGACCAAAGCAGTTGACGCTCCCGGAAACACTAAAAAACCAAACCAAACCAAACCAAAACTATCTTTAATATTTATGTCACATTACAACTTCATTCATTTCATCATAACATGAAAATTATCAAAAAAAAATGTCATTGCAATCTTATCTCTGGTCGTAATATTTGCTATCGCTCATCGAAGTGATAAATGCAACTCATTTCCCTTCAGTTGAGTGGCGGCATCCTCTTTAGTCAACGAGGACGCTCGTAGAAGAGGTGACGTGTCTGTTGGCAACTTGCAGCCCAACTTGCAATACGACGATCGATAAAAGGGGTTGGTGGGATGGGAGAGAAGAGTTGATCGCCAGGAACGAGGATTCTTAGCGATTCCCAACAGTACACACATTTCAGAAATCCATATACACCTACTTTTCGGGATGCATCTATAGCTTTAAGACATTAAAATATGAAAAATAGCTTACAAGTATTTTCTGTTACGTATGTTTGCCCCAGCACACGAAAGAAGTTAGGCAGTATGATAGGCATTGCTTCTACCATGTCATTGATTTTTGTGAGAATTTCCGCTCAACGTAAATCACATAAAACAAATTATAGGTTTTATCTTGTTCTGGCTGACACCATTATCTCATTTAGCTCGTGTATCATAAGTTATTTATTGCCTAAGATCTTATAAGGTAAATATGTTTGTTTTCTTTACGCTCACACTCAAACTTAAGGCGAAGTACAATAATTGTTTAAACGTGTGATGTGATTAATTTAGGAGAGACGTTTGAAACGTATTTAATTGCTGCGATCCATCTGAGTCATAATTTCTAATAAGAACGATTCCACATTAATCATCATCTAATGAACTGCTGAGGAATAGGACAGTTGATATCCCAGTGAATTCGACATAACTGAAATTGACCTGAATGAACATTAAGATATTCAGTAGTTATTTATGATATACGAGTGGTAAAAGAGACATTGGTTTTTGCGAGTAAAAAATGTTGCGGCGTGAGGCCGTTAAGCCGAGTGGCGCATTGGCTTGCAGCAAAATAAAATTACTTTTTCCACGTGTTTCACACACTATTTTTTTAGACAGTCTTACTGACTTATTTCATTTTTAATTCAAGTATACAAACCGCTTAATGGTAAACTAAGGTTAGTAGCAGGAGATAAGGGCAGACGAAATTATTTTGTTGTTATTTGTGAATTCATATATTTATCTGAACACTTCAACATTGTCTTACTTTTAGCACTAGTGTAACAAATTGAACTTTAGCACGCCACATACTCTCTGAAAGAATCACTTTTACTAGTGACTGTCTAGAAAATATTATTTTGAACTGTAAATAGGCAATTCTTGCCATTAATGGAATATGTTTATTATACTAGCAGCTGTGGAATTTTTATTGTTTTCTATAATTAAGGTTTTACGGCATAAATTATTTTCTTTGTGTGATATAATAATGAACCATGCCCTCTCTTGGAATCTCGTCTAATATCCTATCCACATATCTACTAATTATATAATATAGTCGCAAAATAACACATTTATATGAACCACGTCAATAGATGACAAAATATAGACATTTCTCTGAGTTTCAAAATGAGAATCGATCCCTGGTTCAGACAGTATTTAGCCTCCAACTTCTAAGATATGATTAAGGATCAGATGCATGAACGGCTCACCGCTTCTAGCAAAAAGTAGTGCAAAATTAACTTAACTTGAAAATGGTGCATTACACATTCTTCTTCAAATTGTTACGTTACATGCGACACATAACACAAGTGAAAGTAAAAAAAAAAAAGCTCACTGAAGGCTTTGAGCTCTTATCCTTTATCGTACTGAACGTGAATGAATTGACTCATTTCCGCGTGAACATGATAGACGACGCCACCACCAAGCACGGAATGGTGGCATATGATGACAAAATGTTCCTGTTCAAAGTCTTTTTTTAAAGTAAGCAATTTTATCCAACCAACGCATTTTAATGACAATGGGGGTTGATCCCGGGTTTAGGGTGGCAGGTTCCTTTGGTACCTTTTATGATTCATTATTTCTCGCGATTCCTATGTTTATAGTTGCGCGGTTCACTATAACAACTGAATTATTTATGTTCAATGTTAAATGAGAAGAAGTCACCTGATAATTTGTTGGCGTGGAATTGTGTGTATTTTCGCATTTCAAGTCTTCTTCAAATAGGTTTGTGTGTCTACTCAGATGGAAGGTATGAATTTTCTTAAAAGTGAGTGTTCCCTTTAAAATAAATTCTCTGAAAAGTGAGGGAGGTATATAATACAGCGTGAGCGCCGGAGCGACAGTGGAGGTGCGAACCAGGTCTCGAGAGCGAGGGTCGGAAGGCCCTCGCGAACGTAGCACGTTGGATCCGTCGGGTAGCGACCACTTGGAGAAAAAAAATGCGTTGGTTAAAGAATTGTGTAGGTTATAAAATTAAATTTGTGGCGTGAAATATACGAATAATCAGTTCACTTAATGAGAGTACGTTGTTACGGAGATTTATACGTACAGGGGGTCTTTGGAACACTTTATTTTAAATAATTATATTTATTGCTGTAACATCAGGAACTTAACTACATGCGACTACTACGTATAAACAAGGATTCAGTTCATGGAGTCGATTCTCTTCTAATGAACCGAATATGTGAATCAAAGAAACCGTGCCACCCTAAACTCGGGATTTACCGACAATGGGTATGCAACGAGCTAACGTGCGTCGCTACATGACGGATTGGTCAACATTGGCTTTGCGTTGCTCGTCAGTTATGGCCTTCCCAACTGGCATGGACTTCTTGGTATACCACGACTTTCTGTAATTCTCGTGCGGCGAACAATAGGTACAAATGATTTACATTTACGGGGTACATTTAAACACTCGTTTTAGAAAAATGTTACAACTTTAAAAGTATTATTACTACTACATTACTAGTTTAATAATACCATATTGGGAGTTGCCGCTTCCAAACCCCTGCTATTCTACAATAATATTACTGTTATATTACTATTTTAATCATACTTTGGGGGCTGCCATCACGAAACTCCTGCTACTCCGCTATTCACACAATTCTAGAAATGAAATACACATAAATTTAAAACTCACCTCACTTCTCTGGGTTGTATAGTAGTCGCTCAACGTTTCTTGAACGATGGCCTTGCTTCCCCCTTCCTTGAGAAATAGCACAGATTGCACTATTTCCCATAGTAAGCTATATGTTTTTGACGTTAAATAAATCCATAATTAAATAGGCCTGATCTGCTCGTGGAAAGCGGAGTCCTTGACCTAATGGGGTCCTGGGAAGGGGAGTCCCTGACCTGATCTAGTGCTGGGAAGCTAAGTCCCTGATCTGATCGGGCCCTGAGAAGGGGAGTCACTGCCCTGACCGAGTTCTGGGAAGGGGAGTCCCTGACCTGATCCACTCCTGGAAAGCGAAGTTCCTGAGCAAATCGGGTTCTGAAACGCAGAATCCCTGATCTGATCGGGCCCTGGGAAGCGAAGACCCTGACCTGATCGGGTCCTGGGCAGGGAGGTCCCTGACCTGATCAGGTGCTGGGAAGCGAATTCCTGATCTGATCGGGCCCTGAGAAGGGAGTCACTGCCCTGATCCGGGTACTGGGAAGGGGAGTCCCTGACCTGATCCGCTCCTGGGAAAGCGAAGTCCCTGAGCTGATCGGGTTCTGGGAAACGAGATCCCTGATCTGATCGGGTCCTGGGAAGCGGAGTCCCTGACCTGATCGGGTCCTGGGAAGCGAAGACCCTGACCTGATCGGGTCCTGGGCAGGGAGGTCCCTGACCTGATCTGGTGCTGGGTAACGAAGTCCTGATCTGATCGGGCCCTGGGAAGGGGACTCCCTGCCCTGATCGAGTTCTGGAAGCGGAGTCCCGACTGATCGGTCCTGGGAGGTGAAGCGGAGTCCCTGACTTGATCGGCTCCTGGGAAGCGGAGTCCCTGACCGTCCTGAGCAGCGGGTGGTGTGCGTGCGCTTCGCAGGGAGCAGCGGGACACGGCCGTGGTGGAGGTGCTGCTGCACGCGCTGCCCCAGAGGAACGTGGTGCGCACGGCGCTGGACGTCGTGGGTGAGCCACACAGCAAGCGGCTGCTCCAGCTGAAACCTCGCCGATTAGCACACCAATCCGACTAACCTAGCTGAGCTTAGATGAGTCAGAGTTTGCACGTTGATTTCAAACATGACCTGCCTTCACCTCTTCCCACCTACACTCTCATCTAACTCATCTAACTATACAAAATCAAGTTAGCTTTTATTTCTTCAATTCCCTTCAGTTCACATTTCCTCCAGTTCACAATTATCTCTTATATAAATAAATAAGAAACTAACTCTACAAGTGTCTACTCAATTTTAATCAAAACATGTTACATATTCATTGCTGTTACTTACAGTAATAATCTCTTTGGGATTTTCTGCACATCTGAGATATTGCAATATTTTCTTTTATCGAATTTTTTTCTCAAGTTCATCGTTAAATGCATTCCCGTACAAAACGGTAAGTTAAGTTGAAGGACTGTTAGGTGCTAGAAAAGAGGCATACTTGCAAGTTCGGGTTTGTTGTGAAGAGGTGTCTGAACCGTGAAGAATATTTAACTTGTGTAAATTATTCTTATTGCGAGCGATTCATGCGAATGAGCAAGGCAAACGTGAGTTTAATAGACATAGTAATTAATTAATTCTATCAATACATTTTCCTGGCCCATACACATTCATACCTGAACTTTATGGGGGAAATTGCACACCCTTCCGATTTCTTATTAAATTCAAGCTTCAATTAGAAACATTACAGAGTTTATTTTAAAACTTCTAACACCTACACAAGACTTTTAAATAGTACAGTACAGAAGATTGTTCATTTACGTCAATTAGTAGATTGTCAAACTTCTGTTGAACCTAAACTCATTAGCAAAGTAGGTTTGTAATTTTTCCCAGTCATTTATTTTCTTTAAAATTTAAACTAATAAAATTAAATTCAACCATGTACAAAGATATTCCACTCCCGCTGGACGATCAGCGAGGAGAGCAACTTTAGGTAAAAATTACCCCAATATGGCCAAACTCTCATGTGTATTAAACCTTCTAGTGACTGTTAGGGTGGTAGAAGAAGGATATAGCTAATGCCTGAGTGCCTCCGACTTCCATTTTACCTCGCTGCCGCTAACAGCTGTAGCGTCGTGAATACAAACACATTTCAACGAGAGGCCGCGTGATGCAGGCGAAACGTTTAGGCGTCCACGTGCTAGCCTTCGTTATAGAAAGAGCAGATGTGACGTTGGGGGAAAAGCTATGAGGCGGCGTGGAAGGGGTGCGGACTTCCTGCACCGGGTGCGACGACGCTCCGATCTCTTTCGCTTCCAGTCTTCGAGGAGTGCGTCGGCGAATGCCTGGTTGGATGCGAGCCGCGAGCGTGGCGGATAGGGCCGGAAATGTGTTTGTCTTAAGGACAGGGAGACTCAAGAACGAGTCCGTAAGTATGACGCGGCGCTTCACGCCATCGAATGTAAGTGCGATTCGAGCGCAGTGGTGTTGTAGCCGCAGCGACAGATTACTCCTACTGGTATCTTTTTAAGTCAATTTAATTGTGTAAATAAGGTTGTTTCAGTGGTGGAACTTAGTAAATAAACCAGCAATTATTTAACCCACTCTCGTCTGTGTATTATTGCAACCGCATGACGCCACTCAGGTTCCCTTGTAAAAAGAGATTTATGAATGATTAATATAATAGAGAATAGAAAGACTGTTAGTAATAAGTAACGTAACATGAAACAAAAAGGTACAAGTGTATAAACTGCAAGAGAGCTTAAAAACATGAAAACTTGAAAGAGTTAAAATTTCAGTCGATAAAAGTCATGAAATTGGAAATAACATTATCATTCATACACATATAAATCTCATTCGCTGCAACGGAGGACTAAAGACCCACCATTTAGCATCTTAAAGACCTTGTGCGAGAAAGGATAATTCCCGTTGTTTACACATAGGCCGTAAAACATTGGTAAAATATCTGGATGATTACACTTCCGACGGCTAAAAAAAGGCACAAAAACTTCTGAACGGTTCTTTATCTGTAATCCCAAACATATCAATTAGGGTATTTACGCTACCGGAGTTTAGAAAGAAATTATCGTTTGTGAAATGTAGAGTTCTGGCAACCCGCAAGTTTGTTCGTGTCCCATACATAGTATCGACGTGCTCTATAAATTTGAACTTCTAATCGTTTGCTATCGACAAATTGTTTTGGTAAAAAACTCTAATGCTATCTAAATAGTTATGATGACTGTTCAGTGATTTACTTAAGCGATTTGTAAACACAATCAATGATATCGAAAAATAAGATTCCTCGATTAATAACTTGATACTTCTACAATAAAATATATCATTGTCACATGATGAAGTTTTATTTGAGGAGTTTATCCCAACGATTTTCGACCATCTTCATTACTATAATGAAATTTTAAAATATTTATATATCTTAGATGTATTGAATTTCTGCTAAGTTTTTTATTCTATAGAACTTCTTCATTGTTATTCAGAACTATTATCATCGCTATTTAATCGCGTTTTCGCTAGCATCGTATATTTTGCGAGTACATTTATTTTTTGTCGAATTTTTTAATTTGATGGTAACTTTTTCAACCTTTTTAAGTAGTAGATCACTTTTTTTGTGACTGAAATCTCAGTGGAATTTGGGACTCAAAATACCATTCGTGTAACAATAATTTGACTCCGACCTTAGCGTGCGAGGTAGGACAGTCGCCTCCTGACTATAGAATAGGTAGTTACAATGAAAGTAATTTGAGCTCCCATATCGCAAAGTGTTTCTTGTTGATGCTAACCACAAAGAGGTGTTTTGATGACAACTTGATAACAGTAGATGTTAGTGGCACTCTGGAAGGATCGAGAGAAGACTTCATAGCATTGCAAACGCAGACGCTATAAAGGTAATATTCAGTACATTCAGGATTGTGATCCAATTAGATAAATATGTATTTATCAAATTATGTGTATCAATAGGTTCGTTTTTCATTATAAGTATTCCAAATCGTTTTATTAAACACGTGCTTCAATGTTAACTTTTACAAGGCAATGTTAAGCAGTGTATTTTTGTATAGATGTGTATATATTAGTATGTACTTTAAATCTTCAGATACAAGTGTTACGACTGTACATTGACTAAATTCACTCCCTTAGTGTCACCTCTTTCAAATTGTTTTTTTTTTTTTTTTGAGGGGGAGGGCATCAGACTATTTGATATAAATTCTTTTAACCGTCCGTTTAATTTTATAGAATTATATTTTATTTTATCTTAGCCGAATTATTGTCAAACATTTTATCTCAATATGATCAAAAATCTACTTTTCTACATCTGTGCATCTTGAAGGAGGATTCCAAACGAAACGAGCGTAGGAACAAAACTAGTACCTGTATGTCAGAAGTATTTGGCCCTGGCTGTTGAGACACCTGTCCCAATGCGATACAAGGCGGTTATGGCTGTCTCGTAAAATGCCTGGGGCTGCTTTGTGAACAAGTTCCGCTTGACATCGTCGTCCAATGTGAATAGTTTGTCCCTCAGAGCCTTTTTTAGGGGACCAAAAATGGCGTAATTGCAGCAAGAGAGAGCTGGGCTGTATGAAGGGCGACCGAGAACATCCCACTTAAATTTCTACAAGAAACGACCAGGCAAGCTCACCCTTGGGGTCATTCTGCTCCATGACAATACAAGGCCTCTCGCATGGCCAACACAATCACGACACTCTTGCAGAAATTCGAGTGGGAAGTTCTTAGTGGTCCTTCATACAGTCCAGCCCTCTCTTCCTAAAAAATTGCTTAATTTTTGGACTCCTAAGAAACTCTTTGAGTGGTAAACGATTCACCTCGGACAACGACGTCAAGCAATACGTGCGGAACTGGATCTAAACGCAGCCCCGGACATTTTACGAGACATCCATTCACCGCCTTGTGCCACAGAAAGACAAGTACCTCAGCAGCCAAGGACAATGCTTCTGACATACAGGTACTGATTTTGTTCCTAAGCCTCCGGGTCGTTTCGTTTTGAATGCTCCTTATATTTTAAAGGTCTAACAATTTTATACAGAATATGTATTACAGAAAACGAATTTTCGACATGTTCGGTTTTATAAAAGGATTTTCCTAAGAATGATTCCGTAAAAATTATTTTTTTCTTATAAACATTACATTGAATTTACTATTTGAGTGATAAATATTATGTTTATTTTAAAACCGAGACTTCAATGTGACTTGCGAACCGGTACACGTGTTTCCTGCTATTGTGCTGTCGTGTGGCGAGCTGTGATTAAGAGCATTCTATTTACGTTTGTGGCACTTTTATTTTACTGATTGTGAGAACATGTTAAGAGATCATCCACATACGAAATTAAATTTAAATCTTTTCCGAACTCGCGTACGTGCATATACCTCAGCAAAGCTTTTAGGGATGTTTTCACAGGAGCCACAAACTCTTGACGAATAGGCGTGGCAGAACAGCTGTCGCGGCGGAGGAATACTTTTCTGAATTACATGTGATGTTCACTTGTTTAGCGCACTGTCACTTTGGCTTATTCTTAAGAAAATCCTTCTATAGAACGCGTCTCCAATTAATGTTTAGACCGAGAGCGGTGACTCAGTGCATAAACTAATGTCAATGCAGCGCCTCTGACCGAGAGGTCCTAGGTTCGAGTGCCGACGGCAGCAGGATTTTCAACACTAGCTTTTCAGCTAGGTCCAGTTCAGTCGCTGTCTGGAGGAGAATTCTAGCGACCAGCTGCTCTGATCGGTAGTGGTTTCTCCGATCAACGCCAGGCGAATGCCGGAGCAGTACCCTAACAAACGGGCCAAGCACCGCGCGCAATCTTTCCTTCCTCTTGCTTCTCCTATCATCACCCCTTACACACACACACACACACACACACACACACACACACACACTTAACATGCACTACACTACCACAAGGCCGGAAGACCGGACGGGGACTTAGAAATTGTCCCGGCTGAGGTGGTGCCCCGCTGGCGGGAGATACCTGATAGAGAAAAACCCCGCTAGCAACTGTAGGTCGGTGCCGGTGTTAAATTTGGAAATTTAAGTGCCTACAGTTCACTGTGTTTTGTGATGTGAAGCCTTCAATGAAGCCATCAATCATCCTAGAAGACCATCTGAGAAGAAAACACATCCATTATTTATAGTTTATTTATATAATTAGGTTTAGTATGGTACCATATGAATAATATTTTTAACCTTAATACTTCTAAAAGGTAATACTTACAGTTGAACTGTGATCTCATGGCATGAGAAGGTTTTGAAAACCTGGATTTTGTTAGTACAGCTAAGTTTTGCCTCAGTGTATCTGAGAAAAATCATGTTTTATGCAACAATTTTCATTTCAAAACAGGTTTTGTTTATTATAAGAGAACCTTGTCCTACCGGATTCTTCTATAAAAATCCGCATCTACATCACATTTAGGACTTTTTGACACCTCATTCACCTCTGTAGCTTAGATTTGATGTTTCTGGTCAATTTGAAATATTTTCAAGTTATATTCTGAGCAGCACCTACAGTGCTTGCAGACACTCCGGGTTCGCTAGCATCACACAGGTGTCAAGAGGGTCACACCTGCAGGCGCTACCCGTATTCTTTGCAAGAGGTTCCAAATTATGATCCATTCTCCTCACTGTTGTAACCCCTCCCTTCATGGCTGTTTCCTTCACTAACCCCTATATAAAGCGTGCGTTTTCGCGCACAGCGCTCTCATTCTCTTGTTATTTCAGCTGCGTCCAGTGGCGTAGCTTGTTAATTCTTCTCATAGAGCCCGGCTCCTTCAGAGTCGTTATGTATATCAAATCTGTATATAGTATTTGTTGTAAATAGTGTTTTAATTTTTTCCTTGCCGAGATAGTATGTTAGTTTACTTACAATAGATCAGATCAAATTATGAAGACTAAATATTGTTTCTCATTTCGTCAGTAAAGCCTGAGCCATGGTTGTTGTTTTTTTTTTGGGTTTTCCTTTAAACCCAAAAACAGTTTAATTTGAAATTGAGTGCATAAATGTATTTAATGTGTTGATTTGGACTTGAAATGGAACTCTTACTTTGAAATGTTAATGATTTACTAATGTTTATGTTGTTTGCAGCTCGTTCACTAAAAATGTTATGTTTATGTATGTCGCTGACCTCTGATTGGTGTGGAGGTGCGGGTAATGTTCACTGCGCATTTACTTATGAATGTTGTTAATGTTGCAGTTCCTGCCATAAGTAAGACGGCACTTGGCCGCTTTTGGCAATTTATGGAAAGGTGCTCCCGCTGAGTAAGTCGGCGCTTGCCGCATTCAGCACGGAGACTACGTAAAGGCGTTTGCTTGGCCGTGCGGTAGCTCGAACCGCGGCCCTTGTTGCAACGTCACGGCCCCGCAGCCGGCAGAGGTCCGGCTAAGCTGTCACCGGCACGCAGCGGTGGGTCACGTGCTGACCTTATGCGGCACGCTGATCGGCGCTCGTGTCTAGGGAAAAGTTTTGTTCAGCGAGCAGCGGCGGGCGCTCATGTACCGCCCACTCGCTTATGCGTAAACTTGCTGCATTCCATGTTGTATGGTTACGAAAGGTATAGTAAGAATCCATTTCCAAGAATTTTGGTATTATGCACTCCTACGAAAGTTGGTTCCATGGCTCATGCGTAGTTCTGTTTCTACAATGTTATTGGAGAAAGAAGGCCTAAATACGGCTTCTTTAGCAAATTTGTTTATATACGTTTCTATCTACCTCGTCCTAAAGTGGGCATTCAAAGGTAGATTTATAAGACAGTATTTCTGTATGTGCTAGCGCGATGTTGTAGATGCGCTACTAAGTTAGTGTTCACCTTTCTGTTACAAGGTTTATGTTTCAATTTTTAGCTTCTCGCCCTAAAGTGGGTTCTTTCAAGAGGTCGACTGAAATCATTAATTCTGTGTCGGCGCATTTTACGCGCCTTTGTTTATGTGAGACGGCCTGACCGTCCTTCATTCTGCTTGTAAATTGTAATTCTGCTTTGTTTTTCCCAGCTGCTTTGCAACCTGCGCATCAGGAAAACTAATATGTAAAATTGTTTATATAATAAATTGTTATATTGAAGTTATTTGATTGTCATATCTCCTGATTTGAGATCCTATAAAGTTGTGATACCTTTTCATTAAAAACCCGGGCGTCCATTTGAAAGTTCAAGTGTGACGACATCTTTTGAATTTCGATAGCTGAAGCTTTTGTTTTGCTTTGCATAATTATCTCCTTAGGCAAATGCATGGTCAGTTCGCTACATATTACATAGCGAAAATTAATGTTATCAATGTGCTGTTTTCAACAGCTGGCGACCGTATTAAATAAATTGTCATTAAATAAGAGGTCAGCCAAGTTTGATATTTAACAGCCGGATCTGGCCATGCAGCGGGGGAAGACCCCCGCCTCTTCCCGAGGAAAAACACTCACTACACTTACGGGACTAATGCCCATAGTAGTTGACGCGCCCGGAATCACTAAACAATCAATTAATCAATCATTTTCAGACACACTGTGAATCATCCCTTGCGTTGACTGCCCGCAGTGTCCCTTGGCAGCCTCGCGGGCTTGCTGTTCGGCGGCAGCCTGCTGAGCGTCGTGGAGGTGCTGTGCTACCTGTTGATGCGGCCTTGTGGCGACGCTTCCGAGCCCTCAGCTCCGACGCCCGACGCCCTGTCGCACCGCCCCCACCCGCGCCGCCCCCGCCCCTTCCTCGCGCGAAGGTCCCCCGCCGACGCCCTCCTCTTTTGAGGACACTCCCTCCGGGGCGTGGCTCTGAGGACCTGCCCTCGAGGAAGAGCTGGGGAAGAAAATTAAGTGTTATTCGTTTATTAAGCACATAGACGTTTTCAAGAACGACTACTTATTTGTTTGGAAGCGTGTCCTTGAATTAAACCAAACGAAAAGACATTACTTATGACAATTAGTAAAGTTATAAGAAATTTAATGACGCTCTTTCATTCTTCGAAATTTGCACTCGTTTGAAAGGAGACAAATAATACAATTTGTGCGGGTAAGTTATCGCATCTGTTAATTTTGGATTATGTTATCGGCTTACAAAATCTGAATAAGAACCAAAGTGATAACATTGAAAACCATTATAAGAAGAAGAGTTTTTATCGAAAACACTCCAGAATTTCAGCCTCACTTTTCTTGAGTTAGATTTTTTCCCTTAGAAATCTTTCAAATAGCGGAAAAGAATTGCAGAAAGGAACGTTTCTTTATAGAAAATCTTTTCTGAGTTCGCTGCTACATTTGTTTTTAGAAACTAATAAGTGTTCACTGAAAATAACGTGTAATTCAAGTAAGTTCATAGCGTACGTCTATCAAAGTGTACAAAAAGGCTCTGGTACTTGTCATGTGTACTTTAGTCCCTTTGCGCATTTGAGCGTCTGAGTCCGGTGCGGCGTCTGGTCCATTGCGCCATGTCGGCCATGGAGATCTGGGCGGCGTACGGTGGACGGCGCAACATCCGCGCGTCGTGGAGCCGGCCGGCGCCCGGCTGGGCGGACGACAGCGGCGCCGAGGCGGCCGCCGCCGCCCACGTCAAGCGCTGCCAGCAGGTACACATTAGAATCCCTACACGCACAGAGTTGGACGACCTTAACCCTTGGCTGCCGACGTGAAGCAGTTCAGTCACACTAGCACCGTCGGGGAGTTCCCCCGTAGACTCGTAATATTTGGTTTCAAATATTACAGTTTTAAACCGGGAGCGGTAGCTTAGTGCATCAACTGGTGTCTCTGACCGGGAGGTCCTAGGTTCCCACTCTCCACGGCGGCAGGATTTTCGAAACTAGCTTTTCAGCTAGGTCGAATTCAGTCGCTGCCTGGAGGAGAATTCTAGCGGCCGGCTGCTCCGATCGGTGGTTTTTCGTGGTTTCTCTGATCAACGCCAGGCGAATGCCGGAGCAGTACCCTACCAAACGGGCCACGGACCGCCCGCGATCTGTCCTTCTCTTTCCTTGTCCTATCCTATCCGCTTTCACACGCACTTACACTAACATGCACTACACTACCACATATTCCGGGAGACCGGTCGGGAGCTTCGTGCTTGTCCCGGCTGGGGCAGTGCCCCGCTGGTGGGAGAGTCCTGGTTAGGGGGAAACCCCACTAGCCGACGGCAGGTCGGCGCCGGATCTCGCCATCCGGCGGAGAAAGATCACCGCCATCTCCCGAAAAAGCATGCACTACGGGACCAAAGCAGTTGACGCGCCCGGAAACACGAATAAATCAATCAATTACAGTTTTAATTTGTATTTCGTGTGAAGAACATTGAAATTTACGATAAGTGATGACTAAAGAAAGTATTAATTAGAATATATTTGTTAATAAGTTACCTGATGTGGGAATATCACGTGATTAGGAATGTCTGAGTACAATTATGAAAATCTTTAATTTAGGAAATTTATCTTTATAATTTAAATGTATTGAGCATTAAAAAATAAATAAATAAATAAATAAAAACTATACAACTTAAAAACTGAAAATCAAATACAAAAATGTTTCTATCGCAAACCAAGAATTCTGTCACTACTTTCTGTAAGCTTTTTCTGCCCACATCTTGCACACTTTTGTTTGTCCCTCCCGCAATAGTGTTTTGCAATCTAAGTTTTTCTTCGTCGCGTTTTGTTCTCAAATAATTTTTCTCATTATCGTTTTCATCCCCCAATTCTAAACAAGATTATCCGCTTGATGAGTACACGGTCACTTTCATTTTGAAGATCCAAAAATACACTCTCACAATCAGTCTATTTACTTCGCGCGTTGCGCATTATATTCTTCAAAAATATGGTTTTTTGTACATAGCAACAAACAGAGACACGTTTTTCTGTACATAGCACTTTCTTTAGAGGCCCCACAGACCAAACTGTACTAACTGGCAACTAACTGTGCAAACTAAACATAACTGACGTGGAGTCCCTAGGTCTTCTGCGTGCCAAAAAAGGATGATAATTTTCCTGAAATGCATTGAACAACAGTAATCTCGTGAACCATTCCTTAAAACTGTAGAAGAA
This sequence comes from Teleogryllus oceanicus, assembly GCA_964035755.1. Taxonomy (NCBI): domain Eukaryota; kingdom Metazoa; phylum Arthropoda; class Insecta; order Orthoptera; family Gryllidae; genus Teleogryllus; species Teleogryllus oceanicus. The sequence continues at coordinate 18,584,961 of CAXIVR010000012.1, read as the reverse complement.
AAAGGTACAAGAAGAATCGAGGTTTTGAAAACAGCGTTAATGCAGATAATCGAAGTTTTGAGAAGTCAAAGCAGTCCTAGGGACTCCAAGTCGGTAGTTGAGGGTTAACGGCCGCCGCCATTTCATAACCTTTCATCCACCCCCACCCCCCAAACATCATTCAGAGGTTAAGGAGAAATGATAACAGGCGGAGGCATTATGGAGAGGTTTGAGTATATTATCATTGGTATTTGGTAGATTGATGGATTCTAATTCATCCACAGTACCACATAGTTCAACTGGATGTAAAATGGCGGAATCGGCGGTGCAAAGGAATGCGCTGCTCTCTGTATCTAGGGCTTCTAGTAGAGATGGACTTTACAACTTTTCTTTACTAACAGTTATCGGAATAACAGTTGACTCATGGTTAATAATAACTGAAAAATAACACGTCCATGATCAGCAGCTTAACATGGCCGATTGCTAAGTGTTAAACCAGTTGTGGTAACACTAGTCAAAACGAAGAACGCTGGTAGCATTTGAAAGCTTGTGTAACTACCTTACGTTGCTTGCTTGCACTACTTCCCTAAGCATGTTTGAACAAAGAAACAGCTTATATGAACGAGACCAAGAGACTGGATGAACTTCCCAGGAAGAATAGTAATTGACATAATAAAATAAGCAAATATGTATAGAATAATATGTAAATTATAGTGACTTCTGGATCGGGTTTAGATTGCAAATATCCTTTCGAGTAGGCAACTCGTGCATAAGGAAGTGAGTGCCAAAAATAATGACAAGGAGAAATGATTAGACATGTTTGAACAAAGAAACAGCTTATATGAACGAGACCAAGAGACTGGATGAACTTCCCAGGAAGAATAGTAATTGACATAATAAAATAAGCAAATATGTATAGAATAATATGTAAATTATAGTGACTTCTGGATCGGGTTTAGATTGCAAATATCCTTTCGAGTAGGCAACTCGTGCATAAGGAAGTGAGTGCCAAAAATAATGACAAGGAGAAATGATTAGGTTGATGACTAATTAGCTGGAGTGAAATTGTATTTTTATAAAATTCTTGCCGAGAACGCTTGATCTTCCGTTTTTGTCCAATAGGTTGCAGTACTATGAATTATAATCGATAACACCCAATAACAGGGTAAACGAAATACGTTATTTCGCATAACACTTTCGAACTATTAACTGTTGATAAATATTAGTTTATACATTGATTTATTTGTAGTGGCACTTGACGTTACTCAGCTGTTACAATATCATCCAATCAGGAGCTTAAACGTCACTGCAGTGGCGTCAATATAGTGCCGGTCAAGCTTCCGATTGAATGACACCGTAACCGGCGATTAAACGTCAAATGCCACTAATAGAGATCGAAGTATACACCGGGAGCGGTGGTTCACTGCATCAACTGATGTCACTGCAGCGCCTCTCACCTAGAGTCCCGACAGCGGCAGGATTTTCGACACTAGATTTTCAGCTAGGTTGAATTCAGTCGCTGTCTGGGGGATGGGGATAATTCTAGCAGCCGGCTGCTCTGATCGGTAGTTTTCCGTGGTTTCTCCGATCAACACCAGGCGAATGCCGGAGCAGTACTCTAACAAACGGGCCACGGACCGCGCGCGATCTGTCCTTCCTCTTCCTTGTCCTATCCTCTCCGCTTACACACACACTTACATTAACTTGCACTACACTACCCCATACTCCGGGAGACCGGTCGGGAGCTTAGAGCTTGTCCCGACTGGGGCGGTGCCCCGCTGGTGGGAGAGCCTGGTTAGGGGAAACCCCTAGCGAGGTCGGGCCGATCTCGCCATCACGGGGAAGATTACAGCCATCTCCCGAGAAAAACATGCGTCACACTAACGGGACTAATGACCAAAGCTGTTGACGCGCCCGGAAACACGAAAAAATGAATCAACCGGGGGTCCGCCACCTCCCGATGAAAAACATGCACTACACTTACGGGACCAATTATTTAATTCGGTGACGCTCTCGAAACCACAATCAATCAATCAATCGAAGCACATCTGTTAAGGGCACATCCCTACCTTCAGGTGGACGTGGCGCTGGCGGCGCAGAGCCTGTGGGCAGCCGACGACGCCCTCGACCGCCCGGACAAAGCGGCGGAGGCGGCGGCGCTGGCGGCCAAGGCCGAGAAGATGGCTGCCCACGCCCACTCGCAGCAGATGCGGACCAAGATGCGGGTGTACGCGCCCGCCCCCCCGCGCCCACGCCCGCTTCCGCTGCCACCCACCCCCGCCCGCCACCGCCCCCACCCCCAGAGGACGCCGCCCCCAGCAAAACGCCCGCGCCCACACGCGGCCCCTCACTCAACTTCTTTGTGCATCTGCTCAAGGAGTACTGCGTCAACTGCAATCTGCACGGCTTTCGCTATCTGGCGGAACCAGGTCGACTCTGGTTTGAAAGGTACGAAATGGATTTACTAAGAATTCTCATTGCTGAGAAGGGGAGCCCTTGGCACACTTTTACACAAAATTAAAGATAATTTTGTTTCCTTAGAGCTTTTTTTCTAGCCGACAACCGGTTACCATTTACGTCACGATGGGATTTATGTTCGACCATACACTAGACACCAACACACATGCGGGCCCCTCTGATCTGGGGTCAGCAAACGCGAGGCCCTTCGCGACAAGACATACATGAGAGTCAGGGAAAACAATCGTGGCCAATACGGGACTCGAACCTTTCGGACTGAAACGCTGAGTCGTTATACGCTCTTAGCCACCGTGGCCATTCAGGTCGGCTAAAGAGGAATGAGTCAGAAAAATTGGAATTTCAAATATCTTTTTTATGGTAGAATCAAACTTTGAGAATTTATCATTAGATTGTCATAGATATATCTACATATTGCATTCCCATTGTGAAGATACTGAAAATACGTAATAACAGCATATCATTGATTGAGGTCAATTGCGGAACCAAGAGCAGTTTTTACGTTCTCATATTCATTCGTATATACGGAGTAATATACAAAACATAGGAGAATCACGAGCGGGGTGGGCAGAGTGGGTAAAGTGAGGAGGGTGGACAAAATGGGAGGAAGATCAGAGGGGAGAGTCGGGTGTGTTGTGTGAGCTAGTTTATTTGTGACTATTCCTCTCGTGAAATTAAAGCCAATAGTGTTTAACAATGCCTATAAAATGTCCCAATCTTGGCTGTGTATTTCAGAAAATTTATCGCTCTTTCTATCCGATTTTCTACTGGTCAATAATAAGCTGCGACACATCTATCTTAGGAGCCGGTATGTATCCATCGCTGTGTTGACACGTAATAAGTCGCGTATGTACTACAACGTAACCTCTTTGATTTTAACATGCTTTCAGTTATTTTTCATATTTGGCGCAGTTTGGAACTCTGTTAGACGTAATTTCATTAAATACCACACGTGCTTTGGAAATCCTCAGATAAATCAACTTCTCGATTCGCGAGTCGGGGACCTATCGACAATTTCCAAAGCACTCGTGGCATTACCTACGATATATAAGTACCCAGCTGAAGGTTGGATATTCAGGTAGTCTGTATATTCCTACAAGCATTTATGTATGTTCCTCAACAAATTTTGTTCCACTGCTGCGTTTTCTTTCAAATTTTGCTCTACTTTTGAACAGCCGAAAAAAACATTAAATGTGTGTTGCTATCCCATATTGTTACAATATTTCATCACGCCTTCAACTTTGAATTGCATTCTCAGAACACAAAATTCTGATTTGACTCTAAGGCCAGAGAAAATGCTGCTGGTCTGTGTGCTGCATATTCATGTCTGTGTACTGCAATGACTTGTGTCTTTTTGTGGGAATTCTGATGTGGTGTTGTTGACGTTCTTATGAGAAGAAATAAAAGAGGTCATATTCGTCAACATATTAGTTTTATTATGATTTGGCCCAGTCTACCGACTTTTTCCGAAAGCAGCGAGACTGACGATGGCAAACCGGCAAAGCCGTCAAAAGCCGGCTATCTTAATAAAACTGATATGTTGACGAAGATGACCTCTTTTATTTCTTCTCATGTCTTTTTGTTTTGGTTTCAGAGTTCTCTGGCTTATAATATGTATTGTTGCGTGGTGGACAGCGTTTTACCTTATCCGACTCTCCTGGCAAGACTTTGCCAGTGAAGACGCACTCAGCTTCAACTTGGACACGGACCGCGCTTCTTGGAATACTCGCTTTCCATCTATCTCCGTCTGTGAGTTTGCCTCTAAAAAAAATGAAATGCCGCCCACCTTTTTCGCTTGGCTTGAACAAAAATACGGGTACGTATTACCTCCGTCTGTAAAAAAAAAACTTTAAATTGATGTCAGATTTCGTTGATTAACAATACCGTATACAGTTTCACTAACAATAAAATTAGTTCAATATGGAAGACAATACAAAAATAATTTCAGAGTCAATAAGTATATAACAGATTTACTTTATTGTTTTTTTGATGTTTCCAAAAGAGCGATGAGGTAACATTATTTTAATAAAATGTCCAAAAAATCTTTTAAGTTACATAGGGCGACAACCATACCTAAGCCACACTACCATACAAGCATACAATCGTCCTTCTCAGCATACCGAAGTACCATAACCTTTGGAATAGTCAACATCTTCGAAAACTTTTGAAGTACAGGAAGATAAATTTTATTATTGTTCATTGTGTTCTCTTTGCTTTCACTTGTTTATTTTCCTCAATTTGGTATTTTCTTCACGAACGTAGCAGAGCTATTTTGCTTTTCAAGATTATTCAAATATTATCTTTCAGTGAATGATCTCTACATCATGGCAAGGGGCTACTTCAATAACCTCTAATCCTTAAAGCACAGTCAAGTTTGTTGAGGCTATGAATGGTTTTCTCCCTCATTAATGGTTTACAATTTATTCCCTAAATGCCCTGTAAATTATTCATTCATAATGTAGCGGTAAATTGGCCCTTCCTAGAGTATTCTATTAATAATTCCGTAAAATCAAACATGGAAATGGAACACTTTTTTTAAAGAAAGCTGCAACAGCGTAGACATCCTTTGTAACGAGTTGTAACGGTTACGTAATATATTTATTTTGCACTTTCTATCTTGCCAACACTTCAACAACCCCACAAAAAATTCAAAAATGTAACTAAAGTTACGTGAAAGTACTAATATTATTGAAAAGTGAGCAAAGATAATAAATAATATCGTAAAATACACGAGTTTAAGAAGAAATCTCTTACATCAATATTAAGAGTGTAGTTCAATTAAACAATAAAAACATTCAGATTGATTATTATTATGTAACCACAGACGATTTCATGCCTAACAAAATGACAGAAGTATTTTATCTAATACTTTCTCTTTGAACAGGAGTTTGAAGAAATTCTTGAGGAACATTCCCATAATAACAGAAATGCGTTACTTCGAGGGAAGAGCAGATAATCTTAATAAATTATGTGGAAAAATCGAGTGCCCTTCCACAGATTTGTACGAAATGTCTTGGCAGGTATTTATAATTTCACTTCATTTTATTGAAGAAATTAGAACTGAGGTTCACTGAATAATTATTATAAATTTTTATAGACAAGTTAACCTTTCCTATACATTATTCTTCGTTGCTAAAACTACTTTCTTCTTAACCAGGTATTTCTACGACATCTATTTATCACAACCATCTCTTAAATAGCTTGCCTTTATGTCGTTGCCTGGGTTGCGTAAAGATGCTTGAAACTAACACTAACAGCTACCCTTCTTTGTGTGTTTGGAAACTTGCTAGGGTACAAAGGTCATTCAATAATTAGAGACAAATTGACCAGAAGAAACAATTGGTAGGACAAGTTCGGTAATTTTAGGATTTTAAGTTGACATCACTGGGACGAGCTGTAAGATCATCATTGTTGTATTCATAACGCCAAAATTAAGTTGAACGATGGCAGTTTAGTACTTCATTGTAAACAGCAGATACGGTAGTAGGGTTGGTTCGAAAGGCACAGAAGTACTCCAGGAGGGGTGGGCGCTACGCACATCTTTACGCTACCTCTGATGACAATACATTATCTGTCTGCCTCTCAGGCAGACGTTCCAACCAGAGGTGTGTTAAGTGTACAATGTTATCTGATTGAAATAATTGAAGGCGTTGTCATTGTCAACAATATTTTTTTTCCTCCACCTCCACATCCATCTCAATAGTAACCTACTGAATGTAAACATAAACGACAACCCTTCCCCTCTGCTAAAATTATTATTTGACACCACACTCTTCGGGGGAAACACAGCACAGCACACCGCACCCAGGCCATTAACCCTCATCCTTCACCCCACAGCCAGTATTTAAGCTGCTAGGCCCGCCCGAACCCGCGTAGTCGTTTTTGTGACTTCCAGACAGCTGGTAAGAAACGGCTCAACTTACTTCTTTGTATTTTTCTCACTCACAATTTTATATTTTTTTATTTATTTAATTATTTATTTATATTTCATTCATTTCTTGTTTAGATTTAAAAACTACTATATTACAAAACGATCTAACTCCCCGTCCCCTTCTTTCTTTCTTCCTTTCTTTAATTCTTCCCCTTTCATGTCTTAAGATTTTTTAAAATTATGTAACTTTGTTAATTCTAATTTTGTTTATATTTTTCTTGTATCAGAAAACTGATGATGATGGTTAAGCCATCGAAAGCTGCAATTATTAAAGTAAATAATATTGTTGACAATGACAATGACGCCTTCCATCATTTCAATTATGTAAATGTCAACTATAACTCACCACTAAACCAATATACAATGTTTTCTGGTTCCACTAAAAGCGTTGCACATACAGGAGTCCAATATATTGCAACTGACGTCTTGGGTGAGAGTATTTCTATCCATCCACATGTAACTCGCATTGAAACAATTGATTGCCTTGCCTTTTTTAAATATATAGATAGCAACATCATTGCCTGAACATCCACACAAAGCTTTAAGGCTTCCCTTTCTGTGGACGAATACGACGTTAAGTTCTACACGTCCATGTATCTATATCCCATGCAACTTACACCAGGCGTGAAATACGCTAGCACGAGAAATGGCAATAATATTCTGCAAATCGACACATTCAGCCATTTCATTGCTTTCACAATGTTGCTTTCACAATGTTGCTTTCTCTCTTACCTCATACTGGTTTTAACACGTACATGGGTCACATATTTTGAAATCAGCCTTTCAGAAATACAAATTTCTTTCAGCGCCATCCGAAACTCCTCACGCAAGTAACAATGATCTTATTTTGAAGTCAGCAAAGCGAGACTGTTCTTCGATAATAAATGATCTGTTTTTAGAGGGTTTCACAGGCTGGGCATTAAAAACGTTCCTTCCCTGGACATCATGTGTATTTACATATACGTGTGTGTTTGTATATGTTATAGTATTCACGGTATAAAATGATCAATGTTTTCATCTTCGTCTAATTATAGCGTTGTTCTTTGTTTCAGCACCGTTATAATTGTTCAGATCTCTTCTCAGAATGTTTTTGGAACGAACGCGCCTTCAATTGTTGCACGTTTTTTCAGCCGCAGCACAGTGAAATGGGCATTTGCTTCACCATCAACAACAGACATACCAGGTCTCTCATTATACAATTAAGGGAATAAAATTTCATGTGGATATTTCATTTAATAATTAAAGAATTTTCCTATTGCTCAAAGTAAGAACATTTTTTCTTTATTTCTCTTTTTATTAATTTAGAACGCTAAGCATTTATTTCTTTATCGTGAAAAGCAGAAAATGAGTACAATAGAGAGTAAGAGTAAACAATAAAATCGTTCCTACATAATTACCTATGAAGAAAATAACATGAAATGCCGTTCCATTAAATAACATTCCGTATTTATATCGATGTCTGAAAAAAAATACAAACTTTTAGGGCATGTACAGGTATCTAAGATAATCACTTTGTACCAGAGAGCGTGTGATGGAAAATATAATTTAAAGAAGTTATACTGGGAAAGGTGGCTCAGAGCATCAGCTGACGTCACTGCTGTGCCTCTTTCTGGGAAAGGCTAGGTTCGCGTCCCCACGGTGGCAGGATTCAGGGTTTCCGACACGAGCTAGATAGCTAGGTCGAATTCGTTCGCTGTCTGGAGGAGAATTCTAGCGGCCAGCTGCACTGATCAGTAGTTTTCCGTGATTTCTCCGATTAATACAAGGCGAATCCTGGAGCAGTACCTAAACAAACGGACCACGGACTGCGCACGATCAATCGTTTCCCTTCCTTGTCCTATCCTCACACCTTACATTTACGAATGTACACACACTTACCACTACACTACCACACATGTCGGGAGACCGGTCGGAAGCATAGAGCTTGTCCGGACGGTAGGTCGGCTCCGGCTCTCACCATCTAGCGGGGAAAGATTATCGCCACCCCACAAATAAAATATACAGTACACTTAAGGCACTAATGACCTTGATCGTTGACGCCCCTGGAATCTCTAATCAATTAATCATAAAAAGGTTACACACATCTATCTTTTACTCCTGATTGGTTGGCAGCTTACAAGGCACTGCTGTTTCACGGGTACACGTTTTGATGCAATCAAAAGAATTTCGTTCTTTTACTGAACACTGGCTCTCCAATCAGTAAAAAATGTCACTAATTATTGAGTTCAAAATGTCACATTTTTAACTATATTTTATGAAATGGCTTTAAGTAATTTGGCAAAACGTGATCATCTTTAATCCTTCTACATGACCTTGAAGTTTATAACATTTATTCGGTAACACCAGTATAACGTACCGTTTATGAAGTCTAAAAAATGTTTAAGTTGAAGGGCAGAACGGTCTCTAATTTTCAACCTTTCAAAACAACATTACAAGAGAACAATTAACATCAGCATTGAATCGATCTCAGGGTAGCGTAGGTTTGTAGTAATGCAACAAAAGGGGGGAAAAGCTTTATGTGTAAGTTATTGGAAATTGATGGATCACTAATTATGACCGTAGAATTCAGCATAAGAAGTCTACGATTAAACATATTCAAAAATTATTTTGAATGTTTATAAAATTTCAAAATTCAAAATTTATTGCTTATTTATCCTTGAAAATAGATTTTATTACATGGGAGTTTTTTTGTTTTCTTTTCTCCCTTTCAAAATTCAAAATTTATTGCTTGTTTATCCTTGAAAATAGATTTTTATTACATGGGAGTTTTTGTTTTTTCTCCCATTCAAAAATTCAAAATTTAAGTAGTATATGACTTAGTGTAGGGATCACAGAATTTTGAAAATGTGCACACAATTCACTTTTCCTCATAGCACGTCATACGCAGTTTTTAACTGTTTTTTTACGTAAAATAAATAAATAAATAAATAAACATATTCTTTCAAATTTCCACAGCGGCCCTGTGAAGGACATGACATCGAACATAACTACTGGACCGGGAGCACTGCGTTTAGAACTGAAGACTGCAGTAAGAATGTTCATCCATTCTCCCGAGGATGTGCTTGACTTAGGAGCCGAAAGTGTCAGCGTAATCACTCCCGTAAAAGGCAAATATGTTATCCGCGGCGTTTCCATCGTCGAGGTAAGTTTCTCAATATAACGAGTAACTCAATACAAGGAGACGCCGTAGAACCTTAAAACATTAGAACACAAAAACAGGAAAAATAATGCACCCTTGCTGAGTAACGATTCGTTATTGCAGTTTGTCGAAAGATTATGCTGTTCCTTCACACTCTGTAGCTTGTGCGCTTGATACCCTCATGCTGAGCATCGATTATGCATCTTTGTTCGGATAGACTCGACGTACCGTCCGTTTCTGCACAAGACTCTGCCTTTCTCCTACAAGATGTGACACTTGCTGTGAGGCATCTCGTATGGCTACAAAGTGATGAGTAGATGGATTTTGAAGACCCAAAACATCGCCAAAAAATGATCAATAAAATGCTCTTAAAATGTTTTGAAAATGCCCTAAACCAATCAAACATTACGTAAAAAATCTTATCAAAACCAGTTCGGATAAACAACTCAAACTGCTGTAATTGAGGCTTCCTCCATTCGTTCGAGCGAACTTAAATTGCAATCGTTTGGTTTGGACTGTTCTTCACCAGTAAATCTCTGACTTTGGTATCACGAAATCGGCCGAACTTGCAATGACGCTGATGTACGTCACAAGAATTACATACAACAGCTGTCAAAACAATTTCTCAGTGAACATATAGAATTGCGAACTGAGTAATTCTGTGAAGAACATTTGCATTTTGTAAATATTATTTGAAGTAAGTACCATTAAAAATGACATTAAAATCGATGAAATCAATAAAAAATGCATCAAAAATGACGAAAAAAGGTACAAAATAACTTATTAGTTGAAATGGACAAAAAATGCAAAATAATGACGTATAAAAATTTCCTTTTGTCATAACATAAAATGAATCCATCCCTTGATTTCTTCTTCAGGCTAATACAACATACAAACAATATGCAATAAGCATTTGAATAAGAAATCAAGGGATGATTTCGAAACGTCGCGTTGAAGTCCATTAATAAAACAAAATGTGATACGATGTCTATAACAAATTGAAGCTGTTTTTGTCTATAAATCCTATATAAAAAAGACAACCTATACAACATATTAACATTCTAACTTACTTCTTCACTTGCCACACTGTCATTTGGGACACTTTATTTGATCGCTCTCTACCTTTTTTTTTAAAGCAAATGCGGCTTTTCTTTTTGCGCAGCTGGCGAATGACGCCGCCGTGAGAGACACGAGCCTCGAACAGCGCCAGTGCCGCTTCCCGGACGAAAACGACCTCACGCTGTTCGACCGCTACTCCTTCTCCGGCTGCGTCATCCAGTGCCGAATGAACGCTCATCTCAAGGAATGCAATTGCACGTCGCCACTCATTCCAAAAGTCAGTAAGTGTCTCTTTTGTTGTTGTTGTTTTTTTTCTATTGCATCAAAATCGCGACCAAAAAGTTCTTGCACCCACATCGTTAGCACATATAAAATTTAATTTATTCAAAATATTTATTTCTTTGCAACATGTTGATGGAGTATATTGATTCAGTGGTGAGGTGTAGTTGACATTTACATAATTGGAATGATTGAAGGCGTTGTCATTGTCAACAATAGAATTTATTTCACAAATAGCAGCTTTCGATGGCTTAGCCATCATCAACAGTTTTCTGCTGTCTGGGAGCCACAAAAACGAACCGTCCGTCAATCATTCCAACGCCTTCAATCATTCCAATAATGTTGATGGAGACCATTTGAGTAATATTTGCAGAAGAATCTGTAAGATTATTAATATAAAAAATAAGATTTTTATAATGTAGTCAATAAAAATGTCTAAATTTCTAAATACTATTAACCTTTTTGACATAATATAAGAAGGGGAATTGCCGAGAAACCGCTGTGCAGTAACGAAAAGTGTTTCATTAAAATAACATAAGAAAGCATTGTTCAACTTATTGAAGATAATACGACGAATTGTTTTTCTACGTCTGAAGAAAGACACCTGTACAACAAAATAATAATATTTTTTCGCAGAATGCCGGGCCGATTCGGAATTCAAACTACCCTTTCTAATAAAAAGGGGACATGTATATAGTTGAAAAAAAATTAATTGTGTAAATTATTAGGTTTCATGGAAGTTCTCTCCCGTTCACTACCAAGCCAATGAAACAAACAAACATAAGCAGATGTACAGTAACGGAACGTTTCTCAGAAAAATTGCATAAGAAAACTTTGTTCATCTAATTAAGGAGAAGAGGTATACCTCACAGGTTCCGATCGGTAGCATCCGGATAGGGGATAAAATCAGAACCGTAGCCGAAAATCAAACGAAAAGTGTATTAATTAGTACGTATCTGTTAAAGGGAAAATGATTTGTTGTTGTTATTATTATTATTATTATTATTATTATTATTATTATTATTATTATTTTTTTGCTCGCGAATAGGCCATCTTGGACCACGCAGGAGATGCACTTGCACGGGCTCAGTATCATTTTATCACGTTGCAAGTCTTGCATGTAACTAATTAGGGGGATTAGCATTCGGCTGAATCCGATTTTTATACCCCCAGGGTTGTTAGTCCTGGGGGATGGAAGATGAAATGATGATGATAATGAAGGATGAATGGACGGCACACACAAACAGACATACACAAACACACCCATGCCCGATGCAGGACTCGAACCCGTCCAAGATCAATCCCCTTCCGTCCAAGATCGCCACGGCACTACTGCCTTAACGGTCTCGGCTATCCGGACTGGCATTATTATTATTTATTATTATTATTATTATTATTATTATTATTATTATTATTATTATTATTATTATTATTATTATTATTATTATTATTATTATACATTGTTTTTCTCGGTATTCACCGGATTTTTATTTGACTTTGTGTCGGGTTAATAACCAAGGCACAGGTCAATTCATGTTTCGTCGCAATTTAGGAATTTTCGAACAATCCTGCATGTGTTTACGATGATCGATTTTTGCGTAATTTTATAGGTATATTTTGGTATTTGAATAAGTTCCAGATTTTTATGGTGTTCTTCGGAAAATTTTGGAAATTTTTCAGTTGCTAGTTCTGTATACTTTGTTATTTTTTCTGCTGTGCTGTTTGGAGATTAGCTGTTTGTGGAACAGTTATGTCAATCAGGAAGCCAATCTTTTGCCGTTTGTCTACAAAAGTTATGTCTGGTCTGTTATGGTGAATAGTTTTATCTGTAATAATTTCTCTGTCATAGTACAACTTAAAATTTGAATTTTCAAGTACAGTTACGGGAACATATTTGTAATATGGGCAGGTCATTTCTTGTAGGTTGGATTATTATTATTATTATTATTATTATTATTATTATTATTATTATGATCATCATCATCATCATTTAATTTCTTTCTCAAGTTTCGTAATATTTTGTACGCGCGTGCCCGTTCATGTGAACAGAACCTGAACAGGCCTGCGATTTGGAGGGCATGAAGTGCATCGCTGCCTTCAAGTACGGCTTGGGTTGGCGCCAGCTGCGGCCTGCATGGGACACGGAGAGCGATGCCTTGTATTGCCCCTGCCTGTTGAATTGTGCGTATGGAATCAACTACCCTTACGAGCTTACAACGTACGTCTTGTCTTATTCCTCCATCGAAGTTCGTTTTTAAGTGTTTTCTTTAGGTGGTTTTATTTAATTGGGAATGTGTTAGTAAATAAGTTGAGTATAATAAAATATATAACTAGCTTACAACGTACGTCTTGTCTTATTCCTCCATCGAAGTTCGTTTTTAAGTGTTTTCTTTAGGTGGTTTTATTTAATTGGGAATGTGTTAGTAAATAAGTTGAGTATAATAAAATATATAACTAGCTTACAACGTACGTCTTGTCTTATTCCTCCATCGAAGTTCGTTTTTAAGTGTTTTCTTTAGGTGGTTTTATTTAATTGGGAATGTGTTAGTAAATAAGTTGAGTATAATAAAATATATAACTAGCTTACAACGTACGTCTTGTCTTATTCCTCCATCGAAGTTCGTTTTTAAGTGTTTTCTTTAGGTGGTTTTATTTAATTGGGAATGTGTTAGTAAATAAGTTGAGTATAATAAAATATATAACTAGCTTACAACGTACGTCTTGTCTTATTCCTCCATCGAAGTTCTTGTTTTTAAGTGTTTTCTTTAGGTGGTTTTATTAATTGGGAATGTGTTAGTAAATAAGTTGAGTATAATAAAATATATGACGAGCTTACAACGTACGTCTTGTGTTATTCCTCCATCGAAGTTCTTGTTTTTAAGTGTTTTCTTTAGGTGGTTTTATTTAATTGGGAATGTGTTAGTAAATAAGTTGAGTATAATAAAATATATAACTAGCTTACAACGTACGTCTTGTCTTATTCCTCCATCGAAGTTCGTTTTTAAGTGTTTTCTTTAGGTGGTTTTATTTAATTGGGAATGTGTTAGTAAATAAGTTGAGTATAATAAAATATATAACTAGCTTACAACGTACGTCTTGTCTCATTCCTCCATCGAAGTTCTTGTTTTTAAGTGTTTTCTTTAGGTGGTTTTATTTAATTGGGAATGTGTTAGTAAATAAGTTGAGTATAATAAAATATATAACTAGCTTACAACGTACGTCTTGTCTCATTCCTCCATCGAAGTTCTTGTTTTTAAGTGTTTTCTTTAGGTGGTTTTATTTAATTGGGAATGTGTTAGTAAATAAGTTGAGTATAATAAAATATATACGATGAGAATGAGTATAAAAAAACCTTCTAAAATAATAACCTGCTATAAATACCGATACTCTACCGAAAAAAACGGTCTTATTTCAGAAAATAAATACATTGAACATCATATTCTGAACACTTTTCATATATTCGAACAAAAATAAATATAATTGAATCTGAATCGCATTTTTCACAGAACCAAGTTTTTCAACATGTCTTACAAGACTGTACATGAAAAAATCTAAAGTTAATGATAGAACAATCAACATTACTCATAAATGAGTGATTACTTTGGTTTCTTTAAATAAACAGTATTTTTGGAAACATTACATAAACTCCTAGCAACAAGTGTGTCATCCCATAAAAGTTTTTTTTTTTTTCATCTACACATCATTGGGTGTTTCAAATGTTGGTTTTCCCTGTCAACTAGTCTGCGCTCATTTGAAGTTCTTTGCACTTGAAATATCTCTATGTTATTTCAAAAGCCGTCTTGCTTCCACGTGTTCCCAGTATTCTCACATTATCTTACGGGTATTATTTCATTTCGTAATCCCGCATGTTCTCGTCCCATGTGTTAAAAGTCTTCTTTTCCTGAAAGCTCCGGTGGGCCCCTGTACTACCTAACGTAAATCTTCTACTGACACCTGCTCGCTGAACGTGGTCAGATGCTTTACAAATGGTATGTTATCGTGAATTTAGGCCTAGGGTACTGAGGTGTTTTGTTTGATCTATTGGTATAGAACCTAGATCCACAATTACTTCCAAGTTAATCGTCATCTTCTTCCTCCTGAGATTTTCCAGCTGTATCTGGAGATCATGAAATTTCGTCGTCTTTATGACATTATTTTGATCCAATGATAGATATACATGAATGGCCACGGCCATCCCATTTCAATTTTTCTTAAACGTTGATGAGAGAATCTATACGGTTCTTTGGAGTAGAGTTTCGACAACTTTGACTTATTTTTCTTCCCTCACTGATGTACTGGCCAACTTTTGCATAGATTCTAGAGAATCACAATAGTACATAGTGTCATATTTTACCTGGAAATTAACTCTGTAATATGATCTCTAATATCAATCATAAAATCTGTTTTGAAGGTTGTTTTCAGGTGTAACTTTGTACACAGGACATAATTACCATATATTAGTGTTGTTTGAAAGATGGTTAGATTGGTGTAGGTGGAGAAGAAGATAAATGAAATTTTTGTACCTGAAAAACAATTTCTATGTACAGAGGGATGTGTCACGCATAACTATGTCAGATTCAAAGCTTTTGAAAGGAAACTTGGCAAATACGTCACGATGTCAGGGGGAAGATGTAGTTTTGTCGTTATCGAGATAATTATTTTATTTTTGGAAGTAGTTTACTTAATGCACCTATAACATTTTCAGCATTTCATGGAAAATGTTTGCAACTTTTTTCTTGACATTTTTAGCTCGAATTGAAAAAAGTTCATTTATAAGTGTGAGATGGTTCATTCACAATTTAATTAGACTGATATTTCGGAAAATGAAAAATTGCAAAATATTAAAATTTAAGCTTTCCACTCAACGAAATTTCGTGACTTTTGCTTTTAAAACAAGATAGTGGGCTCCAGATGTTTTATCACTTGATTATTATGGACAGATTTCATAGTATCAAAACTAAATGTTAATAATAGTATTTAACGAAACGAGTGTATAAAGAGAGGGATAATTGCACGAATGGTATGTTCAAGAAAACGAGCGACGATACGAGAGAGTTTTCTTATATATCATGAGTGCAATTTTATCCCTTTATATACATGTTACGTTCAATATTTTTTCGTTCCCATTTACGAATAATTCAAATTTTAAAACATCCAAACAGATCTTTGCACATGCGACATGCATTTCATGACGCAGTATTGTTTCTGAAAAGATCTATTTTAGTGAGCCTTACATTGTGCGGTGGATTCTTCCTAGCCTCATCGTCCAAGAGCGCACGGATATGTAAATAGTAAGAATAATAGCGCTATAGACAATTTTTATGATCGGTCATGAGCGGGGTGACATTGCATGTTAAGAATCAATCGAGAAATAAACTTATAACGTTCTCATTCTGAAAAAGAAGAGCTGATTATCATTTCTTTAGCATCTTGTGCAATCCACAGTTTAATAATTTCTTGTCAGAAACAAATTTCAGATTCCTCGCTTCTTCCGTACGGAGAGCGGATCGAATGATCATTTGCTAGGAAGAAAGTAAGTACCGGCGACGATTATTTTCGTAAGAACCCAACCGGAAGAGCTAGTAGGATAATTATTTACCTTTAGATGTGTTTGCGAGAAATTTAAAATCGCAACCCTTTCCTGGCGCCCAAAAAATGATATAAATTCGGAAACCGGTTGCAGAAATAATTGACAGAAACGGAGAGCGTTTCAGTATAAAGTATTAGAAGCTGACAAAGTCATGAATATATTACTTCCCACGAAAAGTAAAGACAGGTAAGAGAGATAATACAACATGTATAAACATTGGCGAAAAAACTAGTCAGCTCTGACACAGTTTTGATATAGCATACTTTCTAGAACTGCTAAACACAACTGCCATTGATAGTTTTACATTAGTATTCTTAAGACCAAACGTTTTACACGTAAACATTTAATATATTCACGATAAATATTTTATGTTGTTCCATAAGACAGCTTGCTTAAAATTTACATCCCCAATTTACTTTTATTCGTTCTTTTTTCATATGTAGTTGTAGGTACGTAATATGTACCTACTATATATGTACCTATAATATACTTTTTTGTTCATGTTTTATGGCAGACTGTAATCCCTTTGTTACGTCTGTGTTAAAATTTCTTAATTACACGATTTCGCTCCTTTTCTGAATTTTGATTGATTGGTAAGAAATTTTAATTGCACGCGTGCAATGAACATAGAGATAATTAACGATTTTTCATGTAATTAATGTGCATATTTAGTTAACTAAATGAAAAAATAAATTAATAGAATAAACGCTTATTTTCGACATTTTTTCATTATTTCAGTGTGTGAATTGTAACTGATCTTTTGAAAACATTCGACATCTCGTCGAAATATGCGAGTAAGTTGGTTGTAAGAAAAGTTAATAAAGCGAGTTTTCTTAAGTTCAAAGAGTGCTTTTAAAAACAAGATTTTTGAGTGTATGAAACGCAATTTATAGCAATCGTCTGTCACGTGTTCTTTACACAAAAAATAGTAGTTTGAGGCCTGTGACACACAAGTGTTGTGTTTACACGCGTTAAGTAACGCGCGTCGTAGATTAACACTATCTTATGCGAAACTGCACACGAGCACTTTGGTCGTTCCGCATAAAATAGTGTTAATCTACAACGCGCGTTACTTAAAGCAACGCTTGTGTGACAGGCCTTAATTATGTGATGCATTATGATAAGGTTGTCAGCAGGATTTCTTGGCTATATTTTCCTTCAGTTTACATATGGAGATCTTGGTAACTATAAAACATTTCCACTACATTTTCAGAAAGATGTTGAACTCTGAGTTCACAGTAAATAATGAATGTGCTGTTCCAAAATGTGTTAACCTTTATTTCATTAGTTTCGAGGCTTAATATTGAACGACGTAAAACAATGTTTTTGAGACTTCCTATTTTCCGTGTAGGGAATATGTAGAATTAGAGGGAGAGGTGGCTCAGTGCATCAACGGATGCCACTGCAGTTCCTCTGACCGGGAGGTCTTAGGTTCGAGTCCTGACAATGGACACATTTTCGACACTAGCTTGTCAGCTAGGTCGAATTCAGTCGCTGTCTGGAAGAGGATAATTGTAGAGGCCCGCTGCTGTGGTCGGTAGTTTTCCGAGGTTTCTCTTATCAACACCAGGTGAATGCCGGAGCAGTATCCTAACAAACGGGTCACGGACCGCTCGCGGTCATTCCTACGTCTTCCTTGTCATATCCTCTCCCCTTACACACTCACACTAACATGCACTACACCATCACATATGTCGGGAGCTTAGAGCTTGTCCCGGCTAGGGACGGTGCCCCACTAGTGGGAGATACTTGGTTGAGGAAACCCCACTAGTCGACAGTAGGTTGGCGCCGGATCTCACCATCTAGCGGGGGATGAACACCGCCACCTCCCGAAGTAAAACATGCACCAAATTTTACGGTGCTAATTGCGTCAGTAGTTGACCCGACCGGAATCACTACCAACCAACCAAACATTCAATTGTAGTTTTTTAAATGTCAAGCACTTTTTTAAACATCCGAGTAACCGTTGAGTGATAACAATAAGAGGAAGAAAAGATTCTGTATGTCGTGCATTCCCATTAGTTTACTTTTTCTACTTTCTTCGGCCGCATGAAGATGCCGAAATTATTGTAATTCATTCTATCCCCTTTCATTAGGTAAGGTCAAACATTATGCCATTATAATCAATTTTTGAATGAAGTGCTTTACCGCCCTAATGTGGTAATGTACTTCATACGGCACTAAGGCGGTAAAGTAATGGCGTATTTTCCCATTCTTCTTTTTAAAATATTCTCAATTTGTCTTGTATCCCACACTTTACATCTCTAAAACGCTAATAACTGAGTAATCATTTTGATATCAATATTGTCATTCAGTTATATTATACTTTTTAACATAGAATAGTGAATCCAAAGACTACTTGGCTACTTGGTTTCTCTTTAATAAGGAAATAAGTAAAGTGTAAAATACGTAATTTATTGGCTTTAAGCTTAGTGATATACAATTATGCGAGTAATGAAAAATACGTAAAAAGCAATAAGAATACAGTTACTAAAAAATACAAAAAACTTAATTGCAAAAAAACCAACACTAATAAAATGTAAACGCATTTACATTACACTAATATTAACGTCACAGGTATTCATTTCTTATTTTCTTTTCATAAACATTTCAAAATGTTCAGATGTTCACAGTATTTACATACACATCACTTGAGTATAAAATATAATCTGTTATTCAATTTAGTTGGAAAGCAAATGTATTCAGATAAATCAAATAACCGTAACTTAAAACAGGATTTAAGAAAATGAAAAAATGTTTGAATATTACTTTGATCATTCAGCCTCAACAGTTCTACGATATTCTGATTTTTGACCGTATGATCTCTTAATGGTTTATAAATTGGACAGAGCTTTATAATGTGTTCTAATGTTCCCTGGTGTTTGAGATTGCATATCACACATCTTTCAAGTTCCGATACTTTGTAGGTTATGTTTTTGAATTTGAGTTTTACAGAGTTTAAACCAGCTGGCCTAATTTTTGCCATTACGTTGGCTTGTGCCAATGGTATTTTCGAGTATACATATAGTTCATGTGCGTATACCAGGCGCGCATACGTGCTTGCGAGAACTACATAATCTTCTAATGTACACCTCGCACTTCTATGCTCTTTGCAACCCAACAGTACGGCAGGGAGTTGTACACGTTCTTGTCATTACCAGACCACATGTGTAAACACTCTTGTTACTTTATGTAGGTTCATCATGCCAATTATCGACGCATCTTTTGTCCCTCTGGATTTTCTGCGATTTTCTTTCTGATCATTGTCATGACATTGAGAGTCACGCGTTGGCTTTGTATTTCATGATCTGAAGAGCTTGTATCTCGTTGGTATGCCATAGGGGAGCCCATCTGTAATCCTGTATAGATTGCTTCTTATGATCTAGAATGGCAAACATCTCTAAAGAGTATTCATCCTCAGGTATAATGAATCTGGGCGGGACAAATCAATCTGCAGAGCTATTTTTCAGTGAATTCTTGTCAGCTGTTTGAGCCAACGGTACGCTGATCTCGGCAATCTATTGGCTTCATTCGACTTAAAAATATATCGATTTAAAAATATTATATTCATTTATGCGACAGTTTAAACCTTTTATTCAAAAATTTTACCTTCATATACCATGCCCTTAGTTTATTGTAAACGTTAGATTCGCTATGATATAAAATATATTGTTTTCATTTTGAGATGATGCCCAATCAAAAAGTATAAATCTTTATAAGAAGAAGAAAAGACGTAAAGAATTAAGATATTCATGGTAATTCTGATAATTTTACAAATAACGAATTATGCAAATGAAACAAGTGATCAATGCGTTTATTTTCTCCCTACATTTGTCCTCAGAACAACATTTTGAATTCATTTTACTCATTTCAATCTTTACACTTCTTTCTCAAAAACGCTTTAATATCTTATTCATAACTTTCACTGTTTATAACAATTAATTATTTTTCTGCTGCAAATACAGAAATTCAGAAAACAAGGAGATACACAGCGCCGTGAAAATCTTCCTAACGCAATTGCCTTCCGAGAGATTTGAACGGGTCGTAGTGCGGACAAAACTTGGCCTTGTCGGTAAGTTGCTTTGAGAACATATAATTGTTACTAAACAATATCACCTTATTAGTAAGGCAATATACATTTTTTTGTAATCAATGTTGAGTAAGCAATATGAACAGTTTTAATACTAATTTTAAGATTACCGTAATTCATTGATTCACTATTATCACACATTCACGCCGAATGCATGATTTCTCTTCTTAGCAAAATAGTAATAAGGAATACAGCATGTATATGTTTGCATGAATAAATTGATCAAAATATTATTACTGTGATAAAATTACTATGATTAATTTATTGATATGATAATTGATATGTTGAAATTGATATGATTACTATGATAATTATTACACAATTACTATGATAAAATTTCGTGAGATCAGATTCTGTAATTTCTGTTTGCTCAGCGCAAATTCTCTTCCACAATTTTTACTTTCTCGCCTTACTTCGTGTATTTTGTCAAATAAAATTAGGTTACGAAGAAGACAAGCAGTCTAGATTTAAGAGAAGAATTATCACACATTTTCAAAAACGTTCAGTCAATACCTGTGCGATTTGTCGTGGAATGACTCACAAACAGGTGCATCATTTTGGAAGAATAACCCCGGAATAATATTTGTAATCAATAATTTCTTTACCGTTTTGGAGATAGAAGCCTAGATTTCAGTAGGAACTATTTGTTGTTATTATTTTTTGTATTTTTTTTTATTTCATCGCAGCCTGTACATTACCGCAACTGTATGTGTAAATCCAAGAGCTTTTTTACGCTCAGGAGATCATTAGCTTTATTCATCAGAGCAGCCGTCCATCACAATTGTCTTCCTGATAGTGGATGAATTGCTATCCAACTAACCCTAGAACCACCCCGTCACAGAAGATCATGAATTGGCGCTGAGATATCGCAGTCGTTGTCAAAACAATGAGATTGTGCACCGTTCAACGTTAAAGCACTATTGATCTTCAGAGCATGCGCAGTTTACGTTTGTGTTAATTTTTAATCATCTCTTTTATTATGTTAAAACTAAATTATTAAATTTCCTTTCGACTTAACCATGGGTTCGACATAAAACATATTACTCCTTACCTGTTGCATGTGGACTTGTAATTGTAAACAGAATCTCGATTCTTGGAAGTTCTATTGATTGAAACCAATTATTAGATTGATGGCAACTAATATAAATTATCAGCCTTTTCCAACAATAAAAATGTATCATTTATTCATATATGTATATTACAATTTCTTTCTATCTCATGAGAATTACTTTTCAATACAGAATATTAAAACACCATACGGTTTTGAATATAAGTTTGTAAGCTTACTATAATATCTTGATAGATGTATTCGTAGCTGACTAGCGGAATGTTGTCCATGGAATCCTTATTATACCAATTCTCTCGTCCTTGCCTAAACTAAAAATGTTCCAGAATATCCTACACGATTTGTTATTAATAGGACTTAATATTCCCACAAAGTAATACACGGTCGCGACGTTTCCTGTGTTTCGAATAAAACACCTACTCGCGACTGACTATATTCAGGTACTTATTGAAAAATCATTCCATCCACGGAGTTGCCCTAATATGCATTCCCTCAAAACACGGAGTCTATTTTTTCAAAATTCCGACTATTAATTTAATAAAATTCCAATTACAATTTAATATTGACAATTTACATAATAGCTCCCAAATCTCAAACTAATCATAAATTTCCGCCTCAATATCATTTAAATAGAACCGAACCTATGCTGAAAATCCGCTCGCACTTCACCAACCGCTTGCGTGCGTGTGCTGCAATAATTTTCTAGAGATGATCCCTTGCGTCTTTCTAAAAAATCATCGCTTCCAACGCCCTCTTCACACCCTCTGCTCGAAATGTGTTCGGGGCCGAGTCTATCTGGACAGCGTTATGACACTAAGCATGGAATATTAAACTATGTTGGTCGGTTGTCCTAACAACGCGTATTCTTTGACTTCCGAGTTTGCAAACATTGCAGTTAAACTAACGCTGGCTGCCGATTCTATCATTAAAACTAAACCTACTGTTCTTGGCTTATCACATTCGGCATCACTTTTGTGCATCTGCGCATGCGTAGAAGATCGATAGTGCTGTCTGCTGTCGCGTGCGAAAACTCTCGAATGTCAACCAGCTGAGGTAGCTCGGGGTAAAAGCTGTACCTTGCAGCATATCTAACCGGAATTTTTTAAATTGATTTTTTCGTGTTTCCGGCCGCGTCAACTGCTTTGGTCATTAGTCCCGTTAGTGGTAGTGCATGTTTTTTCTCGAAAGATTGCGGCGATCTTCCTCCGCTGGATGGCGAGATCCGGCGCCGACCTACCGTCGGCTAGTGGGGTTTCCCCCTAACCAGGACTCTCCCACCCGCGGGGCACCGCCCCAGCCGGGACAAGCTCTAAGCTCCCGATCGGTCTCCCGGAATATGTGGTAGTGTAGTGCAAGTTAGTGTAAGTGTGTGTGTGTAAGGGGAGAGGATAGGACAAGGAAGAGGAAGGACAGATCGCGCGCGGTCCGTGGCCCGTTTGGTAGGGTACTGCTCCGGCATTCGCCTGGTGTTGATCGGAGAAACCACGGAAAACTACCGATCAGAGCAGCCGACCGCTAGAATTCTCCTCCAGACAGCGACTGAATTCGACCTTGCTGAAAAGCTAGTGTCGAAAATCCTGCCGCCGTCAGGACTCGAACCTAGGAACTCCCGGTCAGAGGTGCTGCAGTGACATCAGTTGATGCACTGAGCTACCGCTCCCGGTTCTAACCGGAAGTTCCTAGGGTTTGAGTTCCGGTGGTGATAGGACAGGCCATTTCAACCATTATCTGAACGAGAATTATAGCGGACGGTTGTTCTTATCAGTAGTTTTGGGGGTTTCTCCGATCAATAACAGGCGAATACCGGACCTGTACCTTCACAAAAGAGCCATGGACTGCGCGCGATCTTTCCTTCTTCAACTTTGTCCTATATTTACCCTTTAATTATACTTACTTATGCGCACACGTACATGCCCTACACTACCACTTATGCTGGGAGATCTGTCGGAAGCTAGGAGCTCGTCTCGGCTTGGAGGGTGCCTCCTTGATGGGGATACATGGTTAGGGAGAAACCATGCAAGTCCACAGGTAGGTCGGCGCGGAGCTCGGAATCCAACGGGGAAAGATCACTAGACTTGTGTTTCGGGAGAGGAAAATGCGGAGCCACGATCGAATACGAAGAAAGCCGAGCGGTGTCGAGCGATCGGAGACCTTGTGCTTGGAATTTGAATCAGAAGTTCCTTCCTTGAATCAGAAATCTCCCGCGGAATTGTGACACTTCGCTATGCATGTCCAAGTTGAGGTCTCTCTTTAAAAAACTTAAACTTGAGAATACAAGTATACTCACTTTAAAAATCATTTGGCGTGTAAAAATCGGCGCGTATCAATTATTTAAAAAGTAGTTTAACATGTAAAAATAATTTGTCGACTTCGCTCGGCTGTCTTCGTATACGTTGCTCTCCCGAGATACAAGTGATCACTACCACCTCCAGCGATAGAACGTACGCGCACGGGATCACTAATTAATTAATCAATCAAGCGTCCTTAACCGCAGAGTCATAGTTGGATCTCTCTGGTGGCATGTTTTTGCAACCTGTAAAGCTAATCCATTGTAATCTTGCTTGTATCCTTGCTTGTACGTTGATTAAGGGGTCATGTTTGTACGATGGTGACGTGAACATGTTTTTGCAACCATTAGTGTCAATCCAATGTCATGTTGCTTGTACATTGCGTGACGTGAACATGTTTTTGCAAACCAGTAGTTCTAATCCATTGTCAAGTTGCTTGTACGTTGATTGCGTGACGTGAACATGTTTTTTGAAACCAGTAGTGCTACTCCATTGTCATGTTGCTTGTACGTTGATTACGTAACGTGGGCAGTTTTGCAACCAGTAGTGCTAATCCCTTGTCATGTTGTTGGGGGCATGTTTTGCAACCAGTAGTGCTAATCCCTTGTCATGTTGATTGCGTTGCGTGCAGTGGACGTAGGCAGCGCGCTGGGGCTGATGATCGGCGCGAGCGTGCTGAGCTTGGGGGAGGTCATCCACTTCTTCGCGCTGCCCCTGGGCCGCCTGCTGCTGGGCCGCCACCTGGCCGAGGGTCGCTGCTGCCGCGGGCCCCCGGCGCCCGTCCCCCGCGCCCCGCCCCCCTCCGCCACGCCCACGCACGCGGCCGCACACCTGCCGCTCCTGCGACGCACGCGTGCGCGCGCCCGCCCGCCACACGGGACGCTGACAAAAGAAAGCGTCAGCTGAGCCACCTAGAGCTCAGAGCAAGCAACTGATGAGAGCTGGAAATATCGTTCGTGGGCTTCAACAGTGGCACAATTCAAAAGAATCAGGTCTTGAAATAAATGAGTTTCCAGTTTGCATTGAAATGGTTTTATTAGTAAGTTTTCGAGGGTAAAGAAACTTGCTATTTCTGCCATTTCTTGGTGAAATAATATACAGTAACATATGCTGCCGTTGCTGATGGAAGGTAGATCAATCTACAATTCTGGAGAGTGCGTAACTCAAAATTCATATTTTTTTGAGTTGTGCCACTATTGCATCCCACGAGTGATATAATTATCCAACTCACGCTTTCTTAATGTGTATACTGAAATATGTGCTTTCTTAATGCGTATACTTCTCATGTGTATACTGAAAATTGCGACATAACAGTAACTACTTTGTCGCACTTATAATTTACAGGGTGAGTCACGTAACTTTAGGACGTCCTGTAATTTTTGAACTGTTTTAATTATTGCAATGCAGTTTTCACGGAAGTGGGAAGGGAATAGGTCTGATTCATTTATGTAATCGTTTCCATTTTATCACTTGAATTTTATGAGATATTGAGGTAAACTTTTTTTCAAATGGATAAATATTTTTTGAGTAATTTTTATTTTTGAGAGTAGTATTTAACTGATATTTGGAATGTAACCATCCAACACGCAAGGTCACGCAAAGCTCTCCCTGTTAACGCGCGCTTGGAATGTTACAATATCCGTTAAACCAGAGTCGCAAAAAAATCAAAATTACTCAAAAAAAGGTTTATCTAATATATGACAATATATCTAGAATTGGATTCGTGTTTTACACTCGTCATGATAAGACAAAAAATACGTATAGTTCTATCTGCAAAAATAAATTATCTCAATATCTCGTAAAATACAAGTGTTAAGTTGGAAATGAATATATGTATAAACTAGCCCCATTCCTTCATGCACTTCTGTGAAAACTGCAGTGCAATAACTTCAACCATTTAAAAATTGCAGGTTGTGCTAAAGTTGAGTGACTCACTCTGTATCACGGAATGTATACGGAATGATAGACATGTCTTAGGGTGAATATTACAAATACCCAAGGCATGTAGGTAGAAGATTTTTTTCAATAAACGTGGTGAAAAATATAATGAAATTACACAGGTGACATTTTCCCCTGACAGGTAGCCAATGCACCTTGCATTGGGGTTCGGCGGTTTGCTGTTTCAGAGATTTCGTGTACCTGCCAAACTCCAAGATGGACCTACCCATGAGGAGGAATGTTACAAGTGTTATTTCATTTTTATATATAATTGAAACACTTCATAGATATACGGAGTAAATGGCTGAAAATTGAATATTTTTATGGGTTAATTAAACTTAGTGTGAGACTTAAAAGAAAAATAATAAAAAAAAAAATAAAAGTTTCAAACATGTAAACCAATTTTAAAAAAATTGATTAATTTTCAGTTTTATTAAAAATATACATTTGAGATCATAAACTTACAAGACGTTGCACATGAAGTATACAAGGAATTGCTACAAAAATATTTTAACTTGTCAAAGAGTAATTAAAACGTGTGTGATAAGATTTGTATGTAAAGAAAACATGTTACAGCTACATAGTTGTAGAAGTTGTAACCAAAATGTACCGTGTACGTATTACGTAACACAGTCATTCCTGAGGAAGAAATCATTTCTCACGAAGTTTCATTTCATTATATTTTATTACAGTGTATCTTATATTTTCTTCAATACCCAAATATGGTTAAATACAGGCACAACATGTTAGGTTTTCACACTAAAATTACTTTCTAACAATTGTACACTATATTTTACTCATTGTTATGTACAGAACTCAGGTTTTTGTATGGAACAATCCAAGGTGTAAAAGAAAGCAAACTTTCACTGCGTGTGTCAATGTTAAAATTGCTTACCGGGCATTTAACTATACTGAACATTCTCTAAAATGTAAGACTCATAATATGAATATTGTAAATATATTTCCTTCGATACTCTTCATTGTTGGAGTGTAGTGCAAGTGAAGTCAAACTACCACTCATTTAATGTTCTCAACCATTCGATAACTGCGTGGTTGATCATGTATTTCTATTCTAAGGGGCAGCTGTGTGGAGTTGTGCTCATGAGCGCCGGAACATATGAGAGGGAGACGAAACCAACTGTACTAAAATCCTCATTGTAGCCAGAAAGGTAAATTGCGTTGTAAACACTATCAAGTATTCATTGTGCATTCTTTCCGAATATTAAAGAATAAATGAGAATAAAATAAGCAATTGAAAGAAATACAATAATTAAATAAAAATAACTACTACCTAAAAAAATATAATAAATTACCTCAGCAAATCACAAAATTAGACGATTTTCTCTGCACATTCAGAAAAAAATTAATGAAAATCGCGTAACCTAATTTGCCTATCCTCGTACTAAATTGTATTTTTATTTTCCTAGTTCAAGACAATGTTTGTAATTACCGTCGTAGCACATCTAATTCAATTTAAATACACATTTCATAATTTATCTAGTTTGGAGCTTCTCGCTTATGTTTTATGTAACTTCATGCGGGAAAATAAATATTTACAAATTATTACTAACGAAAATTGATTTCAGAGTTTGGATTGCATGTCTATGAAGAGTGAAAAATTTTTTTGAGGGAATATGTTTACAAAAATTACATAAACACATTCTGGTATTTGTCTTTTAATATTGTATTATTTGTCACTTATTATTGTAGTGTAAGTATATATTTTCCATTTTCTTCCTAAAAATAAGAGTAAATTATCCATAAAATAATATCAGTTACGAATAGTCATGAAACTAAAAAATAACATATGTTGCTTAATGCCCCTGAAAATTAATTTTTAATAAAATGTAATTGCTTGGGACATAGTAAGGATTTCGGTTAACCTCCTCTGTTCTGGAAACAAAACAGATCCTCTCGCGTAGAAATGAAAACAGTTAGCGGCTGTAGCAGACCTCCAGCGCCATCCAGTCTTTTGTTCGCGGTATCTTGAACGGTTCCGAACAACCTGGAACACTGTACTGAACGGTCCTATATTATTGAGTGCTCAGTTTCAATTCAAGCTAACTCTATAACTTTCATTTTCGGGTATGAAATGCATGATCGGATCCCTTCCATCAGTATATAGTTCCCATTTCATTAGAGCGTGTGGTCCCTGATTTCGGCCAAGAATCATGACATCAAGTTGGTTTAATAAGTTTCACAATGATTAATTTCAGTCTTGGAAGCGAATTTGCTGACCCCCACAAAATAGAGTAAGTCTTACACAAGTATACTTAGAAACAATCTTGTAGTGAGATTTATGATGTACTGGTGTTTATTTTATCATTTTCTTTAAATTGCCAAGAAAGTATGCCTAAGGTTGTAAGTACGAACAAATGCAATAAGGAAAGTATATTAAAAACATTTTTGTCCATTACACACATAGTTCTAAACAATATGTAACAATAAAAACGTCTGTGTTTTGAAATGAATGCATGCCAAAGTTTCAGTTTTCTAGAAGTATAACGTATATAAAAAATGTCTTTAAACAAAACTAATATTCTTTTCAAACCGTTTAAAATCCAAAATATATTGATATAGAGATCATCATTCTTAAATGATCCTCTCTGGAACTTCAGGAAAGATTGAACATGTTAAATTAATTACCTCAAATTCTCTGCAAATTGTATTATTTGTAGTCTACATTGTATACTTTTAATGAGATTCAATAATAAAGTATTCGATACGCCCAACTGTTCTTTCTAATCGTGAATAATATGCAATACTTTTTATATTATACCACACAAATAATAAAAGAAACTAAATAAAAACTTAAAACGTACCCCTATTATCTTTCTTTTAATATATCCATTGGAAAGTTGACTCAAACTGTCAAAATCTAATGTATCCTGCTTCAGCTCTCTGTTCTTTCAGTATTACGGAGGACGGACATAGAGAACATGATAACGTAATCCTTAATTTCAATGCTTCCTAAAGGTATAGGTAAATATGTTCCCGTGCAGTTACACAGAGGATGGTGTGTCCCAAAGTGGTGCTGATTGATTGATTGATTGATTTTTCTTGTTTCCGGGCGCGTCAACTACTGTGGGCATTAGTCCCGTTAGTGTAGTGCGTGTTTTTGGGGGGATGGCGGTGATCTTCTCCCGCTGGATGACCAGTGGGGTTTCCCCCTAACCAAGGCTCTCCCGACCGGTCTCCCAGAATATGAGATAGTGTAGTGCATGTTCGTGTAAGTGTGTGTGTGTGTGTGTGTGTGTGTGTGTAAGGGGAGAGGACAGGGAAGAACAAGGAAGAGGAAGGACAGATCGCAAGCGGTCCGTGGCCCGTTTGATAAGGTACTGCTCCGGTATTCACCTGGTGTTGTTCGGAGAAACCACGAAAAACTACCGATCAGAGCAGCCGGCCGCTAGAATCCTCTTCCAGACGGCGACTGAATTCGACCTAGCTGAAAAGCTAGTGTCGAAAATCCTGCCGCCGTCAGGACTCGAACATAGGACCTCCCGATCAGAGGCGCTGCAGTGAAAGTGGAGCTGAAAATAGGTCTACTATTCGTCGCCGCACAAGGGGGTGTGGCACAAGTGGTGAATACAACGCTCCGGCCGCCTTCATCCCCAGGAAACACCCCGGGACTCACTGTGAACAGAGGCTTAGTCGACACAAGAGACGCCCTCAGTGGAAATCACCGGGTAAAAATCACGATCTACATCGGGAGACGAACCCTCGCCGCAACCAACGCTTACTATTGGTGCATTTCATTCCTTGTATGTTCTCCTTGCTTAATCTTAGGAATAAAGAATTAGCATACTACAGATTAAGAAAGCTCAAAATTATTTTCAAAGTGAATATTCTCACGAAATGCATTGATAATTATGCGTTGGATAGACTCAAGGATGTGAGGGTCAAAGGCCCGAGCCTCGTCCTCAACTTGAACACGTGTAGCGCGGCGTCAGAATCCGCGGGAAAGCACTTTGGCCGCGCCACGAGTGACTCAATCTCGTAATCGACAGGGCGCGTGAACGAATCGCACCTCAAACTGTATTTCTATACTTGGATTTATTTAGAGCTAACTTTGATATAAATCAGTTGTATGGTGTCATCCAATCGGAAACCTGAATGTTACCTTGGTGACGTCATTGTAGTGACGTGTAAGTTCCCGATTGGATGACACCGTAACAGCTGAAGATCTATTAGAAGCAGCTGTAAATAAATCGTATACCCATTTGTAGGCTGTGCGGTAACTCACAACACATTTGATTATTGTTCCTCGGCTACGTGACGATCGTTGGCTCCTTAAGTTTCCGCTTTTGCGAGTTGAAAAAATCCAACGTACTACTTTCCCAATGAATGCCTTCTTCCTTCCGCAGTGGTCAAATCCAATTTAATGTTCTCTCGGTCAGCTTAGGACGCAGAACGTATGAGAATGAACACGAACGAAACGAAAACTCCAGTTGAAATCAATTTAACCCAGCAGCACTCGCGCCTCTTTCTGTAACGTCATAGTACACACCTGGTCTCACAGACCCTTCTGCTTCAATTTCCATTAATGCAATTTCTCTTTATAATACCGATCAAAGGAGTCTTCCGGAAAAAAGATGGATATTAATTTTAATAATGAGATATATTTTTAAATAATTGATTACAGTATGTTTGGAAAGTTCCCGATTGGATGGGTACATTGTAATCAGATTTACAAAATTGAAAAATGAAATAGTCTGAAATATTATTTTTATATTAATAACATTATAGTAGTATAATAGATATATTAATAATATTAACTATTATTATTATATAAGGACAACAGCCGTGGCCGCTGCATCAGTAGTGGTAACTTCCAGGGCAATATTTGAAAAATAAGAATTGAAGGCTTTCCACTGGCTTCAAACTGCAAAACGTGGAGCCCATGTCTTCTGGTAGTAAAGATCGCGCGTACAATGAAAAAATGTACAATTTCATTGACAAGTATGGATAAACAACATAGCTTCCAATATTGAAAATATTCGTGGAGAAGTACCTCAAGGATCATCGCTCCCCCCTCTGCTATACATCTACACAGCAGATTTCCCTCCGCCAGAAAAATGGCAACTGGCCACCTTTTCTAACAACAGTACCTTGGTTAGTTGCTTCACAAACTGCGAACGAGAAGCAAACCTCCTACAAGAGGATCTTTAAAAATTTTTAACCTGGACACAGATATGGAGAATATCTTTAAACGCATCTAAAACAGTTTGCAAAGTCTTTACGCTAAGGAAAATGTCCATCATACCAGCACTTAATATTCAAAATACTCCAATACCCTGAATAGACAAATCTAAAGCAATTTAAATATCTTGGCTAGCATTTTAAAACATGAAATTAGAAAATTCTACAAAACAAAAAATTGGAAAACTATATGCGCTCATCAACAAAAAATCTCATTTGAAAATAGAAACTGCCCTATCAATATATAACACAGTTGTAGGACTTTCAATGTCATATGCATGTGCGATTTCGGGAGGAACCTCTATATCATCACTTAGAACTCTACAACTCTACAAACTTCTTTTTCTTCTACATCTCTTTCCGTTATGGGATCCTCCTCCCCTGGTGTCTCTCACTCACCAGGTTCGATTCGCATTCCCTCTCTTTCCCATTTCCCAGTGGCTCATGGAGTTCTTGACTCTCACTTAACTCCCTCCAGTCACCAGTGGTTGTCCTGTTATTGTCATTAAAGATGTTCTCATAATACTTCCTCCAGGTTTCTAGGACTTCTGTCTGTTCTATCTTTGTTATTTGGATCCTTTATGCTTCTGACCGTTTTCTTATGTTTCTCTCTCAAAATTCAAAATATATTGCTTGTTTATCCTTGAAAATATATTTTATTACATGGGAGTTTTTGTTTTTTCCCTTTCAAAAATTAAAAATTTAGGTAGTATATGACTTAGTGTAGGGATCACAGAATTTTGAAAATGTGCACACAATTCACTTTTCCCCATAACGTCATACGCAGTTTTTAACTGTTTTTTTTTACGTAAAATAAATAAAAAAATAAATGAAGAAATAAAAGAGGTCATCTTCGTCAACATATTAGCTTTATTAAGATAGACGGCTTTTGACGGCTTTGCCGTCATCGTCAGTCTCGCTGCTTTCGGCAAAAGTCTGTCGACTGTGCCCTCTTAGTCCATTTACTACCTGCCAAAGTCTGTCTCGTTCTTATGGTACGTTTCCTCCAATTCTGTTGCAAACATTTTCCATGTCTCCGCCTTTGCCATTTTTACTTCTAGTTTTGCTCTATTTCTGCTTTCTACGTACTTTTCCCAATCTTCTTGCGTCCTTGATACTATCGTATATATGCAGCGTACGCTTTCTTTTTCTTCTTTATCCATTCCTTGACTATCTCGTTCCACTATCCAGCGTTCCACTATCCAGCGTTCTTTAAAACCGCGTATTTAGTCTCTTCCTACCACATACCTCTATAGCTGCATCTAGCATCGTAATGTTCAGTTTCTTCCATTCTTCGTCGATTGCTTCCCTAACCTCTCCCTGTTTTTTCTTAGCCTTTCTTCCATTACTGGTTCATATCTTTTCTTATTTTCTTCCATTCTCAATTTTTCACTTTTAATTTTAAAATATTTCTTAAAACGTTCTCTAGGTGGATTTTTAATATGGGTTTTCACCACCACCAGTTTATGTTCCGTGCTTGATTCTGCACTTCTATACACCCTAATATCCATTACTGCATATCGAAATGACTCCGTATATGTAAAGTAATCAATCATACTTTTAACTATCATCTGGTTTCGTCTTGTTTCAGAGGTGTATTTGTGTATTTTTTGTGTGGAAACCACGAATTTCCTATCAGCAATTGATTATCTATACAACATTCTAACGTCCGCTCCCCATTATCATTTCTTGTTTTCTCCACTCCATATTTCCCCATACTATCCTTTCCTTTCCGCGCATCCAATCCTATACGGGCATTCCAGTCTCCCATTATCACTACATGGTCACTTGTCCCTTGTGTTTGTTCTATTACTCTCTGAAGTACGGAATAGAATATTTCCTTTTATATTGTATCTTTATCTTCAGGTGGTGCATATATACTGACCAGTGCCACTCTTTCCTTTAACTGTATGCCCACTCTCCTAATTCTTGCACTTACCGGTTCCCAATTTATCACTCTTATTAATTTCCGGGTTCACCATAATGCCTACTCCAACTGCCCTTGTTTTAATATCCACTCCTCTATATATCATTACATACCCTTTATGCAATTCCACCTCTCCTGCTCCCTTCTTGTTAATTTCACTAATACCCAAAATCTTTAAATTGTACTTTTCCATCTCTTCTACTATTTCCACTTCCTTCCCTGTTATTGATGTAATATTCCATATGCCAATATTCATGTCCAATTCCTTGCGCGGTCGTCTAAGTTGTCTTTCTTGTCCGAGGCTATTTACGTTTCTCTGAATCTGCTATAAGAGTGAGTGAGTGATTGGCCCTACGTCACTCTGCCCAGTGGGAATGTCCCCTTTCTGCCTCTGGGCCTGCATGATTTTGTTCAGGGTTTTCTCCCCTCCCTGCAAGGAAGCAGGTTGGTTTTCTGTCGGGGTTTCCTTCCCTTAGCCTTTGGAGATTCATCTCCTCCCTGCAAGGCAGCAGGTTGGTTTTCTGTGAGGGTTTCCTTCCCTTATCCCAATGCTCCCGTTTTCAGGCGCCGGAGACTCGCCCTCGCCCTGCTCTCATCAGCTGCTCTCCAAGCTCTCACCTTAGAGAGCACCCAGCCACATTTCAATGTTTTAAAATCTTTACAATGTTCAGATAAGTTAGTGTAGCGTCGTGTCGCTAAAACAGCGTGGGCACGTACCGCGGTGTGCACCGGATGCGTAGACAAAGGCAGAAGCTATGACGCACGGAGTTTTTCTGACAGGCTGTGCGCATCGCTAGGGCGGGAAGCGTCGCGAGGGCTATTTAAGGGCCGTGAGAATAATAGCTCTTCTTTCTTTGTGATCCTGGCAGCGGCAGCGGCAGCGTAGGTCGTCCGTGAGAGGTGCGAAAGTGCACGCGGCACAAGAAGCCAGCAGTTATTGTCGTGACTAGTGAGACATGTAGTCGGTCTCAAGGCAGGCGGAACTACGCACGGTGAAACATTAGGTAGTATGTTGCGGTGTGGTAGCCGTTGTAAATATCTCTCCTAGCAGTGAGGTCTATTTAGTTATTTAATTGTATACAATGCATTGGTTATTTGTGACTACGGTCTAAATTGTGAATAAACCTGCTGTTATTACAACCCACTTTCGTCTGTGTACTGATTACATCCGTATGACGCCACATTAGTCACGTTTACAGTCAAAGGCTGTTATGCTTTCTCAGGCAATTTTCATGTATTTTAAATATCATAATCTAGAAAAATTTTAATATATTATTCTTGTTTTTGCATATTTAAACTCATTTCCCAAATTCTACAAATTTTCCAATACTATAACAAGATAAATATTTGCTAGATCATTAATTTCGATTTTGTAGGTGGCATTCACGTTATGTTAGTCACAGGATTAAATAAACAATTATAATCATTATGGGAATTATGATGTGGCATTGCTGGCGTAATTACGTGAAGAAATAAAAGAAGTAATCTCCATCAACTTAATAATAAGTTGACGGAGATGATTTCTTTGATTTCTTCACAAATTATAATCATGTAGGGTTTTTTTTATTGGCAGTTATTTCAATATATTTTATAATTTATTTGGTACCATGTCATATTAGACAGTCGTTTATAACATCCATCACCCCTCCTTTAGTAGTACATGAAGATTATATATTTATTTTACATGGAAATACGTCCTTAAGTTTTTACTTATTCGTATTAAAAAGTTAGCAAATTTAATTAGTTAGTTTAAGTACATTTAAAGTTCAGATTATGCATAATATTATATAATTATAAGTTATAATTATGATATAATAATAAGTTATAATTATGCATAAAAATGTTGACACACAATTTTGAATATTTTTGGAGAATGAAAAACTCATTTCAAAACTTGTTAGAAATGAGAATAACCGTTATTCTAGTTTTCTCTTCCCTATTAAATTTAATCACTTCGTTGTTTTTACACAGTAAAACACCGCAGTGCCAGAACTACGTCCATTAGGCTAACGCGATGCACTGAACCCACATATTTTAAAGATCTTAACATGTTTCTCTTTTGCACATTATAATCCCAACAATCTCTCATCCCAATGTTATTGTAATATTTTAATAAAAGTAAATGTGCTTTTTGAATCTGGTATAAAATAAACTTGTTATTTGTAATTTATAATTTATATACTCAATGATTTAAATGTTAATTGCAGATGTCGTGAAGATAGCTACTTGCCCATTGAGTCAACTTCTAAGGTCATTTGTCCCATAAGTGAAATGCACATTTTTATCGTGTAAGGTGGCGGTGATCTTTCCAGCTGGATGGTGAGATCCGGCGCAGGCCAATACGTTGGTTCGCGGGGTTTCCCCAAGCAGGTATCTCCCACAAGTGAGGATCCGCCCCACCCACCGTCTCACACCCAGTTCAAAGCACCCGACCGGTTTCCTTACATGTGAAGTACTGTAGTGAATATAAATGTAAGAAGGTGACAATAGGGCCAGGAAAAAGGAAATGTCGTGCGTGGTCTGTGGTACGTTTTTAGGTGCTCTGTAACTGCTCTGGCTTTTGCCTGGTTTTGATCGGAAAAATTACCGAAAACTACCGATCAGAGCAGCCGGTCTCGTGAATTCTCCTCCAGACTGCGACTGAATTCGACTTAGGGCCCTATTGATAAACCTTTGCCAGGGGCCTGCCAAACCTAGCAGCCTGCCGATGTTCCGTTTTGCGATTTATGAACGGCCCCCAGCCAATTCCAGGACCCCTAGGAGCTCTGCTGGCAGAGCTTCAAAAATACGATCCTTAGTTATCTCGCTATCGGATCTCGAACCCTCGGACCTCCTGGTGCGTGAGAGACACTACAGTAAGTGTCACTGCAGTGACATCCATTGATGCCCTGAGCCTTCTAAGTTGGTAATTACCCATTGACTGTTACATAACTCTTTCAGTTCTGTAACTTAAAAATGTTGATACGACTACAAAAATGTTGTGGCCTTTAGGTGCTTTTAGTGTTGGTGTCAGAAAATAACAGACATATTTATTTTGTTGATATGGTTGGCAGACAGAGGATGATGGTAGTTGCCACACTCCGCAGTTTCCATTCACTCGAAAAGAAACGGGATTTTTTATTAAAGATGGATGGAGAAATGACAAGGTAATTTAAAACTCAAAAACTGATACAAGAAAATCAATAGTCTGGATGAAGGTTTCAGATAAAAATGAGAGAGAAGTAAAACCTTTTCTTTCTAATTTTGTAGAAGAAAATTAGGGAATTACAAAACTATGTTTGTCCAAGCTCTAAAACACATTTGAGATCACAGCTCCACAATCGTTGCTCTCATCAAACTGAGGCTTAGGTTGTGACCGACACAACACGCAAAACTATGGTTCAAGAAATCTACGTAGTCGAAATAGGAACCTGAGTGTCAACCACCTTAGGGCTAATCATCCGAGCCATACACAAACTAATAAAAAAATCGAACACAAATTGAATACTACTGTTTGGATATCGTTTGATCGTAGAGTTGTAATATCGCAACTGGTAATTTAAATCCAGTACTTTTCAGATAATATCGGTCTAAAAAAATATAAAAAAAGTATTGGTCCGTTTACTTAATGCTAAATTGGAGGCGAATCCATTCATTGAGCTAGAGATTGGAATCGTGTTTCACATTAGTTATGTTCGAATAAATAAACCTATTTTTTATTCATTTATTCTTGTTGTAACTTGCTTTTTTTTTGGTAAAAAAATTGGAAAAATTTTGACTACTTCCTACTTGCTACAAAATTCACTCTAAATTAACATTTTACTCATATAGAAGCTTTTTTTTTTTTTTAAATAATTTAAAAACTAGAATCTTAAAAAATTAAATAGCAAACACTTTTGATAAAATATGTTGTTATTATTTTGTAAAATATTTAAATTATCCACAATGATGTCGATGCACGTCTACTCTAAAAGTCAATGATAATTAGTTTGCATAGTTTCCTACTGCTCCCAAACACGCAGTAATCAACGATCTTTACACTTCATCATGCACACTCGCTATTTGTACAGTTACGATGGTGTCAAACAAAAGGAAGTGGGGAGAAATACGGAACTTTTCAAGGTTATAAAAAAATATTCTTCATTTCTGATTCTAGGGAACTCAGCATTAGAGAGTTTGGGTTTTGCAGATTAATTACATTTTATGTAGTAATTTTAATATCTAGTTATTTAGTATCTATTTTAATATCTACCATCTCTATCGGGTTTTTGTCCAGTTTCCCTGATCCATTGAGCAAATGCTGATATAGCCCCTTGATTTGCTTCTGGACGTAAATGTAGCTTCACTATGCGCACGTTTTGTTGAGCTTTCCTTTTGCTTGTAGTGGTAGTAGAGCTTAGGGTGAGTTTCTAATTGTTAGCAATAGAGAAAAATCCAATCCGTTCGTTTACCGTTACAAATAAGTTTTCTATAACTTGGAAACGAAAATATCTAGTTTTTGAAATGTTAATCCCAAGATTTTTAAAATTTATTATTATTATTATTATTATTATTATTATTATTATTATTACTATTTTTCATCTTTCAACTATTAATAGTTAAATTGTTGGGATAGTATTCTGAAACTCAAGAAAGCGTGCGCAGATGATTTTTCTCCCCCCATACATCACATACAGTTTTTGACAAAATAAATAAAAAAATAAATAATACTACGGGTTACGTTATCGGAAACTACTTTTCTAAAGATTGACTTTCTTCAGAAGATTTGTGGAACGGCCAGTTCGTTCCTGAAGCAATCATCTTGTAGCACACACGGTCCCCATATATTTTTACTAGGAACAAAGTAATCCTTACGTCCTAACTAAAATTTATTTAACGTATTAAAAAAGTTTTCTCCTTTGACTACCGGTCGAACGATGAGATAATAGGATCCGTACACTTTGTGTTTGGTCGGGTCACGACGATAGCATCGGGGACAGAGCAAACAAAGAGCGGTCACGGAGCCAAAGATCGGATGCTCTCTCACGCGAAGGGGAGATTCCACTCAGCGCACGACTGTTCGGGTTCCGCGTTTCCAGACCTTTCTCCACTCACCCAGCCAGGAGGATCTCTGCGCCCCTTCCCACATCTCTGCCAGTTTTAAGTCTTGCAAATCTTTGAATGCGTTACCCCACTCTCTCAGCAACATGGTCTTACGCGGGTTATTCCAATTGTGTAAGAATTACTGCCTCAACTGCAACATTCATGGCATGCGATATTTGGCTGAGCCAGGCCGCCATTGGTCGGAACGGTAAGTACAGGAGTTGTTGAACATTATTTATTGTGAGAAATATTAATAAAAAGGAATGGCACATTTCCAAGTAATTTACATTATTAGTTACAATTTTGATTTGAAAAGTGCGTTAAAGAAATAAATTCTAAATTTCAATTTTCTCAATATTGGTATAGTCTCAATCAAAGAACGTAAAAACACATTACTTATAGTCAATGTTTACATATACAATAAAATTTTAAACATATTATAGTTTTATCCACACGTCTCAAAATAAATCACCAGTTTTCAGCTTATTGTTACACTAATTCCTGTCACCACAGAATTTTCTTCTCACCTAATTCCCTTTGCCACAGGAATTACATGCCGTCCGCAATGACGTCACATTCCTTTAGAAAGATATTGCACTAAAGACTTGTTCTACTTTTTATTCCTACTTCGGGCCTCTGACCAGGAGGTTCTAGGTTCGAGTTCCGATGGCGGAAGGTTTTTCAACCCTAGTTATTCAGCTAGGTCGAATTCAGTCGCTGTCTGGAGGAGAATTCTAGTGGCCGCCTGCTCCGATTGGTAGTTTTCCGTGGTGTCTCCGATCAACACCAGACGCATGCCGGAGCAGTACCCTAACAGATGGGCAACAGAATATGGGCGATCTTTCCTTCCTCTTCCTTGTTCTATCCTCACCCCTTACATACACATTTACACTAACATGCACTACATTACCACACATGCCGGGAGACCAGTCGGGGACTGAGATCTTACCCGGCTGGCGCGGTGCCCGCTGGTGGGAGATACATAGTTAGGGAAAAATCTCTCTAGCCGACGGTTGGTCGGCGCCGGATCTGGCCATCCAGCAGGGGAAAATCACCGATGTTTCCGTCTTTGTTGGGAGACAATTCGTTTCCTACAAAGTGGCCTGCTTATCTCTTAAATATTCTTGAAGATTCTACTCTCTACGAGTTGCAATGCCTCAACACCAGCCTTAAAATCTTACTAAATATTTTAATCATTGTTATCAAAATAATAATATTTGCAATACACAAAACCTCTAAAAGAAAATTACAAATTAATATGACAATTTCTTCACTCTGAGAAAATGTGTTTATTGGAATCCACATGCACCTTCCAAATATGATCGTACATCTACTTATCAACTAGAAAAATTAACTTGTGAGCCTTTCAAATGTGGTCAATTATATAGTAGCTCTAATTC
The DNA here is from genome assembly GCA_964035755.1 of Teleogryllus oceanicus. Taxonomy (NCBI): domain Eukaryota; kingdom Metazoa; phylum Arthropoda; class Insecta; order Orthoptera; family Gryllidae; genus Teleogryllus; species Teleogryllus oceanicus. The sequence continues at coordinate 18,545,540 of CAXIVR010000012.1, read as the reverse complement.
ACTTTTTATACATTAATGTTGCCACAATATTACATCATTTCGTTATACCATTAGATCATTTTTCTTCGCTTTTCAAAACCAAATCCCATTTCTATCAATACGTGATAAAATGTAAAAAAAATTAAAATTTGGTAAACGGTTATTATTAACATTCATTACACACTTGATTGATACATACATTTTGTAAACAGAAACACATGAAATTTGAGACGTACCGTACACAAAATTATCATATTTCATTTCCCTACTGATTCTGTACTTCAGTTCACTTAACTTTATTTTTCTCGGGATTGCTATTTCTCCACTCTCATTTTTCTTTTTGTTGAAGAAGGAAAGTTTGATGATGCCTGTTGCTCTGCAAAATACATTCACACGATTGGCTGTTTTCTTTTAAAGTTCCCGAATACTTTTAGAATTGGTTTTCTTTCAGCACTTTTCATTATTTCACCCTTTTACTTACGATCCATTTAGGTCTCAAAATATTAAGATTCTGCACGATTGACTAAATTACGTACCTAACCTTCTACACCATCCACCATCTTTACTCGCATCCACCGGTATAAATAGACTGACCGGATTACCCAACAAGACGTAATTCACGAAAGGGGTTCTCGCAATCACTTGAGAATTGTTTTAGGTAGTCATTTCCGCTGATAATGTCGTATAAAAAATATACACTTCCTTTCATCCCAACAGATCATACTCCTCGCATCTGTACCTTGTCTTTTCGTCGCATTTGCCGTCGAGCGTCACGTGGTTGTCTCACGTGGCGCGCGGTTCGACTTTAAAACAAATTGAGTTTCAGGCACCAGCTTGAGTCACAATATTGCATTTTTTATTTCAATTACACCAACATTGTGTTATTTTTGATTGCTCACCTTTGAAAATTGTTACTTTATGACAGTTTCAAAATGTTTATCAACATTTCTCGCTCTCCATGTTACTTGGCGGCGAGCGTAAAGTCTGACTTTTCTAACGGAGTGCCCGAGTTGTGGTTACGTGGTTCGCGACGCAAAAGAGCTGCGTACAACGAGCAAAATGCGCAGTTGTGCGTCCGTGCGCCAGACTGGCTCACCCATCTCTTTCCACCATGAGGCCTAGCGTTGATCAGAGACGGGCGAATGGACGGATGGTTTGATTGATTAGCTTGGCTATCCGGGAGACGCCGCGTCCAGGGCACAGTTGCCAACGTTTCGGTCGCCATTCTGCGACCTTCCTCAGGGCGTAGTACTGCTGGTTTGATTGATGGTGATGGTTTGATTGATTGATTTTTTCGTGTTTCCGGGCGCGTCAACTGCTTCGATCATTAGTTCCGTCAGTGTAGTGCATGTTTTTTTCTTGGGAGGTGGCGGTGATCTTCCCCCCTCTGGATGGCGAGATCCGGCACCGAGCTACCGTCGGCTAGTGGGGTTTCCCCCGAACCAGGACTCTCCCACCAGCGGGGCACCGCCCCAGCCGGGACAAGCTCTAAGCTCCCGACCGGACTCCCGGAATACGTGATAGTGTGGTGCATGTTAGTGTAAGTGTGTGTGTAAGAGGAGAGGATAGGACAAGGAAGAGGAGGAACAGATCGCGCGCGGTCCGTGGCCCGTTTGGTACGGTACTGCTCCGGCATTCGCCTGGTGTTGATCGGAGAAACCACGGAAAACTACCGACCAGAGCAGCCGGCCGCTAGAATTCTCCTCCAGACAGCGACTGCCTTCGACCTAGCTGAAGAACTAGTGTCGAAAATCCTTCCGCCATCAGGAATCGAACCTAGGACCTCCCGGTCAGAGGCGCTGCAGTGACATCAGTTGATGCACTGAGCTACCGCTACCGGTTGGACGGATTGAATGACGTTTTTGAAAAAACTTTTTTTTAGTAGGAGCATCATAAAAACCCTTTTGACGGCACAAATGATGACGTATTAGATTTTATGGCACGAAGGAAATATAAATACTGTTAGAGGTTTTCCGTTTTAACTAGTTTCTAGTTTTACGTATGTTTTCGATCGTACGACTTTAAGTTGACTTCAACTTTAACGACTTTAACTCATTTATCTTAAGATACGTTATTTCATATTGGCGACCATTATTATGAACTACGACACTGAATTTCCCTTCTTACAAAAACTCTCTAATATTTTGAAGCATTATCTATTATATTTCACTACAATGTGAAAAACGAAAATGTTCGCAAGAAAATGAACGTATGTCTTTTTTTTTTTTTTTTTTTTATTTAATTTTATTTTAGGTCATTATATTTTTTACTGATATTAAAATTTAATCACAACAACATTTTACAATTTTTACTTTTTTATACTATTGCATACATCACCACACCTTTTTACATTCATCACCTGTCTTTATTTGCCTACATCACTAATCATTATTTACATCATCACATATCGTTGTTTACTTACATTACAAAACATAATCAATTATCCTTTATTTTGTATACAACTTAGATAAGGTCATATTTTTTTGTTCTCTTTAAGTAATCTAATGTTTTTTTGCATCCTGTTTCAGTATTTAAACATGCTTTAATGCTTTTGGGAAGTTTGGATTGGATTCTTTCTGATTCGAATTCTTGGCATTCAACTAAAAGGTGTTTGACTGTCCAAGCTGAACCACACTTTTCACACTTGTTTCTCGTTTCTTTGTGATTAGATGTGTGTGTCAAATTTGTATGACCTATTCTTAGTCTATCTATTGTCACTTGCTGTTTTCTTGATGTTGACCATGTGAGTGGCTTATCAAAAACGGATGGTCTGATCTCCCGTAATTTATTTGAGTCATTTTTTTTCCAGCTGGAGTCCCAGAATTTATTCATGTTGGTGCTAATATAATTCTTAATTTCTTCTGGGGGTGAATAAATTGAGGTATTTAAGGCTTCATTGATTGCTCTTTTGCCTCCTTATCTGCTTCTTCATTCCCTTGTATGCCCTGATGACTTGGGATCCATACTAGTTCTATACTATAATTCTTTGTAGTTAGCCAAATAATTAATTCTTGGATCTCCTTGATGAGTATGTTAGAGTTGCTGGTGTTTCTTATTGCCATAAGGGCTGATTTAGAATCAGAAAATATTACATGTTTATTATTTATTATATTGTCTCTTATTATTTGGAGTGTTTTTAGTATAGCTATTGTTTCACAGGTAAATACAGAGTAACTGTCATAGAGTCTGAATCTGTATATTCTATCATTAGATACTATTGCACAGCCTCTTCTTTCATTCAATGCTGACCCATCTGTATAATATGTCTTGTAATCTGAGTATTTGTTTTCACCTCTAAAACAAACTTCTAAATATTTCTTTGGTGTGGTACTTTCTCGTATTCTGCTAGTTCCATATTTACTCTTATTATGATGTTGCTCCAAGGTGGGTGTGCTGGTATTTTCTTAGGTATGAGAGGAGGGACTTTCATCTTCAGTTCTTCAGTGTAGAGATAATTTCTAACATACAGAGGCTTGGGTGAACTTGGACGTTTTAGGTATTCTACTTCTTTTGTGGTTTTTTTCCAAGAGTACTCGTATGTATCATTGACTTGATTATTCGCTATCAGTTTATTTGCATAGAAAATTACTAGTTCCTTTCTTCTCAACTGAAGTGGTAACATGTTGGTCTCAACTAATATACTAATAGTAGGACTAGTTCTAAAGGCCCCTATGCATAATCGTAACGCTGTATTTTGTATACTCTCTAATTTATTTAATAAGTCTCTTCCTGCAGAATCATACAGTATACATCCATAATCTACTTTAGATCTTATTAAGGCTTGATAAATTTGTATTAGACATTTTTTGTCAGCACCCCAATTTATTGCCGATAGAACTTTTATAATATTTATTCTCCTAAAACATTCTGTTCTTAATTGCTCAATGTGATTCTTCCACTTCATCTTCTTGTCAAACGTCATTCCTAATATTTTTACAGATGGGACCTCTTTAAGAATTCTGTCATCCAGTTTTAAAATTACATTATTCTCAACTTTCTTCCTAGAGAATACTATATATTCCTTTTGGTTTTGAAAATTTAAAACCCGTTTTTTCTGACCACTTTGAAGATTGTTCAAGGTGTTTTGATAAGTTTGGCTGTGTGCTGAATATTTATTCCAGGGCATATAATCGTTAAGTCGTCTGCAAATAAGAAACCTTTACAGGTTTTGGTATTGCTTGAAATACTTCATTGATACTGACCAGGAAAAGTAACACCTCAGCACCGAACCTTGGGGCAGACCATTTTCAATTTGAGCTGGTTTAGAGAGTGCATTATTTATTCTAACTTTAATAGTCCTTTTACTAAGAAAGTTCTTAATAAATGCCAAGGAATTTCCCTTTACATTGTAGTTCTCAAGTATTTTTATTACTCTATGCTTCCAAACCATTTCGTAGGCTTTCTCTATATCAATGGTAACTGCAATAGCCAGACCATCTAATTCTTCTTCATAAATTGCAGGTCAGAGATATAGGAGCTGACTGTTTTTGATAAAAGCTTCACATATCTCTGCTTCTAGATTTATTAGGTAGTCCATTTTGAACGTGATTCTCTAAATCCAAATTGAGTGGTGATAGTATATTATGTGCCTCCAGATACCATCTAATTCTTCCATAAATTGAGGTCAGAGATATAGGTCTGTAGTTGGATGGTGAGCTTGATTCTTTGCCTGGCTTTAAAATAGGGATTACAATAGCTTCTCTCCATGCATCTGGAAATATCTGTCTTTTCCATATAAAATTATATATATCTAAAAGGTACAATAATGCTTTGTCCGAAAGTTGTTTTATTATTACATTTGGTAGACCATCTGGACCTGGGCTTGAATTTCCTATTTGAGAGAGAACTAGAGCCAGTTCATGTCTTTTTATTTCATCATTGATGTGATTTGAATTATCTTCTGTATCAAATATTCTGTTGTTTTCTTCCATCTCCTTGTATTTAATAAATTTGCTGTTATAATTGTTGGAATTAGAATTTGCTGCAAAGTTTTCTACTAGAAGCTCTGTGGTGTATGAGGGTTCCAAATGTAATTTACCATCAGCATCTTCTAACACTATTTTGTCTGGTATATACTTTCCACTTTTTATGTATTGTATTTTCTTCCATACTGTTGAACTATCTGTCTGCGGTGTTATTGTTGATATAAATTTTTGCCAGGTTTTTTTCTTACTTTCTTTTAGTGTCTGTCTGCGTGTGCTCTCTTCTTCTTGTATTCAATTTTATAAATGAAATCAGGATCATTATGTGCATTCTTTTTGTACAGTCTTTGAGCTCTTTTAGATTCAAGTACTGCTTGAGCACATTCCTTATTCCACCATGGCACATTTTTCTTTCTGCGGCTTCCTGATGATTTGGGGATTGTTTTATTTGCTGCGTGAAGAATGAGTTTAGTAAATGTCGTTACAAGCTCATTTACTGATATATTTGTGGTATCAGTTAATTCTGGCATCTCTGTGAGGGAATTATCAATTTCTTCTCTGAATACTTTCCAATTAGCTTTATCGAATAGCCATCTTCTTGTTGATGTTATATTGTGTTCTGGAGCAAGGGCTTCATAATTCTTATTCTTATTGGAAAATGATCACTGTCATATAATTCCTCCAGAGCATTCCATTCCAAAGTTGATGCTATTTCATTTGAGGCTATAGACAGGTCGATATTGCTTGATAGTCCATTGCTACTGTTGAAATGTGTAGGTTGAGAGGTATTTAGGAGAATGAGGTTATTTCTATTTTCCAGCCATTCTGCTATTATTTTCCTCTATGATCATTTTTATGGGATCCCCAGTACATATGGTGGCTGTTAAAATCTCCTAATATAATGAATGGTTTTGGAAGTTGATCTGACAGTTTGTTTAATTCTTCTTGATTAAATGTATATCTATTTGGTAAATATACATTACAGATTGTTAATTTGGATGGAAATTTTATCCTGATAGCTACTGCTTCTATATTTGTGTTCAATGGAATTTCTTCAGGTAGAGTAAATATTGAGGCATATATTGCTACACCCCCACTGGCTATTATTGAGTGACATCTGTTTTTGTAAAAGTTACAATACCTCTGATCTGTAGTATCCATTTTTTTTTATATTCCATTGTAGAATATTCATTATTTGCTTTTAATTTTATATTTTTCTGTACTATTATTGTGCATGCTTACTTCCTGAGGGTTGACTTATTTTCTTAGAGCTATTTTTTAATTGCTGTAGTTTTTTTGATAGTCGAGTGCATTTATTTTTCATTGGTTGGTTCATTTTCCATGTAGATCTTTACACATGCTGATTAGGTCATCAATTTCATCTGTGTATTCTCTTACTATTTGTGTTATATTTTGATTGCCTTGAGTTCTGTCCATCAGACTACTAAATTGATCTATATTAATAGGTAACTTTTTCCTACTTTAGTTAAATTTATTTCTTTTCAATTTCTTCCACACTTGTTCCTTGTCCTGTTGTCAATGTGTTTTGGTTTCTTTTTCTTTTTATCATGTTTTATTTCCTTCCATTCATCACTTGATGAGTTGCTTCCAATTTCTTCCATATTCTGTTTTTCATCTTCAAGGTTATTAACATCAGGAAGTTCAAAACTGGAGGATTCTGTCACTGAATGCCCCCTTTTAACTCCTTTGGCGTTTTCTTCTGTGTCTACTTCCTCTGTTCCTAGTGTTGTTTGTATTTGCTCAGTGATCTCTTGTTCTTCTGTCTTGTCCATTCCTAGTTTTGTTTGTAGTTGGTCTGTATTTTCTTGAACTTCTGTTTTATTGTTTGTTCTGAGAGTTGTTTGTAGTTGACCTGAATTATCATGTTCTTCTGTCTTGTTGTTTTCCTGTCCCTAACCTCACAAGTAGTTTTATTATTTTGGTTGATTACATTATTTGGGCAATTCTTAGCAACATGACCTAGATTATTACATTCAAAGCACTTTAAGGTACTCTCACTGGAGATGTAAATCCAGTAGTTTGTTCCTTCATAATTAATCTGTATAGATTCGGGGAGTTTATGTTCATCTTCTGGTACTATGTACAACTGTCTTCTAAAACTTAGTACATGAGAAAACCCAGGGTCATTCATTCCAGTTTTCATGAACCATATAGGGATACTATCTTTACATTTAATTCTGAACTTATCTTCTATTAGTGAGTGAGGGATGACTGGACACATTGGACAAGACTATCTTTTGTTTCTTGTAATCAATGGTTTAATAACTAGTTTTGTGTTTTTAACAATTATTTCCTTCTTGTTGTTTATGAGGTGGTCTGCTGTTTGTTTGGAGTCAAGGTAAATACAAACACGAGCATTAGAAATACGTGAGATAAATCTTATTGTGGTCGGTTTGGTTATGTTCGACATGGCTAACAGATATTCTCTTATTTCTGCTCCTTCTATAGCTTCAATAATAATGGCCTGATCTTTTTCGGGAACATTATGTTAGAAGTCACGTTGGCGTAGCTTTTTACTTGAGAGTTACCGTTGGATTGAATAGGCATAGCTAATTGTTCATACCTTGTATTTTGCTGGTTCGGTGATAATACTTGCATTTCTTCTCTCATTGACGTCAAATGAGATGCCTCCTGCATTTGGAGGCACTCTCTTCCTCAAATTAATGGTTCAACACTCGGAACGTTGATTCACTTTTCACTCGTTGAACTCACAGCACACAGCACACAACCGCACTGCTCCAGGCTCAAGCGCCGAATGGAACGTATGTCTGTTCTTAAAGAATGTTTCTTTTTTTGAAGATTCGTTTCTTTTGAATAATATTTAATTTTTAATTTATAAATGTTTTATTTATTGCAGGTTGTTTTGGTTAATATGTTGCATTTTCTCTTGGTGGGCATCGGTATACCTAATTTTGGAGTCTTGGCACGACTTCACAGGTGACAGTGCTGTAAGTTTCAATACGGAAACAGAAAGTATTCGTTGGAACACTCCCTTCATCGCAGTTAGCGTTTGCGAGTTCTCGAACAGTAAAGCCGACACCAACGAATACTTCCGAAATTGGATAACCAGTACCTTGGGGTAAGTATTGCAAATCAAAATGCATGGCCTTATGTGTTTTCTAATAAATCATTTTACATCGGCCATACAACATATACCTACACGAGTACATGATATACATTTAAATTTTAAAATCTATGTTTTAAATTTTAAAAAATGCAATTAATAATTAAACCTAAACAAAGCCAGTTTTAATTTTGGTGCTTCGCAGTGGCTAATTAAGAACAATATTAAACTGATTTCTAAGGGAAAAAATATTAAGATATATTCTCAATCTATAACTTATTTATTTATCGTCTGGGATTATTTGCAGGAATACTGCCCTTAAGCAGTTGTTCTGCACCCGAGTTCCGACTCAGGCTTCCTTGGAAGCCTACTTCTAAACAGGTGCACCATGTGGGCAGTCCCCTAAATGCGCCTGGGATTTGACTCTCACTTTCCAGATGACTGTCTCACTTAACTATATCTGAGCGGTTTGGAAGGGAGAAAGTTAGATCTCGTTATGGCGGGATGTTGTCAGAGTGATTTAATTTTGCCTAGCATCTGCCAGAGCACATGCCACAAAAGTGGCATGGCTACTGTGTGTTTTCCGACCTTCAAAAACCCTCGCACCTCGTTCGGGATTGAATCTAAGCACTGAGAGTTCAGAGGCCAGTAAGATAACCTCTCAACCACCGAGGCAGACTTTAAATTCATGGACGAAAATTTCCATTTAAGACGAGGTTTTACTCTTCATTAATATTCTTAAAGTAATATTTCGGTAGGGGTAATATAGGGGTAAGGAGGGGTAATCTAGGGGTAAGGAGTTCTCGGACAAGCACTCTTCACTAATGCTCCAACTTTCCTCCAAATCTAAAAGGTTCTAAGAACGCTACGGACTTATAACGCGGACCATTGGTGGGTCTTGGACCTCAGGAATGCTAAGGAGAGAAAAACCGATCCAAATACATCAGAGTGTCAAAGGGCACTGTTTAAAACTGAGAGCGTGGAACATCGAGGAATTTGTAAGGGAAATACCGATGTTAAAGCTTAGTGATAGCTTCAAAATGCGTGCAAAAATTTTTATTTCATTTAATTCCAGTTTAATTGTATCGTCACTTGTATTATTTCGGTAGTATACATATCTTTTGCGGCTCTCATAGGCAACTAATCTTTATAAATAGGGTCTCTAAAGAAATAAATTAACAGACGTGGGGTATTGCTCGTTGATATTAAAAATAATGTAATGTCTAAATTGAAGGAATTAATTAAATTGAGAAACTTTTCTTTCTCGCAAGATTCGACCAGAAAATCAATGTTAAAATCTCCGCATACAACAATGGATTCAAAAGAGCGATTGCTGACTTTGTTAAGTGTTATCTCCAGGTTTTCTAAGAACGAAATATAATCTGCAGTTCTCTTTGTTGGAGGTCTGTAAATGCAAAGTATTATCACTTTTAGTGAAGCAAGATGTACAACAGAAATTTCGAAAATATTTTCAATGGAGTATACATTTAATTCCGCCAAGGGGATAGAATCAATATTATTTCTAATGTAAATACAGGAACCCCCATACGTAGGACCTTTATGGGATTCTCTCTCTCTGCAATAAAAGCCTGCAATAAATAAATAAATAAATATTAAAAATATGAAGGATTTGTTTAAAAACGCATCTAAATATTCATATCAAATTCAACCCGCAGCACTCAGCCGCGGTTTTTGAATCTAAATCGTTAAATAACACCTAAACTAAGCGTTTTATGGCCTTGCAAACTAAAACGAAGCCAACGGCCTCAAAGAAATTTTCCTCACACCGTAATATATAGGATGAGATCTTTTTGAACATTCTATTACATTTCTGTTGGTCGGACGCTTCTCGATTCTACCCTATCTACTCATATCCCATAGAATCCTTAATTAATTACTCACTGAAAGTAAAATAATTACTTGATATTCTACGCGATATAGTTACAAGAGTGTTCCCCTCTGTTCGGTAATAATTAAATAAGAAGAGTTTGTATTGGCAAGGGTGTATTGCATTATTATAAGTTATGGAGAACAAGTAACGGAGGAAAAGAGAATATTGAAGTAAAATATTTTACAGACTTAACATGGAAATGGAAAAATAGGGAAGAGTGTAGAATTTAACATGCGAGGTAACATCTCGCACTGGTATGCTAGTGTTATATTACTGCATTAGAAAAATGTGATATGAACTTGTAAAATCAGGAGTGTCGATTTTTTTCAAGTTCAATTGCATTTTACCTATAGATACAACAATGGAGGAAGTGAAAAGTTGTATAATTATGTTCACAGCAAAAATGACTCCAGAGTCTGGCGACAAATGATGTTTTTCCTCGAATTACGATATTTTGATGGTTTGGCACCAAATATTAGGCAGTTATGTCAAAAACCCACAAAAAAATTGGATTGTCCCACAACATCGGACCTTATAAGACAAATAACAATGACGGTAAGTACCGTAACAATTTTTTTATTTCCTCTCAAAATTAACGAATGACGTTTGGAAGGCATCTGAGCAAAATCTTCCTAATGTTGGAAGTGCTATAATTGTGTTGCAAATACTATAGTAGAAACAGTTGTTACAAAAACAGTTTATTATGTTTTACTGCACGTCAACACATCTATACACCAAACTCGAGAATGTGTTTGTACACTCATAGTGTTTAATAACAGAGGGTATGTTATTGCTAGTGATTATGAATATAAATATAAGATATTAATAGCTTTTTCCATTCATTTTTCATGAAAGATTATTCTCTTAACAAGTTAATCACTTTGCTACTCTCCACAATTACTAATATGGGTTGGCCAAAGTAGTAAATCTCTTTTCTGTGGCTTGGAAGGGTGAGGAAGCACATTCTCAAACACATTCTCATCTTGTCACAGTCACTCACACGAGCACACTCTTTGACCGCCCAAACGCATGGCACCGGTAGCGGTAGCTCAGTGCATCAACTGATGTCACTGCAGCGCCTCTGACCGGGAGGTCCTAGGTTCGAGTCCTAACGGCCGCAGGATTTTCGACAATAGCTTTTCAGCTAGGTCGAATTCAGCTGCTGTCTGGGGAAGAATTCTAGCGGCCGGCTGCTCTGATCGGTAGTTTTCCGTGGTTTCTCCGATCAACACCAGGCGAATGCCGGAGCAGTAGCCTACCAAACGGGCCACGGACCGCGCGCGATCTGTCTTTCCTCTTCCTTATCCTATCCTCTCCCCCTTACACACACACTTACACTAACATGCACTACACTACCACATATCCCGGGAGACTGGTCGGGAGCTTAGAGCTTGTCCCGACTGGGGCGGTGTCCCGCTGGTGGGAGAGTCCTGGTTAGGGGGAAACCCCACTAGCCGACGGTAAGTCGGCGCCGGATCTGGCCATTCAGCGGGGGAAGATCACCGCCATCTCCAGAGAAAAAACATGCACTACACTAACGGGACTAATGACCGAAGCAGTTGACGCGCCTAGAAACACGAAAAAATCAATCAATCAATCAAAACCAAACGCATGGCATCTTCCTTGGAAATAATACTATGTAAAATTCTAGCTCAACTCGTGCAACCCTCTCGCACTTTCCTCACTCAGCTCTAAACCGAGTTACATCAAGTGGGCGAGTAAAAAACTCTAAGCGACATTTAATAGCGATTTAAGTATTTCTAAACGATTATTAACAAGCAGAGTTTCGTAGATTTGTGCCGATTTAGTTTGCGAATTTAATTCTTAGAATTCAAAATTCTATCCACACTTGCCACACTGCTGAGTATGTTAAAGAGCCAATTCCCAAAGGTAGTTTTTACTTTTCCTTCCCCATACTCTGGTAACTTTGCTAATTCAACATCATAGCATAATATAAGTAAATAAAAATTAATGATAATTTATATTATTATTATTAAAATTAATTTATCATAATTATTCGTATCATGACCTTTACCTTTACTTGTAAAGTTTAAAACTCGCCAGATTACGCATCATACAAAAACTGTTCCTTTTCTTAGAGTCAATAGTTACTTGTATTATTCAGAAAATATTAATTTTTTTATATAGTGCATCATTTAAAGATATAAAACTGAGGAATAAATTGCATTGTAAATAAATTTTTTGGCTTTAATATTCGTGGTGTTATGTAGAGAGAAAAAATAAATTTTAAACTTCGCAATTTCCAAAACAGCGTAGGTTTAATAAAAATGTAACTAAATCATTTTTATGAATACATTTTCCCCTTTACAGCAAAACATTGTTAGAAAACAAATACAGTAATTTTCCATAAAATGTTCAAATGTCGTAGAGGCTTTATGTAAAGTACCTCTCCAAAATTAAAATCTCAATGATCTACGGAACGGTACAGCTAGCTCATACTTCTGAGGTACTTAATAAGTTCCAGCATAAAAACGATTAATCTAACAGTCATTCGTGACACCTACCATATGCTACATTTCCACACATCTAGTATAAACACATCTCGATTTTCGGTTGTGGGAAACGGAACGACTGGTTTTTGAAAACTGCTGATTCCCCACGCTATCTTCGTCACTTCTAATCATCTTTGATACAGCACTCAAATACCTTAATTAGAAGAGTTTGTGAGGTTACTGCTCAAAATAATCTTAAAAATACAATTTCTATATTGAAACTTCGTAATCTTATCGTTGATTCCAATACTGTTCCCTATAATATACTGGTATAGTATAGGGAGCAAAATTTATATTCAGTTATCCCGAACACCTCGTATCCCGAACGCCTCGTATCCCGAACGCCTCGTATCCCGAACGCCTCGTATCCCGAACACCTCGTATCCCGAACACCTCGTATCCCGAAAATACTTTTACATCACTGCACTGATAAAGATAAATGCATGAATTGTGATATTCGGTTTAGAATTTCCTCTGAATTTTTACCACTAGCTAATTGTAAGGTTCTTGCTCAAGTATAAAATATATACTTATAATCATTTTAAATAAAAATGCCTAAAATATTTCAATTATAGTATAGAAATTATTCTGCATGCAATTATCATTGCTGTAGCATATTTGCCAGAATATTTTCACTGCTATGAAAAACATTCCACATGTCCACAGGTTTCTTTCCGAAGTACGATAGCTTTTTTTAAGAACAGCGCCTTCAAATGAGTTTTGCTCTTAGCTCAAGAGAATTATTAAATAAAATTTAAAATTAACATGATGTTTTTACTTGTTGTAGAGTCGTTTAAATTGTTCACAAATATTCACACGTTGCACATGGCGAGACAAAGAATTCGACTGCTGCAAATATTTTCAGCCATTACATACTGAATTTGGCGTTTGTTATACCATTAACAGCATACATACCAGGTAAGTGAGCCTATATACCTACAATTTACTGTTCATTGGTACGAATAAAATAACTCTATAGGAGAGAATAAAGTTTTAAAACGCATTTTTTCTTGTGAATTCAGCACCTACTAACTACACTTCTGATAAATTTCAAAATCCTTTCTAGGCATCATTTAAACTTCTAATATACAAAAAAGTGTTGTATCAAAAAATCTCTAGATACAAAATTTCTACGAACACGAAGAATCGAAAAATAATTTAGCATTGTCTACTTCATTCGTTAAATTAAAACCAATAGTGTTTATCTATACATACAAAATGCCCTAATCACAAGGGTATCTCAAAGTTTATTCCTTTTTCTATCCGATTTTTCTCACCGCTCATCACTACTCACGAATCAACAGTGAATCATTTATCTTAGGTGGCGTGATACATCGATCGCTATTTCCATGTCCAATAAACCGCGTATGTTCTATAACATAACCTCTTTGCTTTTAACATAGCTTTCAATTATTTTCAATATTTCGCGCATTTTGGAACTCTGTTGGACATAATTTCATTCTCGGAGTATCCCAATTAAATACCACTCGTGCTTTGGAACTTCTCAGAAAAATCCCCTCCTCGCTTAGCAAGTATGGGATTTAACGGTAATTTCCAAAGTACATCAGGTATTACTTATGATAATATCCACAAATTCAAACTTTTTCATGAGAAATGGACTTTCACCAATTTAACAAGCTCTCTATTCAATTACTCCATTCAAAACAATTGTGGACGTTTTTTCTCAAAAGTTTTTAGATTGCATTTAGACTGCAAAAGAAGACATTTAGATTGCAAAAGAAAATTATCCGAATAGTGAAAAAAAAATGCCATCCACGTGATCCCTGCAAGCCTCTTATCATTGAGCTTCGAATCTTAGCATTGCCTTGCCTATTTATTTACGAATCTGTAGTATTTGTCAAAACTAACGTAACGGTGGGAACATATTTTCATGTAATACTGATATTTGTAGTTTACAACACTCGACGTAGAAATCATGTTCATCAAGTGTCAGAATCAACAGCTCACTACAAAAAATCCACATTCAATACATGTACTTCATTACTTTACAATGCATTGCCAGATGAAATTAAACAATTAAAATGGGTACACAAATTTAAGTTAAAAGTGAAATCTTTTCTGCTTTAAAACTGTATCTATACAATTAGAGATTATACTGATCGTGAAAAAGAAAAATCATATTTTCTTTAACGAAACCAAGGTATAGTGTAATGAATTAGTTTACATTTGCATTGTATAATTTAAAAAAATACCTAAATGTCTGTAACAAGTAATGTACTTCAGCTTCATGGTCAATAACACCCATCTCGATCGGGGTTTTGTCCAGTTTCCCTGATCCATTGAGCAAATGCTGAGATGGCCCCTTGATTTGCTTGTGGACATAAATGTTGCTTCACTATGCGCACATTTTGTTCAGCTTTCCTTTTGCTTTTTTGAGTTTCTGTTTTATTATCAATACAGAAAAATCAAATCTGTTCGTTCGTTTACCGTTACAAATAAGTTTTCTATAATTCGGCAATAAAAATATCTAGTTTTTGAAATGTTAATCTCTCGCTTTGTTAAATTTATTATTATTATTATTATTATTATTATTATTATTATTATTATTATTATTATTCCATCTTTCAACTATTACTAGTGAAATTGTTGGGAAGGGATTTTGAAAGTCAAGAAAGCGTGCGCAGATGATTTTCTCCCCCATACGTCACATACAGTTTTTGACTGTTTTTGACTAAATAAATAAATAAAGTTTAAAAATTGCTAATGAGATTCTCATAAAAGACTGAAGACGAACACATTCCTTTCAAATTTGCTTGGCATCAAGGTGAGACACTTCGATAACAGCAAAACTACAAGTATAGAACAAATCGTGTATATTGTTTAGTAAATTATATTGTTCATAATAAAAAATGTTAATATTTTACTTTCTCGATACTGCATGCGCAGTATCGAGAGTCTCTTGTAATATTGCGGAAGAAACGGCGGATGAGTAGGAGCGCTTATCGTAGTGATACAAGAAATCAAATCACTGGAGCCGATTGAAACACCGAGAGCGGTGGTGACCACTCATTGCGCTGAAACGAATGATTCCTTTGAGATCTTCTAGTTGTTTTATAAAATATATCTCGACTTTTTCTAAACCAATGTTGCTGAAACATATTTGTTCATCGACGAATTATCCAACTCTATATTAAAATACCTTTTCGTTTAGTTAACTAAATATGCTCATTAATTCGATGAAAAATCTTTGATTATCTCTGTTAATAGCACGCGTGTAATTACAATTCTCATCGTGCAATTGAAAAATCACTCCTACTAATCACAATTCAGAAAAGGAGCGAAATCATTTAATTAAGAAACTATAACACAGACGTAACTAAATTATTTGCAGTTGGCCATGAAACATGAACAACAATGTGCATCGCATATTATGTATCTACAACAGATACATTAATATCTTATAAACAATGAATGAATAAAACTAAATTGGGGAAGTAAACGTTAAGTTAACTGAGTTATGGAACAACATAAAATATTTAACATGTATAAATTAAATATTTTACACGTAAAACATTTGGTCTTAGGATTACGAATGTAAAAAATGTAATCGTCAGTTGTATTTAGCAGTTATAGAAAGTATGCTATAGCAAAACGGTGTCAGAAGTGACTAGTTTTTGTTCAATCTTTATACATGTCGTATTCTCTCATTCTTGTCTTTACTTTTTGTGTGAAGTGATTTTTTCATGAATTTGTCAGCTTCTTCTAACATTTTATCCGCAATTCGTTCAGTACCTTCCAATTGCAAATATTTATTGGAAACATGAACAATGTAAGGCCTAATTAAACAAATCTTTTCAGAAGCAATATGACGTCATGAAACTCATCTTGCCTTCAATTATAAAGATGTGCTTAAATTTCTCAAAATTTAAATTATTCTTAAATGGAAACGAAAAAATATTGAAAGTAACATGTGCATAAAGAGGTATAATTGCACTCCTGATATACAAGAAAACTCTCTCCTGTTGTTGCTCGTTTTCTTGAACATACCACGCATAAAATTAAACCCCTCTTGATACAATCGTTTCGTTAAATACTATAAAATACAAAAACCGGGAGCGGTAGCTCAGTACATCAACTGTTGTCACTGCAGCGCTTCTGATCGGGAGGTCCTAGGTTCGAGTCCTGACGGCGGCAGGATTTTCGACACTAGCTTTTCAGCTAAGTCGAATTCAGTCGCTGTCTGGAGGAGAATTCTAGTGGCCGGCAGCCCTGATCTGTAGTTTTCCGTGGTTTCTCCGATCATCATCTGGCGAATGCCGGAGTGACCCTAACAAACGGACCGCAAGCGATCTTTCCTTCCTCTTCCCTGTTCTATCCTCTCCCCTTACACACTCACTTACACTAAGATGCATTACACTACCACATATTCCGGGAGACCGGTCGGAAGCTTAGAGCTTGTTCCGGCTGGGGCGGTGCCCCGCTGGTGGGAGAGTCCTGGTGAGGCGAAACCCCGTAAGCCGACGGTAGGTCGACGCCGGATCTCGCCATCCAGCGGGTAAAGATCACCGCCATCTCCCGAGAAAAAAAAACATGCAATACACTTACGGAGCTAATGACCGCGCCAGGAATCACCAACCAACCTATAAAATGCAATATTTTATTATTATTTTGCTTGATTAACGTTGCATCTATCTATGACAGGACACATAACCCTTGGAAAACGTATGCTCTAAAATGCTCCAAGCGTCCGCCATTCATGTACACGTAAATGCGCGCCAATGCGAGAGAAGCAATTCTTTTTGTAGGTTTAGTAGCACGTTGTAAATTAATAATACTAAAAAAGTACTTTAAGTGATTGTTTCTGGAAGTGCCTCATAGCGCATCAGCACGACATCCGAAGTTGTTTAATGTGTTTACAGTCGATGAAAATGATCATGGAACATTCTTCTAATAAATAATTGTCTACATAATACTAACGAAAAAAATTAAAAATTTTATAAAGACAAAAACTTGTTTAAACGCGTGTGATGTTTGCATTTTTTCGCATGCCCTCGTAAATATATTGATACATAGATTTTGTACGTAGATGTTGCATGCCTTGGTGTGATAGATTAACCCCGCTGTATGTTTACTTTCGTTAACGCCCCCTCTACTACCAGAGTGAAATGTGTAATAAAGTCTGACACGTCATGTTAACTAAATTTAGCGGGTCCGAGGTTAAGAACGAAGTACGGTCACTTATAGCGCCAGTGATTCCAAATGTGGCGCTTTTCATTTGTACAGTATGAACCGAAAGTTACGCGTTGGAATGGGTCGACGAATTCCGCACTGGGGCTGAGCGCTTGACTTTTCTAAATTCTCATATAAAGTTTTGTTCACATAAAAAGTTGTTATAACGCCAATTTTTCAAAAACCAATTTGTAAAGTAGTAGATTAGATTAGCATAGGGGCTAACGCCCTGGTACAAGTCGTCCTACTACGGCTAGGATGACGTTTTCGGCCATGTACACAATTAACACATACGGAGAGCGAAGTAGTTTAGGGCAAAATTAATTTGTCTTGAACCCAATTCCAATTCCTTAAATCTATTGTTATTACAGGCTAAAATATAACTACTGCAATTAAAACCTCTAATCTATAGAAACAGCCCATTACCATATTATTCTTCAATTGCAATATACAAAACCATTCTAAGACCGCTACTGCTGTATGTTTGTCCCATCTGGATAAATTCCGCAAAAACCAATCAAAAAAAATTAAAAATCATTCAGAACCAGTTTCTCAGAACCATGACCAATGCACCGTGGTTTGTCACCAATCATCAGCTCCACAAAGAACTCAAATTAGAACTCATTGAACATCACATCACATACTTAGCCACCAACTTTTATTATTATTATTTAACTCAAATCCCTTCTCTTGCAACCTTTAGACTCGCTAAAAACCCGAACCATACCAGAATAAAAAACATATACCCCTACAATATATTCCTCAAAACCTTCTCCAAATTTGAACCAGAATAGAGGACCCAATAGGGCATCCTCAACCTTATGTTAGATGTCCTCCATCCTCAACCTTATGTCTTAGAAATAAGTTTTAAATATAAGTTAGTATGTAAGTCTATTAAACATATGTAAAGTTTATACTAAAACTGACCTATGTACAACCAACAAAATCAATAAAATAAAAAAAATCTATTGTTATGAGACTCCGGTACCCAGGAAACATTTCTGTTAAGCTTCTAAGATCCTTTGTGCTTCGAAATGGGTCATAAGAAATCACAAAGAAATATTAATTTTAGTGCACCTTGATTTCAACACCAAAACTGAAACTGAAGCCAAATGCATCCAGTTTTAAAAATGTTAAGGTTCTTGTTTGCTCATTAACAGTAGATAAATCAGTTTTGATTGATATTTAAAATTCCTTTGAGGACAAAATAAGTGTGACACGGGAAAAATTGATCTGATTCAGGTTGGGTTGCCAGTTTTTAAATACCTGAATTTGAAATTCATATTTTAAATACATTTCGTATTTGAATAACTATTTTTTAGCTATTTGGACATGTATTCTTGAGATGTATTTAAATACATAAAATAGGTGTATTTAAAAAAGGTAATACATCAAATACAGTTGAAGATAAGGAGAATATTTTGTTTTTGTTTGATTCTCCTGGTGAATGAACCTCATTGAAACAAAAATGAAAGCCCCTTTCAGCTGTGGAATTTGAATTCTCTTCATTTCTTAATTATAAATCTAAATCAATAAAAATTCTGAACAATTATCCGACTAGAATAAATATATTTATACCTTGTAACTAGAGGCCCGACAACGCCTATTCCGGCTTTTTTATTTCTTTGATTTTGATTGATTGATTGATTTTTTCGCGTTTCCGGGCGCGTCAACTGCTTTGGTTATTAGTCCCGTTAGTGTAGTGCATGTTTTTTCTCGGGATATGCGCGGTGATCTTCTCCCGCTGGATGGCGAGATCCGGCGCCGACCTACCGTCGGCTAGTGGGATTTCCCCTTAACCAGGACTCTCCCACCAGCGGGGCACCGCGCCAGCCGGGACAAGCTCTAAGCTCACGACCGATCTCCCGGAATATGTGGTAGTGTAGTACATGTTAGTGTGTGTGTGTGTGTGTGTGTGTGTGTGTGTGTGTGTGTGTAAGGGGAGAGGATAGGACAAGGAAGAGGAAGGACAGATCGTGCGTGGTCCGTGGCCCGTTTGTTAGGGTACTGCTCCGGTATTCGCCTGGTGTTGGTCGGAGAAACCACGGAAAACTACCGATCAGAGCAGCCGGTCGCTAGAATTCTCCTCCAGACAACGACTGAATTCGACCTAGCTGGAAAGCTAGTGTAGAAAATCCTACCGCCGTCAGGACTCGAACCTAGAATCTCCCGGTCAGATGCGTTTATTTCTTTGAATGTATTTTTAGGCCACTCAACCCATCATCAATGTTTACCTCAGAAATGGCATTTGCGAGCGTTTTATAACGCCAGTAAACGCCTATTTTTGAGATAATTACCTAATTGAGCGGTAAGAGCCTATAAGTGCCTACATTGAATTTTCGGCAGTTCACGGTAAACCGAACTGCCTCGCGCCGAGAGAGCGGACAATCATCTTCCGGTTGGCTTTGAGTACGAATCCCGTTCGAAAATATGGTTACAGTTAGTTATAAACATTCACAACCAATTGTCTTTCCCCACAATGGAGTACTTTACCACCCTTGCGCTTCACAGTTGGTGAATCACACATTGAAAAACAATTTTGTAAAGAAAAGTACTTTAATTTTTTAAAAAATAGTAAATTAATGAATTTACCACAACCGAATAACCAAAGCGAAGAAAAGTAAACGAAATTACGTTTAACTTCAACGTGATTAAAACTAAAAAGCTCTAAGTCAACACACACAATGAAACACAGGCAAACGAACACACGTAAACAACCGGAATGCGTACTTTCTAAGCACTTCGCACCATGGCTGTAGCTGGTCCATCAGCGGAATGTATTCCCTCCTATAAAATTAATTAATTCTAAAGATATTCACTACAATTTGTTGTAAATACATAATGTATTCAAGGTATAATTTTACTATTATTATTATTGTTATGAAAAATTATGGAAATGAGGATTTTAAGCAATTTTGAAAGGAGGGCACCAGGCAGTAATGCGCCTGAATCCACAGATCCTTCAGACCTGAATCCACAGATCACTGGACCTTATATCGCCAAGCGTGTCAAGAAAATTATTTACTTTCTCGCTCTTACTTCGTAACAAGAGAAATTATTGTAATCGTCCACTGAAAAACGGCGAATCATTGACAGAAAAACTTATTTCGGTACCCTGCTAACGAAAATGTGGGTAAATCTTATTCCTTACATTTAGTAAATTACCTCCTCTAACACATTGTGTAATCAGAATCCATGTTTTGTGGGTGGTTCTTACTATCGAAAAATCAATTGAAGGAAAGACGTCTCTTCGACCGTCTGCCATCTGTAGCCAATGCTATCGTCCGAACAGTTCAGCATATTTTCTCCAAAACTGATATTCCCCGATCAATTTTAAAGAACAGGATGTTTTGCGAATTTGAAACATATTTTGATTTTTGATAGTACTGTACACTGAGCCTCATTATTCTCAACATTTCCAATTGTTCTCAAAATGACATTTTTTTTATTGAACTTTGTCCTCAAATAGCGTAAAGGAGGTTTAAGAGAATAGAACATGTATAATTTTCATTGAAATCCCTGATTTTTCAAAAATGGCAAACCTTCCAATTTTTTCGGCGTCTTCCCCCAACTACAATATTAAAGATAGAGTTTTTTTGTGAATAATTTTCTTGTTCAAAGACACATCTTGAAAAACTTTCTCCAATTTTTTTTCTTTATTCTTTTCACACGGATAAAAAAGGGACTCTTAAAAGAATTGCAAAAGTCTAACTTTACTTGAACGGTGAATTTCCGAAAATTGTAAATTTAGAAATTATGCGAGAAAGTATGCTTTGTTGTAGCAGCACTAGTTTCATTTCCATATTCAGAAGATATGAGTTGATAACAGTAAAACCATTAATCCTTTTTAACTGAAATGCGGGCACCTTGGGTCTGAAACAGTTCCTGGTCCACATTACATATTTTGGTATTTTCGTAAGTTCAATTTTTATAATCTAGTTTCACATATCTATCAATTATCTCCCATTTTTCTTTTCATCCAAACTAAGTACCATATTTTAAAAATATTCACATTTGGGATTTGATTTCGCAGGGGTCCACGTCTAAACATGATCTCAAACGTGAGCACTGGTCCAGGCTCATTATCAATCGAAATGAAAGAGACGACTAAAGTCTTCACGCACAGCCCTGATGATGTACCTGACGTGGGAGCAGATGTGAGCGTCTTCACTGACGTTACACAAAGAAATACAACCCAAGTTATAGGTGTATCCATCACGGAGGTATGGTTAGTTTCACTAACATTTTATGCTATTAAAAGATGAGGAATTTAAAATTAAAGGACTCCAAATACTGTTATTTTCTTTCACTGAACACCTTATCTTCCCCATCTAGGTTAACTTAGTGTAAATATTACAATGGGCAAAAATAGTTCATAATGTGAATTATACTTTCGAATATTATTTTCTCGAAAACTAACGCTTTGTCATGGAAAAATATTTAAACCCAAAATATGTATTTAGTATCCTTCTTTCCTTTATCTATTGATTTTGTTTAATTTCTGTTACAGATGTCTAAATTCAGTACACCAATAATATATATCTCTTAATCAATGAACTGAAGCGCTGAGTCGATACGCATTATTACTGTGACAGTAGGCCTTCAATGATTTATTGCATGACAAGAAAAATTGTCAAAACAGAATTAATGCCATCGAATTCCCGGATAGGTTTTCCTGAAATTTAAACCGGTATAGGTAGCTCTGGACATCAACTGATGCCACTGCAGTCCCTCTGACCGGAGGTCCTAGGATCCAGTTCCGACGGTGGCAAGATTTTCGACACTAGCTAGAAATCGAGATTGGATTATTTCGCTGTCTGGAGGAGAATTCTAGTGGCCAGCTGCTCTGATCGTTAGTTTTCCGTGGTTTCTCCGATCAACATCAGGTGAACGTCGGTGCTGTACCCTAACAAACAGGACAGGGACCGCTCGCGATCATTCCTTCCTCTTCCTTGTCGTATCCTCCCCCCTTACTTGCACTGACACTTATATGCACTACACCACCACACATGCCGGGAGACCGGTCGGGAACTTAGAGCTTGCCCCGGCTGAGACGGTGCCTCGCACGGGGAGATACTTGGTTGGGGAGAACCCCGTTAGCCGACTGTGTGCCGGATCCGGATCTCGTCATCCAGCAGGTGAAGATCACCGTCATCTCCCGAAACGCTCCTACACTTACGGAACTGATAACCTTAGCAGTTGATGCGCCCAGAATCACTTATCAATCAATCAATCACTTGGCCCGTTTGTTAGGGTACTGCTCCGGCATTCGCCTGGCGTTGATCGGAGAAATCACGGAAAACTACCGATCAGAGCAGCCGGCCGCAAGAATTCTCCTCCAGACAGCAACTGAATTCGACCTATCTGAAAAGCTAGTGTCGAAAATCCTGCCGCCGTCGGGACTCGAACCAAGGACCTCCCGGTCAGAGGCGCTGCAGTGACATCAGTTGATGCACTGAGCTACCGCTCCCGGTACCTAACTCTCGATATACGTAGTAGTGTAGTGCATGTAAGTAAGTGTGTAAGTAAGGGGTGAGGATAGGACAAGGAAGAGGAAGAAAGAATAATGCTTCGTCCGTGACCCGTTTGTTAGGGTGCTGCCCCATTATTCCCTTGTTGATGATCGAATAAATCATGGAAAACTACCGATCAGAGTAGCCGGTCACTAGAATTCTCCTCCAGACAGTATCTGAATTCGACCTAGCTATCTGGCGCCAAATATCTTGCTACCGTCGGGCTCTAAATCCTAGGATCATCCGGTCAGAGGCACTTCCGCTCAGGGCATCAATTGATGCCCTGAACCACCTAAGCCGGTTTGAACTTACGAAGTGAAGGCGATTGTCCGAGGTAGGATAATCGCATATTCTGATATATTGCCGACTGCATGAAATGGCAAAAGAAGAGTAGGACAATCACGCTTCCTAAAACCTCGCTGTTCTCGTTGATTTTATTAATTTCCATTTCCAAATAAAACTGCTGTCAAATGGCACACTTCGCAACGTAGTTTACGACAACAGTATTGTTCAAATCGCCGAAAACCTTGTTCGGTACCATTGCTGTACATCAGTTGCAGAAATTCATTTTGAATAAGAAACAAACAAAATTTCTTATTTCAGTACGAAAGTATGAAATATCGCTGTGGTGCGCTCTTGGTATAGCTGAAAAACAATTGAAACACGAAAATACACTCTGATGACTTCGATTTAAAGATCTTATGGGCAGATATGGCAGGTTGCATTTACATTTCGTTTTTTTTATTTAGTTGTTTAATGAACGAGTACCCACACTCGAATTAACATATCACCGAATAACATCAATCTGTAATAACATCACAAGTTGTCTTCGAGAAAAAATCTCCCAAAACATTGAAGCATCTTTCAAAATTCATTATTATAACGTTTAAAGTGCTATGAAGCATTGTAAGTAGTTTTGATCAAAATTAGTATTGGGACCTTTCACGACCTGCCGCCTAACGGAGTGCGGAAATCGCCGCACGTCGCCAGTCAATTTTCCTTACGCAGCGCCTAGTGTAATATCACCACATGGCGACCAGACCTTCGAACGGTTTGGGGATGTCGGAGGCAAACGGCCACATGGGAACTGTTGCGGCGATATACGAGGATTCGTATCGCGCGCCAAATCGGCAGCGCGGGACGCAGGCTACCGAAGGCAGCAGGACCACAAACCGGCGCGAAGGCCGGCCAATAGGACGGGAGCGGCTGGCGAGCGGATCACCCCGAGGACTACGGCGCGGCGTGCTTCTTAACCGGCCGCGCCGGCCAGAGGAACAGACAGTTCTGAAGTGCGATCCAGCAGTGACCCCGTGTATAGTGTATCAAGTGCGAACTCGGCAAAGTAATTGGTTTCTCTCTCTCCTGTTTTTTGGACGACTGTGCGCGCATCTTGGGACTTCTACTGGATATTGGACACCGTGGCATTGTACAACGGACTACGCTTCTGGATTTTTGTTAAAAAGATCACTACTGTAAAAAGCTTGATCAATAAATTGTTATTGTTGACTTGTGTCTTTTTGCGTACATAACAGGAACGAACAAAGGCGGCGAGTAACAATGCCGAACTGAAGCGGGAACTGTGATCCCCCCCGTGACGCAAGGCGGCCAGGGCAGTAGAGACTGACATCCCTGTGAACGGGCATGAGGTTGCAGAAGCCACCCGCACTCCTCAGAGAGACTAGGAGATGGGGGATCACGTGACCACCTATATAAGTTGGTGGAGGGAAGAAGAGAGGATTTTGTTTTTAGACTGCGTCGAGTGCGGACACAACTGCTGCCCCAGAGGTGGGTGTGTTTCCTCGTGACACTGCTAGTGCTTAGCTCTGGGTGTTTGGGCACCGGAACGCGGTAAAGCGTCTGGGTGGAGGATGCATTAGCCAGGGGATGAGGTCAGTGTGCGTGGGAGACACGGCGGTACATTGTAAACGTAACCCCAGAGCTGTACATAGTGTAAATTTTGTAAATAAAGGGATTTGTAAATAGAGCTCGTGTTTCTGTTGTCATTTCGCTACCACGACTAGACATGTAGGGTCCATTGCCTCGGTGCATGCAGGGTGACCTATACGGGTATTTACATGGCATGTTCAGAAAGTCGAGAAGGACAACACGTGCATTAATAACCCGAATACGTTATTGCAAAATGGGTCCCTGAAAATGTTCTCTCGATATCGGCAAAAAAGAAATACATAAAAATAAATATATACATAATTTCACTTTTGCATTTTAGATACAAAATATTCACAATAATGGGGTCTAATAAAACTTACGAAACAGTGTGTATCTTAAAATGTAATCAAGTGCACTGTATGCAACTTTCTTTTTCAGTTTTCTTAAAAAAAATACTATTAGTTTACGAAATTCTTACAACTGACTTCAGTAGAATTGTTAAGAGCACTTGTAGAATTGTTAAGGGGAGCTGTGCAATTCAAACTAACAGGATACCAACGGATATGGCCATTTCCATCAGTTGTAAAAGAACAAACGTACAAGTTGTTATGTACACAAAAGACGCAAGTCAACAATAACAACTTATTGATCTATCTTTTTACAGTAGTGATCCGGTTACCAAAATCCATAAGAGTAGTCAGTTGTACAAAGCCACGGTGTCCAAAATCCAGAAGAAGTCCCAAGATACGCGCACGGTCGTCCAAAATACCAGGAGAGAGAAAACAAGTTAACTTAGCCGAGTTCGCACAAGATACACCATACACTGAGTCACTACTGGATCGCACTTCAGATCTGTCTGTTCCTCTGGCAGGCGCGGCCGGTTAAGAAGCACGCCGCGCCGTATCCTCGCCTTGGGGCTGCTGATCCGCCGACCGGCCGCTCACGTCCTATTGGCCTGCCCTCGCGCCGGTTTGTAAACCTGCTGCCTTCGGTAGCCTCCGTCCCGCGCTGCCGATTTGGCGCGCGATATCAATCCTCATATATCGCCGCAACACAAGTAATCTGACTCCGATTGATAGACGTCGCGTAATGTTCCTCGCGCTGCCGATGCAGCGGTTTTCCTGCCGGGGCAGGTGATGAGGTCATGGAAGGTCATGGTGTTTTACAGGTGTTTTGCAACATTTTTAATACCCCAAGCACTTCAAAACCACTTTGGATATGCGGGTTTTGTATGGGGTTCTAATAACTGTATGACATATTACCTACTGAATGATTCAGTGTTGCAGGACGGATCTAGTTTAAAGTATTTTTTGTATATGTAGTATTTTGGATATTGTTATAGACAAAAGTGGCGCGAGTTGTTTCAATTTTTCTAACTGGATAAGATTTTCAAAACATGTAAAATGTTTATAAAAGTGGTAAATGTCAAAAACCATTTAAAACGTTGTGCTACTATGAGTCATTTCAAAACAGTAGAATTTGGTGAAACCAGAACCGAATAATGAAGAATATTTCAAAAGATAACCCTCTTTCCGTACCCAGAAATATAGTTCCGTTCTCGGAATCAGTTGCCATTTTTAAGCGCGGAGAGGGCAGCGCCCTTGCCCAGGCCGTTTCCGGAGGTCAGGGTTTCGACCCACGGACGTCTACGGTTCGACCTCGATTCTTGGGTTTCGCTTAGGCAGAGGATGAAGCCCTCGGGTTATCAATTTATTTTCGTGGAGCATGTGGAACTTTGAAATGTGAATGACGGATGTTTGACTATTGATCCCAGCAAAGTTTCTATTGTGTGGTACCCCCCCTCCAACACACACACACGCTCACGCTCACGCACACGCACGCACGCACGCACACACACACGCACACACACACACGTGAGAGAGAGAAAGAAAAAGAGAAAGAGGGAGGAAAGAAAGATAAAGATAAAGAGATAAAGAGAGAGAAAGGGAAAGAGAGGTATAGAAAGAGAGAGGGAAAGAGAGAGAGAGAGAGGGGGGGGACGCGTGTGAGTGGATGCGCGCCCACTTTCATTAGAATTTTTTAACCGGACTTTTACCGGAATTCGAGACCATTTCGGTTCCTGTGGTAAGCATGGAAATGTTACGTCGTTCACGTAAGTCCCATCTAGGATTACATAGCTGCGCTTACACATGAACCGACATTACTACTACTTGCAATTACAAAACCTGTTGCAAGATGGTGGAACGCTTCATATAAATATGTGAAATTTTGCTTCTTGACACGAGAAATTAAATAAAGCTATCATTAACCTCAAAATAAGAGCAATATAAAATAATATATAAGATATAATACAAGATAAAATGCAAGATAGTAATAATGGAAAGATCAATATCATACTACAATGCTCAAATGAATCTCAGGGCACTGAAGAAAAAAATCAAAGGAATGATGGAAAACATTACAAAGCAATTGAGTATTACACATTTGGTTGTATGGTATTGTTAATATTCTTCGGGGCCTTTATGATTTTTATTGAACGAGGGCCTTTCGAATTCTTTATGGCCCGCTCTAATACTGCAAAGAGAACACATACAATATTTTTATGAATTTGATTTATTGAAGTTAAGATACAAAGAAATTCACTAAATAAACGACATGACGCACCAATAAGTAAAATACTCGTTATAAACCATATTTTGCTTAATTGATATGAAAATTGCAATTTTGGAATGTTTCCGTGAATTTATAATTCCATCAGTCACTCATATTTCACTGTTACTTATCACTTTGATTTAGACATATAGAATGTGCTTTTTGAGTACCAGTACAACTAGTAGTAATAAGATGTGTAAGACACATCGGCTAACATCCTCGAAATTATCTTTTTTGAAGCGTGACAAATAAAATATTCTAAATAATGTTTGGTGATAGAGTAAAATAACCTAAAAGTACCGATTCATCAGTGCAATTTACAGTTATTTTCCATATAACTTACA
Source organism: Teleogryllus oceanicus (assembly GCA_964035755.1). NCBI lineage: Eukaryota > Metazoa > Arthropoda > Insecta > Orthoptera > Gryllidae > Teleogryllus > Teleogryllus oceanicus. The sequence continues at coordinate 18,517,603 of CAXIVR010000012.1, read as the reverse complement.
AATACACCATCATTTTCATATATTTCTAGAGATTTTACTGGAAATCACTGTTCATAGCTTTGTTAGTTTCTGCAAGAATTTTCGCAGGAACTGCACAAAATTCTTTCATTTTGCACGAACAAATCAGTTAAACAACGAGTATGCACCAGTAATTAGATACATATTCTAGTTTGTTTCTCTGAAGTCATTTGACATATGACGATTACAACGCCTCATTTCACTTTAGACGTAAGAAAAGTTAGAAAATATTTAGAATTCTCGTTTGATTCAGCAACGAACTAGTGAACCATAAAGTTTTGTATGCACCACGGGCTTTACTAGATGTTTTTGCCCCTCAGGCGACTTCCAACCCCTCGGGTCGGAGGCCCTTGTGTTTGGAAATCTCCCTCGGGGCAAAAACATCTACTTAACGCCCGAGATACATAAATAACTATTGGCGGCGGCAATGGTGTAGCGGTTAGCGTATCGGACTGCTGTACCCACGTTTGCGGGTTCAAACCCGATGGAAGCCGTGGATATTTAAGGGCGAAAAAATCCTTCGTATGCCTTCCTTCGGAGGGGAAGTAAAGCCGGCTGTCCCATGTTAGTAGATTTACTTCATGTAAAAGATTCTCAAGCCTAAATGATGCCTCTGAGCTAAATTCAAATCGCCTGTTTCGTCGCCCGAGTAATACCTTCTTTCTCTCATGATTGGAGAAAGGAGTGAAACGAAATTTGCGTGGTCAGACGGAAGAGCAGGCCTCATGGCCTGAGTCTCGCCACGTAAAACAAGACACATTCAATTCAATAACTGTTATACGCCAGCTCTTATTCTTTTTTTTTTTTTGGCACTTGCCCTTCTTACTGGAGAGAAAATAATAATTAAATATTTGGAAAAAATCGTATACTCTTCCTCCTGATTTCAGTTTAAATAACAATATTTAAACGGAGATGGATCATTACTCGTTCCCGTATTTTATCTCCTTGAAATCAAAACTTGCATTGTTTAACAACCAAATGGAAACTGGAGTATGGTGCCCTCCGACTTTCAAATGGAAATTTATTATCTTCAGCCACATCCATTCCATCAGACTATAAAGTATAGTTCCCCGAAAATATATGGAAATTGATTTCTAAAGAACGTTTACTCAAACTGCTTAAATTCTCCAGGCGAATGTCATCGCTCTTTGGCAGTACATATATATATATATATATATATATATATATATATATATATATGTGTGTGTGTGTGTGTGTGTGTGTGTGTGTGTGTGTGTGTGTGTGTGTGTGTGTTTGTGTGTGTGTTAAAGTGATTTTTATCTCATCTCAAACCAATTAAATTAAAAACAAGAAATCAAAATGAATATCTATCACTGGAATTAAGCCTGAGACTTTGCTTTACTGAACTTACAGTGGAGATTGATAAACTTGTTTCAGCAAAGCAGGGCGAACAACCACACTTATTTCTCGATTGTAAAATAAAGTGATCTATTAAACTGGTGAAGTATTTATTTATCATTTTCTTTCTTTATTGAATCTGGCCCTCTACAGTTTGATTGACCCTCGTGTAACTAATGTTGGACCACACTTCCTAGAGTACACTATCTGGCATATATTAAGCATCTAGTGTATGAAATGTGTCACAATAATGACGTATACAATACTTGAGTAACTGCGAGTGTGCGTGTGTGCACGTGTGCGTATGTGCGGATCCGTCACTCACGGTTAGACATCTCCCGTGCACCAGTCCAGACATATGGGATGTTAGTCGACGCATCTTGATCTCCTAGTGGGAAACTGTTAATTTGTTTTCGGATCCGGCCAGAAGATTTTATGAAATTTCCAAAAACGTGGTTTTGCGTGTTTTAGCGATTAAATGTATGTATTATAGGTGACGTTGGTTAAACTCCAGTAATTTTCGGTCCTCGATGCCATAATTGTGTTCTACGAGGGTGGCAACACTGTTCTGAAACGTGTGAAACAATCGGCAAAACTGTCAATAGTGATGCTGCTTTGAACATAAGAAGTGAAGTACTTCGTAATACGTGTTTAACGTTCGTAATTAGTGCTCAATAATAAATTTGCAAACACCTCCGTACTGTATTACCTAGAAACTTATTAAATTTGAAGAACACCAAGTGAAAACGAAGAAAATTACTTTGTAAGTAAAGTTAGAGAATGGAAGCAAATGCGTAGTCAACTTTGCACATTTACACTCTTAAATACGTGCGGGTGCAAATACGACGGAAGAATCAAATGTAATTGTAGAGAGTTTTATCACAGAATTTTCGCAACAAATTGATAACGATCTTATATTGAGATCAGAGAACAACGCTGAATAACAGCCTACAGATGATCTTTATGTACATTTTTGTGTGTACTAGCAAACAAGAGTACACAATGTAGCTGTACTAAGCTCGAACTATTCGCATCATCCATACCTGCAAGTATTTTTACGGCGATTACAATTTTGAATATTTCATGTTCATATTAGGAGGTAATATGTAAGGTGTAGCTGTTTGGAATTTTTGATCAGGGGTATAACATTATTAGCTACTACGAATCATTGGCGTGTCCATTGCCGGAGACTGTAAGAACGTTTTTGAAGTTATGAATGCCATTTATCGATTTATAAACGTATTCGATTCTGAACCCATCGAATATGTCAATTAATCGATGTTTTGAATTTTGTGGGTTAGCTCCTCTCGCTGAATATCTCCATTGTTGGATCCGTATAAATTCTTAAACATCCCTTCACCTATTATCAGTTAACCCGAACCAAATTTAATCTAAAAATAAGTAGCAATCTTCTCTTACATGTTCGTAATAATATGTTTATCTTTCTTAAACTGCGTAGACTGTGAACGACCCGTCGGTTCGGGAAGCGACGCTCGAACAGCGTCAGTGCCGATTCTCCGACGAGAACACGCTCTACATGTACGACAAATACAGCTTCAAGGGTTGCATCATCGAATGTCGCAAACGGCACCACATGCGCGAATGCAACTGCACGTCACACTTGATGCCTCACGTCAGTAAGTTCAATGCAATTAATTTAGAAGATATAGAATAGAATACTTAGAAAATAATTTTGGTTTACATTTTAAAATTGTTTTGTATATTGATTCAGTGGTGAGGTGTAGTTGACATTTACATAATTGGAATGATTGAAGGCGTTGTCATTGTCAACAATAGTATTTATTTCACAAATAGCAGCTTTCGATGGCTTAGCCATCATCATCAGTTTTCTGCTGTCTGGGAGCCACAAACGCAGTCCTGTTTTTGTGGCTCCCAGACAGCAGAAAACTGATGATGATGGCTAAGCCATCGAAAGCTGCTATTTGTGAAATAAATACTATTGTTGACAATGACAACGCCTTGAATCATTCCAATTACATTTTAAAATGTCAGACTATCTGCAAAATTTTAAGTTTGTCAGTTGTACCACAGAAAATTCTGTATAGTAGCGCAGCTCATTCAGGACTTTTGTGTTGTGATTTTTGGCCAGTTAAGGATGCATGGGCATACAGTTAGCGATCCTGCTGGAGACAAGTAAAACTGCGGATAGCCGCTACTGAAGTAAACGAATTTTGTTTAAGGAGCGTGTATTAAGAGTCGGTTAAAAACTTTTTTTTAAAAACGTGTTGTTTCTTCGATATGTGTTGCCTTGTCGCCGCAAAGATCGCTAGAGCCGCTCACCAGCCTAGGACATTTAACACGGTCAAAGGACATTTAGGTCGAAGCTGCGCTCCTGTATCAATAGGAATACTGTGGTTGTACGGTCCTATCGACCAGTTTTGCGAAAACCATCGAACCGTATGGTTACATGGGACGACTATATTGTTCTGAGATGAGTTAATAAGTAGTCCCACTCATGTCTTCAGAACTAGACCACATGAGCTCCCAAATATCAAGGTCAAAAATATCACTGGCATGTCTTCATTCATCTTCTTTATTTCGGGAAGTTTATTTACAAATTGCCGCTTATAACGTGTAACACGAAATCATCGGTTCTTTATATTAATGTAAAGTATTGGAGCTCCTTTAGCATATTCTTATTTCCCAGAGTCGCTAAAAAATACGTGAAAATTAAAAACTTGAAAATTACTCCTATTTTCAAAAGAAATCATATTACTTGAAGATCCAATTAAGAACAACAGATTTTTTAATCAAAGTTTTCACTGAAAAAATCAACCTTTTAGATTTTTCAAAAATTCAAATAGTTTAACGAACACAGGAATTGCACCACAGTTACGAGCAAACTTTCCACTAACAGAGAAACGATGAAGAAAAACTTTGAAACTATTTTTGAGACAATTTTGAAACAGTCGTTGAGGCGTCCTGTTAAGTCCACAAAATAATCTAAATACTCATTTCAAATTCGAAGAGTCGATTCTAACATAAAAATAATGAAATATTATTTTTTGAGAAAATCCTTCAAACAATTAAGATACTATTTCCGACCGTATGACAGACAGACGGACCAACCAACACACAGACGGACCGACCGACCTACAGACCAACAGTCGAACCGACCAACAGTCGGAACGACCAACAGTCGGAACGACCAACAGTCGGAACGACCAACAGTCGGAACGACCAACAGTCGGAACGACCAACAGTCGGAACGACCAACAGTCGGAACGACCAACAGTCGGAACGACCAACAGTCGGAACGACCAGCAGTCGGAACGACCAACAGTGGCCGGCTCACCGACCGAAAGAAGGAACAACCGACCGACCGTTCGACCGTTCGACCGACCGACCGACCGACCGAACGACCAGCAGTCGGAACGACCAGCAGTCGGAACGACCACAGTCGGAACGACCACAGTCGGAACGACCAACAGTGGAACGACCAACAGTCGGAACGACCAACAGATGGACCGGCTCACCGACCGAAAGAAGGAACAACCGACCGACCGTTCGACCGTTCGACCGACCGACTGACCGACCGACCGACCGACCGACCGACCGACCGACCGACCGACCGACCGACCGACCGACCGACCGACCGCCGCCGCCGTCAAACCACGACGTCAACACGACGAGACGGACATACTGAAAGACAAATGATCACACAGACGGACGGTCGGTCAGTCAGACAGAGATACGCGGGAAGATAGTTTCGCTATGAATGAATTTTTCGTCATTGAGAACCTACAAAACGTGTATTGTGACTAAACCAACAAGAATTGGACAATTTTCGGTGTCGGGGGCTTATACTACGTGTTTATTTTCGAAAAATCGTCAGTTTTTGCTGCAGCAATACAATCTTACGGAAGTATGTAGAAGTCGTGAAAGTTAATTGGAAATTATGTGTTTATGGCCTGAATGTTTTATTTGAACCATGGTTTCACTTCATTTTTTTTTCATTTTTCCAGAGCCTGAGGAAGCGTGCGACATGGCAGGGATATTATGCCTCAGCGAGAACCTGAATGGCATGAGCTGGCGCGTCATGAAGCCTGAATGGGATATGGATGGGGAAGGGTATTATTGCCCTTGCCTCTTACATTGTGAAACTATGGATATCCGCCAAGCGTACTCATATCCGAGGTATTTAAACATTCATCCTCATTATTGAGTTTTGACCATTTTTTAAAATTCTTACAGAACACGAAATTGTAGGAGGGTGTGATGTATTTTCGACATTACGATGTTCGTAAATGATCTGCCAGTTAACACACATTTGATAGTATCGCTGACGTCTGGATGTTTTTAAATCAAGTCGAGAATTTAAATATAAAATGATGAAATTATTTTGCAAGAGGAATTACTCCTTTCTAGTAAATACTAGCAGAATTAAATCGTTTTAAATAGATTGGAATTTAACGGATGTGAAAAGAAACCAATTTCATTTGGATGAGTCGAAATTTCGTCAGAATTTCTGATAATTATTTGGGTAACGACTTCTTTCCGCGAGTATCCGCATATGGCACCTCAAAAAATGCATTGGAAACGTAATGGGATATGACATAATCCGAGGTAGCACAAAAACCTCGTGTATCAAAAAATGCCATTTAAGAATTATCTACATTTCATTTAGTAATGTAATAGCTTCAAAACATCTGAAAATAGTAAATCTGCACATGTAAATTTGAAAAACCTTTAATTGAAAAATCTATTGATAATATACCAAAAAGTCGTTTTATGTAGTTAAGCATAAGCGAAGTAATCCATTTGTTCCCATTCTACTGTAGTGGAAATGATTTTCATGGACCATAACGACAGGGACAGCAAAAGTATTCTATCTCAGAAAATTAAACCATTTCGAATTGGTTTTGAATTTTATTGAATATGAGGTAGTTACCCTATTTCTTTAATATGTGAGATAACGATTTAACTACTATCTTCATTAAACATCTTTCAACTTTCGCACCAACTGAGTGTTTTTTTATCTGTGACTGAAAATTCCTCATGTATTTAAAAATTAAATGTTAAATTATTGTAAAAATAAAATCAAATTATTGTATTAAAATTATTAACAGGAAGATTTTTTATCAGAAACGGCTCCAAATTTTTTCTTCGAATTTTTTGTAAGAATAGTGCTAAGTAAGAGGACATAAGGTCATTTTGCTGCATCCCCCCCAAAAAAGTACCCTTTATATCTCTCCTCAAGTCGTTAATATTTACAATACAGGTAATTTGCATTCATTATTGCATATCTGACTACATGTACTTCAAATTACGTGTTACAACGTTTCGCAAAAACTCATGTTTTCTGAGAAAAGAGCTCGAAATTTCCCCTTTTCAGAAACTCTCAAACGCCATTTTCTTCAAAATGGCTCCAAATTTGTTTGTTTGATTCTTTGTAAGAATAGTGCTAAATGAACTAAATAGCAAGACATTAATGCCATTTCGAGGTATTTTGTTGTTTTACAAAAGTGTGTTTTTAATTGTGTTGTCAATATTTACATTTCGGACATTTCTTGCAAATTATCGCATTTGCGAGTACAATTGCTTGAACAAATTTCTTATGAAGCTTCTCGAAAAATCCAAGTTTGGGGTGAAATTAAGCTTCAAAATACGCATTTTCAGATAGGATCAAGCTACATTTTCTTAAAAACTGCTTGAAACTATCCAATGAAAATATGCACAGGGGATCAAATTTTACCCTTCTATAATACTCTGAAAGTCAGTCTCAATTCACTATTAGGTACCCGAAAACTTTAGAAAATGTGAAAAGGGTGCTTTAGGCGCTAATAAATGGCAGCTAAAAAAACGGTAGGCAAAACAGAAAAAGATAGCATATACTGAAAAATAAGGAAACTAACTAGTACGAAAAAGTTTGTACCACTCTGTAGACCAACTAGTTTATTATTTTATTAATAAATCGCCTTACAAAATACTAAAATGCATTTACGACTTTGTTTATAGGGATAGTAAGTCGTTCGGGCTGGAAGTGTCGCTTATTCAACTCCCTACCGAGCGATTCCAACGCGTTATGGTGCGGTCACTGCTTGATCTCGTGGGTAAGTATTTAAAGCGTTTATAACGGGTGTTTATTTTATCTTTCGCCGAAGATGACGCGCCGCTTGCCTCCACGATCGAGCGGTAGCTCAGTGCATCAACTGATGCCACTGCAGCGCCTCTGACCTAGAGGTCCTACGTTCGAGTCCTGACGACGGCAGGATTTTCGGCACTAGCTTTTCAGCTAGGTCGAATTCAGTCGCTGTCTGGAGGAGAATTCTAGCGGCCGGCTGCTCTGATCGGTAGTTTTCCGTGGTTTCTCCGATCAACACCAGGCGAATGCCGGAGCAGTACCTTAACAAACGGGCCACGGACCGCGCGTGATCTTTCCTTCTTCTTCCTTGTCCTATCCTCTCCTCCAACACACACACTTACACTAACATGGACTACACTACCACATATTCCGGGAGATCGGTTGGGAGCTTAGAGCTTGTCCCGGCTGGGGCGGTGCCCCGCTGGTGGGAGAGTCCTGGTTAGGGAAACCCCACTAGCCGAAGGTAGGTCGGCGCCGGATCTCGCCATCCAGCGGGAGAAGATCACCGCCATCTCCCGAGGAAAAACAGGCAGTACACTAACGGGACTAATGACCAAAGCAGTTGACGCGTCCGGGAACACGAAAAAATCAATCAACTTAAGAGTTATTTATGATACAAGTGTTAAAAGTGACATATTGACAAGTGGCCAAAGTGATGTAATTTTGCGCGTAGAAAATGTTGCGAAACGAGCCCGATAGGACGAGTGGCGCACTCCTACGAGCAAAATAGAATTACTTTTACCAAGCGTCTCACATACTGTTTTTTAGGCAGCCTTGCTGACTTTTCTTTTTGTAAGAAAGGATACAAATCACTTATTTGGGTAACATATTACATTAAGATAATTTATAGCTGATCAGATGAAATTATTTTGTTTTCTTTCTTGCATTCACAGTTTTACGTGAACATTTAAGTAACTACGTCTTTTCAATGATTTGTCTCATCATATGAACGTGATCGGTTGTAAATTTCTTCTCCCTGAAACCACATTGGTAATTTCTGATAAGTGGTTGAGTTTCAGGCGTTCATACAAAATATTGGAGTAGATACTATATCCTGTATTCAACAAACTGATTCCTCTATAATTCTCCAGTTTTAGCCTAGCTCCTTTTTTATATAATGGGCATATAATTGCTTCTTCCCATTGTTTTGGCAGTTCTTCTTGTTCTCATATTTTACATATTATGTGGTGTAATTTATTCGATGAACTAGGTGCCCCTTCAAAGATTTTCATCATTTCTGCTGATGTACCAACCACCCCAGGTGATTTGTAATTATTATGTTGCAATTTTTACAACTTCAAAGCATTGAACTTACGGCAAAACTACTTGGTTACACTGTACCAGGTCACAGTTTTCGAACATCCCTTCCCTTACTCAGAGATAATGATGGAAAACAACATGAAATGCTCGGCTTTTTGAAATATGAACATTTCTTCTTATATTTCTTATAGGCCTGGCAAAGTGAAATACTGAACAATGAATCTTGGTCAACCACTTCAATTTTTAGTAAACGTCGGCGGCCTTTTGGGCCTACGGACGTGCACCAGTCTAGTGGAGGTCATCCAGAACATCCACCTCTTTTTGCAGTGAATGCATGTGACAATCTGGCGTACTGTTGGGCGCAATCTCCTCAGTCTAGGGAAGGCCAATTCACTTAACTTTGTAGTTTTCAGCGGCAGCACCTCGGGTCTGCTGATCGGCGCCAGTCAGATGTCTTGAAGTCACCCACGTATTGCAGCGAGCATCGTTGTCACCTTGGGACTGCTGGTGAACTCCTCGTTGGAGATCGGTCTTTTTCTTTACAGGGAACATGGTGCACCCTGGCCTTCTAATATGAAACAGTCCGTTCAATCTGGTGGTGGTCATCAGCAAATCCTCTTCTTTTTACAGTGAACATCGGTGGCACCTTGGGCCTGCTAATATGAAACAGTCCGTTCAATCTGGTGGTGGTCATCAGCCAAATCCTCTTCTTTTTACAGTGAACATCGGTGGCACCTTGGGCCTGCGAATATGAAACAGTCCGTTCAATCTGGTGGTGGTCATCAGCTAAATCCTCTTCCTTTTACAGTGAACATCGGTGGCACCTGGGGCCTCCAATATGAAACAGTCCGTTCAATCTGGTGGTGGTCATCAGCTAAATCCTCTTCTTTTACAGTGAACATCGGTGGCACCTTGGGCCTGCTAATATGAAACAGTCCGTTCAATCTGGTCGTGGTCATCAGCTAAATCCTCTTCTTTTTACAGTGAACATCGGTGGCACCTTGGGCCTTGCTAATATGAAACAGTCCGTTCAATCTGGTGGTGGTCATCAGCTAAATCCTCTTTTTTACAGTGAACATCGGTGGCACCTTGGGCCTCTAATTGAAACAGTCCGTTCAATCTGGGGGGCCTGCTAATATGAAACAGTCCGTTCAATCTGGTGGTGGTCATCAGCTAAATCCTCTTCCTTTTACAGTGAACATCGGTGGCACCTTGGGCCTGCTAATATGAAACAGTCCGTTCAATCTGGTGGTGGTCATCAGCTAAATCCTCTTCCTTTTACAGTGAACATCGGTGGCACCTTGGGCCTTCTAATCTGAAACAGTCCGTTCAATCTGGTCGTGGTCATCAGCTAAATCCTCTTCCTTTTACAGTGAACATCGGTGGCACCTTGGGCCTGCTAATATGAAACAGTCCGTTCAATCTGGTGGTGGTCATCAGCTAAATCCTCTTCTTTTACAGTGAACATCGGTGGCACCTTGGGCCTGCAATATGAAACAGTCCGTTCAATCTGGTGGTGGTCATCAGCTAAATCCTCTTCTTTTTACAGTGAACATCGGTGGCACCTTGGGCCTGCTAATATGAAACAGTCCGTTCAATCTGGTGGTGGTCATCAGCTAAATCCTCTTCCTTTTTACAGTGAACATCGGTGGCACCTTGGGCCTGCTAATATGAAACAGTCCGTTCAATCTGGTAGTGGTAATCAGCTACATCCTCTTCCTTTTACAGTGAACATCGGTGGCACCTTGGGCCTGCTAATATGAAACAGTCCGTTCAATCTGGTGGTGGTCATCAGCTAAATCCTCTTCTTTTATAGTGAACATCGGTGGTATCTTGGGCCTGCTAATATGAAGAAACAGTCCGTTCAATCTGGTGGTGGTCATCAGCTAAATCCTCTTCCTTTTACAGTGAACATCGGGGGCACCTTGGGCCTGCGAATATGAAACAGTCCGTTCAATCGGGGGGTGGTCATCAGCTAAATCCTCTTCCTTTTACAGTGAACATCGGTGGCACCTTGGGCCTGCTAATATGAAACAGTCCGTTCAATCTGGTGTGGTCATCAGCTAAATCCTCTTCCTTTTACAGTGAACATCGGTGGCACCTTGGGCCTGCGAATATGAAACAGTCCGTTCAATCTGGTGGTGGTCATCAGCTAAATCCTCTTCCTTTTACAGTGAACATCGGTGGCACCTTGGGCCTTCTAATCTGAAACAGTCCGTTCAATCTGGTCGTGGTCATCAGCTAAATCCTCTTCCTTTTACAGTGAACATCGGTGGCACCTTGGGCCTGCTAATATGAAACAGTCCGTTCAATCTGGTGGTGGTCATCAGCTAAATCCTCTTCCTTTTACAGTGAACATCGGTGGCACCCTGGGCCTGCTGATGGGCGCCAGCCTTCTGAGTATTGTGGAGGTCATTCACTTCTTCGTGCTACCCGTGGGGCGCGCGTTGGTGTCGCGCTGGTGCGGCGTGGAGGACGGCAGCTGCTGCGCTGGGCCACCTGGTGCCCTGGTGCCACCCCCGCCACCGAGCCAGGCAGGCATCCAAATGATTCCACATTTCATCGTAAAAACGGGAATTCAAATTGATACATAAAGATATATTTTATCGGTCACATGCGTATTTAACCCCTGTTAACATGCAACCCTAGTTCATTAAGTGCACTTGTACCTACCTGTATGTTAAGAAATATAACTACCTGAGCAACGCGTTTTAACATCCTTAGCAAAGTAAACAAGTATCAATTTATCTCAAGTCAAATGTTTGTTAAGGAAAAAACATGGCGATGTACAAAACAAATCAGATTGAGACAATTCGGAAGTAATTCACGTTTGTTTGAGAAATAATTATTCATAATTTAATATTATTAATAGTACAATTAGAAAAATGTGTAGGTAAATTAACCTAATTTTACTCACTTTCCACCAAATGAAATTACTCCGGTATCGTATTTACTGACGGTGTGAAGGTGTCATCTCTGGAGATCAACGCGCCAATTTCCCTAACCGAACATCGTTTCTTTAGGTATATTTAGGTTCAGGAGAATTATTTGCATCCATCTACGAACAATGTTTATATAGATATGTCGCAAGTAACACCCCACAATATCGTACTAACGTGCCGCAGCAACAGAATTCATGTTTACTATGGCAGTAATGTCGTAAAGTTTCGCATAATTCCTGAAATGTTATGGTGAGCGATAAAATACTGAACGTACCATGGAATGTTACAATGTTATTTCTGCCTCATCCAAATTAAAAATCTCGGCTCCCGCTACGCTCTGCCTCGATTTTTAACTTTTGCCCTCGGCATTAATAGCACTCATAACATTTCTGGGTATGTTAATAACTATTACCCTCTGAAACTAACTAGTTTGTAACAAAAAAGTCTTAGAACGTATACCTTACTAGAATTTGGTTGATTTACCTTAAACGCATCTTTGTATTTTCATGTAATGAAAATACTATTGTGAAAAATGTATACCAGATGCCTAGAGTTTCGATATAGTTTTCGCTGTATCAGTGCCACCAAACGAATATGAATGCTTTCCTTAGTAGAGTACGAGCTGAAGTACCCGGCGTTGCTCGGGCATTTATTACAGTAAATTATTATACAGGAAAAGGAATTCAATCTTTTCATGCCCTGTGGCGGGACGTACCTCTATATTTTCCATTGAATCCCTTCTCCGCCCTACTCCCTGCCATGCCTGCTAGGCCACACGATAGCTGTTCTCTTGACCCCCAATTGGACATTTCCGGATTACCTCTCTCACTTTACCCCGAAAAATAACATTTTTCTTTTTTAAAGGTCCAACTTGTAAACATTCACTTTATAACTAAAAGCAATTAACAAATCTAAACTACAAAATAAAATACTCACATATACAATTTTTGTGATGTTTTATATAATATTCCAACACTATCAATAAATTGTCACGTTGTAAAACTTATCCTATTTTTATATTTCTTCTTCTACTGAATTCATAAAGAAAGTTTTGAAATTGATCTGTCAACTCGTGACCTTGAAGGGACTTACTGGTTTAAGCTGAGTATAACATGCGGAAGTTCATGCACTGGTACGGTAGTAGGTAGTTCTGGAGTAATAGTTATAGATGACATAACGTAATTGATGAATCATAATCATAAAAATAAATGAAAATACTTGTATCTATTCTGAAACATAATTACAAGTTTTTATAATTCTGAAGACGACAAAAATATGTATGTTTAATGTCGTATGTGCTAGTAACATGTATTATAGAACTTATTTCTTCAGGTAAATTAATTCATCATACAACTGATACATTAGCAAACTAATGTTCCACCAACAGTTCATTATGAGTAAATAATAAATTGACAATGCACTGAGCCACATAACAAAACAATATTAGCATCATTATTTTCTCTCAAGTTATAGAGATTACGGATCCTGAAATGTGAATAACAGAAACCAAGAACTCCCAAATATTATTTGCTTACACAAAAATATTTTTTAACAAATTCATTTTTACTTATTTGTTTTAGAAAAATATGAATTAACTCATTCATTAGGAGCAAGTGACATGCAAACCAGCTGCACAGTCTTAATATTGTAATGATCTTTGCTTAATTACCGACCACTGTTCCAAATTCCTTCGCATATGAAGAAAAAAATTCCAAAAAATTAATTAAAAATCTTAATATGTAAATGATCATTCCTAAATTACACACCACTGTTCCAAATTCCTTCGCATATTGAAGAAAAAATGTTACTGGATGTACTGAAAACATATACATATTTTCCATTTTACCAATTTGAACCTAAGAAATGTGTAAATAGTCAAATTGAGAGTCCTAATGAACAGCTACCCCATTACTTAGAGAATTATTCACATTCTTGCAGTATTATTTTCAATGGGGTGAGTGAGTACTTCAGCAAGTCGATCTTCCCTCTGAGTAGCCGATTCAAAATTTTAGTAGACTGCCCATCTGTTGGCATTTGTAATCTGTTTCGACAATTGTGACATTCGTTTCGTCAAACAATTCAGTTGTTACAAATTTCTGAAAAAGATGAAGTTCTTTAGATTGTATACGATATCTATTGTACGTTACTGTATATTCTGTACTGTATATCATTGTACTTTAATTCTCTCAACCCCCTCAATTATTAAACACTCAAACTCACAATGATTTCTTGCCACTTTGTATATAACACGGACAAAGAGCAATGCATGAACATTCATATTCTTTACCACTTCAGTTACAGCTTTCTTTCAAATGTTCACACAGGGACATTACATAACCTTATTCAAACTCCAATGAATTTCGTAATAATTCTGGATATTGATGAAATCAGTAGTAAATCTCAGACGCCATCCTCTGGTGGCGCGTAGCTAAACTATTGACTTTGATGCACTCTTGAATCTGTGATATAAAGCTAGGCGAAAAATGTCCAGAAAAGTAATTATTTTGAAAATATATTACGGTTTATGTTTGTAAATCATAGTCTATAGTACTCCAGGCCTTTAAAGGATGCTAACACAAAAGTTTCATGGGCATTGATCCAGTAGATTCAGAGATTACCGCGCTGTAAGACAACGCACTTCTGCCTTTATATATTAGTATAGATATATTAGTATATTAGTGAGTCAGCTGAAATGATTGAGAATCCCCCACACTAAATACCTACTTCAATATTTAATGTCATTATTTTGAACGCAACATTTACACATTCAAACGTTAAAGATACTCTGAGTTAACTGGAAATACCGTGCGTCAGGAAAGTCTATCCGCACTGAGTCGAGTCAGGGCCTCCTATTACAAATGGCAATGGTGTTGATAGCAAACAGATTGCTGGTAAACAAGTGAAGGGGACAACACTTTGCGCATCTGTTATGATTGTGGTGAGTCATTACTTCGTATATACCAGGCTTCACAACTTTGTGGTGACGTCATCAACTAGGGGCCGGCTGGGTGAGGCCGGACTCCAACTTCAGCGCACGTACTCGGCAACTTGAAATAATGTGTTAGGGTATAAATAAATGGAATCTTTATAGTATATACCGTAGATTAACAGCAAAATATTCGTCTCCTTCAAAGTAAAAGTTAAGCATCATTTGTATCGGTAATCGGTACCTTATAAGCTTTAGCGGTTTACAAAGGTTTCGACCGCTGACGGCTACATATGAGTAAAAAACTGTTTAAATTGTGAATTTAATTATTTTTCTCAATACTTTAAAGCCCTAACGGTGTTAAGTTATTTTAATCTCATAAACCTGATACAAGTGAAGTCTCTGGGCAAGAATCTCGTAATTATATCACATATGTATCGAGATAATTTCGATTTCATTATCTAATTTACATTTAGGAAACGAGAGGCATCGTGAAAATATTTCACAAGGTAAATAACTTTCATTTTATTTGTTTCTTTTCTTGAGAACTATTCACAAACAATGTAGATGAAAAAGTGTGATTGGATCTAAGAACTCTAAATTACTGATGATTCTGTTACAAGTGTCCACCATTCATTAGTCAAGACAATTTGATTATTCTTTGTCTTTAGTTTATCAAGAGATTCAAGAAAAACATTTTCTAAATGATATGAATGAGTCTGCAAGCTTTCTTCAATAACACGTTGCCACGCATCAGATTCTTTCCTTTACTTCTTAGTTTCTGGAACATTTTCCTTTGATGAACAATATTTCGGACACCCAGGAAAATTATAAGGTAAAGCTTAAGAAGCCAATTGGGATGTGGATATTGCTTCACTCGCTACTTCTGTGTTTTATCGTTCATGGCACTGACTTCTCAGAGGATATCAAGTGATTTGAAATGTTTGTGACAGGTCTAGATAGAAATATTGAATATTAATAAAAAACAAAGACCTACAATGATAATTCATGCAAAATTATGATAGTAGGTTTATGCAATTTAAATATCACAATTTTTGCTACCTTTCATAACAAAAATACTCTAACTTACCTTTGAATTTGCATTTACTACATACTTCTTTCGTATAAAAGCACGTAGCCATCTCTTCCTCAATTCAGGATCTTATGGTAAAACGAATGTATGTGCATAATCGGGTCCGTTTTTTGGTGTTGTACTATTGCAAAATGGAACACAGCCCTTTTGAACTGTAGTGTGTTTCTTTACCATGACAATACCGCTTTTGTTTACAAATAATATGCTTTACCACAATCAAACTTTGTTTGGCATTTGTCCGTGAGCGAGGCAAAACAATAAATCGAATAACAGACTATAAATCGGTCTGATCCTGAACATTCTCGGCTGCATTTCGGCCCCTACGTAGTGATGTTACCGAACTTCTCAAGCTCAGCTGCTAAGCCTTTATCAATAAGGAATTGATTGAGCCCGGTATTTACGTTTTATTTTGTTACACGCTGCTACCAACATAAATTTTGTTGCAAGCACCAAGATGCCAATACGGAGAGGCTTTCGTAGCGCACTGTACAATCACTGTTGAATTTTTAGTTTCAAAATTCTATGTTTATTTCGAAACGATAAGCCAGCGATGGCTTACGGACAGCATCCCCATTGCCTTAGAAGCAACGCTGACAGGGAGATTCTAAGGTTCGAGTTGCGACTGTAGCGAATTTTTGACACTGTACACTGGTAGGCAAGTCACGTGGTAAGAGCGTTTCGGTCGTGATTCTGCGACCTCCCTCAGGGCGAAAAGCCTTTCGGAAGGACACGGCATTGCCCTTGCAGAATGGCGGCCGAAAAGTTGGCACCTATACTCCGGTTTTTATAACGTGGCGCGGTAAGCAGAGCTTCATACGATCCCGATCATGCGACATGTAGCAGGACGACGGAGAAAGACGTGAAAAACCGTGACATATGTCATCGTGAAGACAAGCCTTGACGCGCCACGTTATAAAAACGTGTTTTGTGTGACATATTGCACGAAGTACATGTCGGACGTAGCGTCTCCCGGAGAGTCACGTAGTTAACGTCACGTGGCGACGAGTGGAGGGAGAGGGAGCCGACGGGCGCCGTTGCTGCGCAAGTTACATACACACACACACACACACACACAGACACACACACACACACACACAATTACACTAACGTGCACAACACTACCCCTCTATGCCGGAAGACCTGTCGGGGACTGAGAACTTGTCTCGGTTGGGGCGGTGCCCCACTGGTGGGAGATTCCTGGTTGAGGAAACCCCGCTAGTCGACGGTAGGTTGGCGCCGGACCTCGCCATCCAGTGGGGAAATATCACTGCCAGACCGGGAGCGGTAGCTCAGTGCATCAACGGATGCCACTGCAGCGCCTCTGACCGGGAGGTCTTAGGTTCCCACTCCCCACGGCGGAAGGATTTTCGACACTAGCTTTTCAGATAGGTCAAATTCAGTCGCTGTCTGGAGGAGAATTCTAGTGACCGGCTGCTCTGATCGGTAGTTTTCCGTGGTTTCTCCGATCAACACCAGACGAATGCCGGAGCAGTACCCTACCAAACGGGTCACGGACCGCGCGCAATCTGTCCTTCCCCTTCCTTGTCCTATCCTCTCCCCTTACACACTCACTTACACTAACATGCACTACACTACCACATATGCCGGGAGACCGTTCGGGAGCTTAGAGCGTATCCCGGCTGGGGCGGTGCCCTGCTGGTAGGAGAGTCCTGGTTAGGGGGTAACCCCACTAGCCGACGGAAGGTCGGCGCCGGATCTCGCCATCCAGCGAGGGGAAAATCACCATCTCCCGAGAAAACATGAACTACACTAACGGGACTAATGACCGAAGCAGTTGACGCGCCCGGAAACACGAAAAAATCAATCAAACACTACCACCTCCCGATGAAAGCATGCACTACACTTATGGGACAAATAACCTGAGTAGCTGACACGCCCGGAATCACAATCAATCAATCAATCACTCAATCTGCGCAGGTGCTGCTGGGGCCGCTGCGCCGCACGCGCTCCGGTGCGCGCGCTCTGGGCCCCGCCCCCTTCCACACCCCGGACGCACCAGGTGGCGCGGCCATGCGCGCGGGCGAGAAGTTGCTCGCCGTGCCCAGGTCAGTTTCAGTCAGATCATTGGTTTTCTGGCCTTAATAAGCACACACAATTTTTTTTGTAGGTGTAATAATAATTCATTATCATTTAAGGCACATCGTCAGTTCACATCTGAATAAATAGATTATTAATACGATGTATTACTGGAAAAGCAAATTTAAGAAATATCGCAAATGAACCATCAATATTAAGTTTTTTTATAGAGTTCAAGTTTTAAGGTTAAAAAATTAAGCGATTAAGAATATTTACTATTTCATGAAATACACAACATTTTTAATTGTAGTTTAAAGTGTAGAATAAATTTTGATTATGCTAGGTAATCAATGTTTTGCTAAAAACGGTCTACCGTATGTACGGATAATTGGATCATAAAAAATTATTAAATATAAAATCCTGTGGGTTTTCTTCGTTGTTCAAAATAATTGAATACTTAGGTACTTTAAAGGTAGAATTTGGGTGTATGTTGAAGTCATTAAAACGGAAAAAGATCGTGTTAAATAGTAAAAAGTACTTAGGAAATGTTTACAAATCCGTGATCATTTCTTGGAGTTTGTATGCTCTTTCCAAGACCTGAAACACAAACGTTAGATTTTGAGATGCCTTTTCAATTTCGCTGAAGTTGACTGAATTACAATGTTAATCATCACAGAGACACACTGAATTGCTTTAAGTTATTCAAATGTAACACTGTTGCGTCCATAGATTCGAAGAATGCTTCTTTTGAAAACTAACATTTTTACAATCTCCAGAGCAGTTTTACCTTATTGTGTTTCATAAAACGAATTGTTTAAGGAATTTACGAACATAATTGTGGTTTATTAACACACTTTAAAATTGCTTTATTTCAGTGTGCTGAAGAAGGAGCCTTATTATTCATCATCACATCACTTGCCGACGCGTCCACTGATCTTAAACACCATGTCCCGAATGTAGATTTTTATTTGTAGATAATATTTTTTATCATTTTCTCGTATTACTGAGGGTGATATAAACATCAATTTTGTTTTTTTTTTTACATTCGTTGAAATCATTCTCAATTAATATTATTTCAAATTATATTACCATTGTAATCTTATAATGAAATAGTTACTGCTAATAAAGTCGGTATGATATTTTTTAAAACATACAAAGGACAAATAGCACTAAAGTGTGAAAATGAATTTAAATGTGGAAGAATATCTGTATCATGATATAAAACGATCAATATTGAGCACTAATGTGCATATTGTAAGAAAGTAAAGAAACCTGTGTGTGCTCCTGACGTGTTCTCTCCATTTTCAAAATATGAAATATACTCGTATTGCTATAAACACCTCGATTATAATCTCTAATAAATTTTGAGTAATCGATGAATATCTAAAAATGATTTTAAAAATCTGAAAAGTGTGGTGTGATTTACGAATATAGAAACACATCCTTAGAACGGTAGAATTTCTTTCCACTGGAAAATATTTAGTGAGTAAGAATGTACTTGTAAATACTTTATTTACTTGTACTTGAGTAAGAATGTACTTGTAAATTCTCTCAAATTATATTGCTCAATAAACTTGTAAAAAAATCGTTTAAAATAATTTCACCACATCCTACCAACATCCCCATTAATTTTAAGGGCATACCCTTTGAATGTTGATAGTATTTGATTTCACTGACATAGGTTTTAAAAGTCATTTCCCGTAATTAGAACGATATAGTATACGCACCCAGTAGTTAAAATGTACTTCGATAATCGTAATTGAATCACGAATACAGTAAGTGGATGGTATATCTCATTCCGCCCACTTTACTCCAACAGTTTTAGAAATTATTAATCGCTACATTTACATTTCTCATTTTTAAAACGCTTTGTGCTTCTCATTACGCTCCAATGCGATTAATGACATCTCTGAGAATTCCGTTCGGCACGGCCGCTTTTGAATAACCCGGCGTAGACGCTACCAAGTGGATGACAAATTCATCCGTCGCGTGAAAGGCCTGCCCTGCAATTACGCGATCGATCGGAGCCAGTGCCCCGTGTGTCCAGGATGGGGCGGACGCGGCGGTGCGGAACAGCGCAACACGCAGCCTGTGACGAACTACTCGCGGGGAAGGGATTGCGCACGGGGCAAGGCCAGGGGGAGCGGCACTGCACGCCGCACGCACGAACGCCTGGTTCGCGACACGACGCCCCCTCCGCCTAGCCCCGCCGCCATCGCCTCCGCCGTCGCCTCCGCCGTCGCCTCCGCCGTCGCCTCCGCCGTCGCCTCCGCCATCGCCTCCGCCATCGCCTCCGACATCGCCTCCGACATCGCCTCCGACATCGCCTCCGACATCGCCTCCGACATCGCCTCCGACATCGCCTCCGACATCGCCTCCGACATCGCCTCCGACATCGCCTCCGACATCGCCTCCGACATCGCCTCCGACATCGCCTCCAACATCGACTCCGTCACCGACTCCGTCACCGACTCCGTCACCGACTCCGTCACCGACTCCGTCACCGACTCCGTCACCGACTCCGTCACCGACTCCGTCACCGACACCGTCACCGACTCCGTCACCGACTCCGTCACCGACTCCGTCACCGACTCCGTCACCGACTCCGTCACCGACTCCGTCACCGACTCCGTCACCGACTCCGTCACCGACTCCGTCACCGACTCCGTCACCGACTCCGTCACCGACTCCGTCACCGCCTCCGTCACCGCCTCCCTCACCGCCTCCGTCACCACCTCAAATTCATAAATGAATTTTAATTGTTTCAAATGCAGTATAATGTAAGTGGTAATAATATATTATCTTCCTTACGTCAACTACTACCGTACTCTACAAGTTATTTTTTATTTATGCAGGGATAATCTAAACAGTAATTGCAATGTTTATTAAGTATTGTTGGAACTATCATCATATTGTTCACAAATATTTCAATATTTTTATAATATCACGGACAAATCTGGCCACGCGTGGAGATTGCAGTACCCCATCATAAAAAGTAGATTATCGTAAGTATTAACATAACAGATTTTTTCTTGGATGGAAGGTAAACAATCTCTGGAAAGAAACTGCAAAATCAGAAGAGTGGAACAAGAATTGTTTGTACATTTTTATCGTATACATGTGTACTTAGAAGAAAACATTGTTTATATCCCAAGGATTAATGTACTTTTCTTTGAAAGGATAATATCGGTTGTTGGTACAGCTACAACATTTTTTGTCATGTGCTCTCGCTGACGTATCACGCTATTTGTAAAACATATGTGCATGTTGCTCTCTTTTGCTACTTTGCCTCAGCATTCCTTTGATGTCATGTATTATGGTTTCAGTATGCTCTGTTGCTATTGTGACGTCGTGGGAATCTCACTACAAATCAAAGACAAGTGTTCAACTAATTACAGCTGTACATTTACAAACAATAATAAATTCAAATATCTATATACAACTCTGGTAGACTGTCCTCAGATCGTCTACGCTATTCGTAAATAACTGCAGGTAATTGCTTGACTCATAGCCCTCGTTACTTATCAAAGACCTACGCACACAGCGTACCTCCACGTCACAACTGTCACAATAAAAATTGCAATTCCTCTACGGCTTCCCGACACTCGGGTGCACCACGAGCATCGCTCGGCAACACACCACCTTGGACGTAAGTTTCGTGCATCCACAAGAGGACCGGGAGCGGTAGCTCAGTGCATCAACTGATGTCACTGCAGCGTCTCTGACCGGGAGGTCCTAGGTTCCAGTCCTGATGGCGGCAGGATTTTCGTCACTAGCTTTTCAGCTGCTGCCTGGAGGAGAATTCTAGCGGCCGGCTGCTCTGATCGGGTTTTCCGTGGTTTCTCCGATCAACACCAGGCAAATGCCGGAGCAGTACCCTACCAAACGGGCCACGGACCGCGCACAATCTGTCATTCCTCTTCCTTGTCCTATCTTCTCCACTTACACTAACATGCTCTACACTACCACATATTCCGGGAGACCGGCCGGGAGCTTAGAGCTTGTCCCGGCTGGGGCGGTGACCCGCTGGAGGGAGAGTCCTGGTTAGGGGTAAACCTCACTAGCCGACGGTAGGTCGGCGCCGGATCTCGCCATCCATCTGGGGAAGACCACCGCCATCTCCCGAGAAACAAACATGCAGTACACTAACGGGACTAATGACCAAAGCAGTTGACGCGCCCGAAAACACGAAAAGACCAAACCAAACCAATCCACAAGAGGTCTCCCACACTGCTGAAGACGCTCTCGCGCTCTCAGTTTTATATTCTCAACGCCACGTGACTTGCGACGTCATACTCGCGTTCCCGCAGCAACCAACATTACGTTTGCGCTACGACTGCTCTCGATCTGTCTGCTGTAGTTTACTAAGTCCCGAGTTCCCTAAGTTCTCAAAATACCTCTGGAATGTTGTATAGCTGCGTTCCGAGCCTTTCCAGCCCCGGCTCGCTTGCGACACCCTAACGCGTGTAAGCCATAATCTTAAGGCTTCGGTGTTAAAGCCAAAGCAAAGGCGTGAGCCAAAGCCCGGCAAAACTTCGTGGGGTACGAATGGTTTCAAAAGTTTCGAAAACACCCCCTTTCTGTCCTTGGGTAGCACAGACAGCCATGTTGCTGTTTTCGTCCACTTCCCAAGCCGATGAGACGAATTGAAGTCGAAACAGAATATGGAAAGATGACATCGGCGTAAAGCCAAAGAATATGTTTGCCTTTTCACAAAAACACTTCACGAGCAAACGTTCTCGGGGGATTCGGCTGACTCAAAGACGAAGTTTGTCAAGGGACTTTGAAAAATAATTAAGGTTTCGGTGCCTGCGCTCCGCTAGACGTCCTGTCCCTAGTGACGTGCGTTTGCAATACCTTACACTATTATTCATTATTAATTTAATATTAAATTTAATATTAAATTTAATATTAATTAATTAAACATTAATTAACCATTAATTTATTAAACATTAATTTAATATTAATATTAATTTAATATTCATATTAATTTAATATTCATATTAATTTAATATTCATATTAATTTAATATTCATATTAATTTAATATTCATATTAATTTAATATTCATATTAATTTAATATTCATATTAATTTAATATTAAAACTGAACGTTTTAAATGAGACTGTAAAGGAGAAAATTGTGTCTTTGGTTTCACTGCCGCTATAAGAGGTAGTTCAAAAATCGAATCTCTTACGCGCCCTAAGAGAGTTGAGTACATGTCTCTGAAGCTAGAAGCATTCATTTAAATAATTTACTTATCAATATCTCGGAGGTAAAGGGCACTTTGTTACCAGCATATGTACGTACTTTTTCCTGCAGAGTTTAATTTTTTCTCCTCTGAATGAAAATGTATAAGATGTTGTTTTGTCTGCTTCTAACTTATTATTAATATATTTTGGATATGCTTAGTAATCATTTCAGATAGATAAATGAATTTCGAACAGTGTGTTATAATGACCCATTTGTGAAAAAAAATTAACACTAACTGCTTCACCTCCAAGATACAACTATATTTGTCTCAATCGTAAAAACCAAATAAAATATAATATGAAATAACTCTTTTCGTTTCATTATTAAAAAGAAAACATATTTTATTTTTATTTTTAGCCTTTCTGATGCCTTAAGAGCTAAGTCCTTCCCCTGTAGAAGGGAAATGAGTTGATACCCCATAATTTCTGGCAAATTCACCCACACTTGCACTTGCACTTGGAATAGTTTCAGCAAGTAAATTTACAACCAGAATTTAATCTTTACACTTTCGAAAAAAATGTATATACAGATGTCCCACCAACTATGTACCATCTCAATAACTTCTAAATATTTCACGATATCGAAATGCGATGTTCGCTCAATAATGCGGAATCATGAGGCATGTAATATGGCGTAAAGATATTGTTTGAAATATTTTTAGTTTTCGAGAAATTTAACCATCTTTCATTTTTTAAATGGAACTATATATTTTTCTTATTAGCAATAGATATATTATTAGAAGAGGAATCCAATGATGTATCATGTGTTAACGTTTTGATAGTAATTTGAGTATAAAACTATTCTTTATGGCATGTTATTTTAAGTTAAATGAACATTATTCCCTGTAGTAGTCTCTGCAACGGTCGTCTTTGGGGAAAAGAGGGTGTTTACAGGAAATTTTTTTGGTTTATTTTACAATCACTTGTCAGAAAGTATAATTGATAGTCAAACTACTGTCATAAAATTCACAAATGATACATCAATGTATTCCTCTTTTTATGATATTTCCATTGCTAGTGAAATATACAATAGATCCATTTAAAAAATCAAAGATGATTACATTTCGCGAAAACTAACAATATTACGAATACTATCTCTAGAGCACAATACTTGCCCCGTGATTTCACACTGTTAAGAGAAATCTGCATTTCGATATCATGAATCATTTAATGCCTACAGTGGGTGAGACACCCGGCGTATGTAAAATAAAGAAAGTAAAAGTAAAATAAAAACCATTGGCAAGAGAAATCAACAGTAACAAAACTGCAGTAACAG
The DNA here is from genome assembly GCA_964035755.1 of Teleogryllus oceanicus. NCBI lineage: Eukaryota > Metazoa > Arthropoda > Insecta > Orthoptera > Gryllidae > Teleogryllus > Teleogryllus oceanicus. The sequence goes on along the minus strand of CAXIVR010000012.1, from coordinate 18,493,335 downwards.
TGTAAAATGGTAGTTAGAAATATTTTTATTAAAACATCAGAAACAATGACATTATTAAATTACAGAGAGAGCGTGACATCACAGGAAATGTGGAATTGCAGTGGTACTAGTGGAATTCTCCGGTAGGAGACACGAAACGATTTAGTGGCCAGCTATGAGAGTGAGAGAGCAAGAGGGAGGGGAGGGGGGAAGAATGAAAGTGAAAGAGAAAGAAATGAGGGAGGGAGAGGCGAGGCCAGAGCTTATCGTATGAGGGTCGACTCAAAAGTAAATTTCTACACAGCTGTACCTTACGAAGGGCTTAAGACAATTTCAAACGAAAACCATACAACGATATATCTAAAAAGACCATGTATGATCTCTCCTACCCCAAGACCGTAACCCTTGCCCGTACCCCTTGGTGGAGATCCTGGTTACGATGTATCTTTGGAAAGGTTGTCCACCTCCGAGGTTGGTTAGGTGAAACAGTACACTAAGCGTGAGTCAAGATTATTTCATAAATTGAAGTAAGCAACAGCTGAGATATACCATAATAAATATAACTACAGAGTATAAAATATAATAATAGTTTAAATAAAGAAAATACATTTATTGTTACACTCCGATTTATTCAACGTGACGCCTTAAGGTCACGAGCTGGGCGAAGAGGGGGACACTCCTCCAATCGGGAGCTTCGTTACGATTTAAATTTTTGGTTTGGAGCTACCGATCGGATGATAATGTGCACATATCCTTCCAGCTCGTAACCTTGAGGCGCCACGTTAAATAAATCCAAGTATAGTATATTTTTATTCAGCACCAGCTATTCATAGAATGCATTTTATAACTATTTGTTTTCCGCAGTTAAATAATTGGTATAAACTGAAATAGTTATCTCCTAATAATTATGGCTCTTCTTCGATATACTGTAGAATGTGATTCGCCTTACAATGTTCTACTGCCAAAAGACTTATTTTTCTATTCCACAGGGAACTGTTCACTCTCCATCATGGTGAACAAACGAATGAACTCTTATAACGGCTCTTACGGAGGTATGGCTTCTTCGTTTTCGATTGGACGCGGACGCTCTACCACTCGAGTCAAGTTTTCTTCTCTTATAAAGCTGCCTTCCCTTAGAACGGCCAGAAGTACTCTCTTATATTCTCTTGCTAGTATTCTCGGTGCGTATGAAGTGACGGAGTCACAGCTTGACGCATAAATTTTATAAAATATTCAAGTAATTTGCTTTATTCAGCAAATTAATGTCAATTTTTTTATGGAATTGAATTCTGTGCATGCTACTGCCCAGAATGCACTTACAACACCCACCGAAATCCACAGACATCAGTCGCACACTACTGCATAGAACACTAAACAGAGGTTAGCAAGAGTGTAAGAAGGTAACAACTGCCGCACAAGGCATGAAGCATGGTTCATTGCATCTCCCGCCGGGTTCAAAGTTACTCTCTCTCTAACATTTTCGAACCTCTTTCATTCAGAATTAGGAAAGATGCCCTCACGGTTTAGCTCCTGGGGCAGCGTGCTCGCATTCTATGACGCAACCCCGTGTTCGATTCCCGGTCAAGCAAGATAATAAAGTGGGTTTTCCGTGCAGTGTCCCAGTACACATTGCTGTGTGATGATTGATTGATTGATTGATTGATTGATTGATTGATTTTTTCGTGTTTCGCAGCTGAATTCGGCCTACCTGGAAAGCTAGTGTCAAAAATCCTGCCGCCGTGGGGAGTGGGAACCTAGGACCTCCCGGTCAGAGGCGCAGCAGTGACATCAGTTGATGCACTGAGCTACCGCTACCGGTCACGTTTTGGGGATCCCTGATACCGCATAAGAGTTTCTTTTCAAAACGTCCGTCCGCCAGTCTGTCTGTCTGTCAGTCTATCTGCCAATCTATCTGTCTGCCCATCAGCCAGTCTATCTGCCTGTCTGCCCATCAGCCAGTCTATCTGCCTGTCTGCCCATCAGCCAGTCTATCTGTCTGTCTGCCCATCAGCCAGTCTGTCTGCCAGTCTGTCTGCCCAGCTGCCCCCCTGTCAGTCCATTACCAGGCTGCCTGCCAGTCTCTCTGCCCGCCTGTCTGTCTGTCTGTCTGTCTGACTGCCTGCCCGTCCGTCTCCCCGTCTCCCCGTCCACTTGCCTGACCGCCCGCCCGCCCGCCCGCCCGCCCGCCCCCTATACGATGACATAAATGTCATATTGCTCTATTCTTTTGTTGTTGTTTTTCAAAAATTACAAAAATGTATGTCTTTACTTGTCTCTAACGTCGGTAATACTTACATTAGAGGCGATTTCTTCACATTATTTTTTTAATGAAAACATGTTCTTTAAATAATGTCAAGTAAAGTTTCTCGAAAACTCAACAGTTTTTAATGGAAACAAGCTCAAAATTCTGCGTTACCAGAAACGTTCAAATGCCACATTTCATCAAAAATGGCTCCAAATGTTTTCTTCAATTTTTTCCAATGGGGAATTCCAATTTGCACTGTTTAACATGATGTAAAGTTTATTTTGGTGTATTCTTTAACTTTTTTAAAAAAATACACTAATGTCATTTAGTGAAAAAGCTGTCACGCCGTTAACGCGTACAGTTACTACAATTTGTACATATTATTGCATTTATAAGTGGAAGTACTTCAAAGAGCTTCAAATAAAGTTTTTCGTAAACTCAATAGTTTACTATGAAAATGAGCTTCCAATTTCTCATTTGCAGTTATTCTAAATCACCATTTTCTTAAAAATGACTTCAAATTTTTTCAGTGAAAATTTATATTTAGGACGCGATTTTACTCTTCTTTAATATTCTTGAAGTAATATTTCGTTTCTACGATTAGGAAACCGAAAAGTTGAGAAAATGTCCAACAAATGTACTTTGGGTGACGATAGATGGCAGCTGGCAAGAGAATGAAGCACGACCTTAAAGCCAGACCACAGGATATTAGAAAAATTTGGTACGAGAAAGTCTGTGCCATTCTGTTGCACCTGTAGTTTCATTTTTAAACACAACACATAAAAAATGCAACATTTGCACGGACCCAACTAGTGTACTGGATGTTTCATAGAAAAAGTGCGCAAACGCAATGAAAAGATAGAATAGGTCACGGAAAACTTTTTCCTACTGTATAAACTGTTGGTCAAGGATGGGTCAGACGAAATGCGCCTGATAGATACCCCTGACACGTCGGCATACCAACGTGCATTTGTGTCGTGCGGGTAGCTACTTTCCGAGGGGCAAGATACATCTTAGGTCCAATGTACTGCACAGGGGATTCGCCAAAGGATGTGCCGTTTTCGAAGAACGGCCCATAGTAGACGAAAAAATATTCATGGTTTTATTTTTACACATAATTACTCCATTTAACACTGAATATTTCATTTTTTATCAATATTTGAACGTTATTGACTACTTTCACAGTATAAACTTCTACAAAAAAATTGTAAACTTTTCACAGATGTTTAGCTTGTTAATTCTAATTTATATTAATATAGGCATTTATTTTATTATTAACTACCATTCAATACTTATCTCGAAAAAAAAACGGTGTTTTGGGGGAGGATATCAAAAGTACAGTATGGGTAGGAAGTGTGTTTAGAGGGTGTCTCGTAATTATCCTATCTGCCTTACAGGTGTCACGTCTGCTTTATCATCCCATATCACCTAACATCTTGCCTAACCCGAAATTCGAACCAACCGCTCGGGTGTTACGCGTATGTAGATGCAAAATCACACACAAGTCTCTGCGTCCTCAACGGCCAGGCAGCAAACAAGAGGATAGAAAGGGAACATGTGGTGATTTTAAGAGCACTGCCACGCTACAACACACGCAAACTTTCATGCTCGAGGTCGGAACGTGAACCCGTGACCATTCGAATCGAAACTATCAAGATACCTCCATGCACCTTGGAAACATTTGGCTCTCCATGTTGGCTAGTTGAAATATTAGAGGTGTATTTACTTCCAGATAATAGTTATAATATTACGAATTTGTAGAATCTGATATGCTTCCACCCTATACTTATACTAAGCTTCAGTACAGCACCACTCGTTGGGTATATTGATAATGTACCCACACCACAAACATTGAAGTATTTCACTGTGTCTTTTTTGAGAATTCAAAAAGTATTTTCTTCTCTTCTTCTTCGGCATTTTCCCCTTAGGAGTTTGCCGTTTTCACCCTCCACAACTCTCGATCCTCCCAATCGCGTGGTTTGAGGCCTCTATCCTTCATAGCTTCTTGGATGTATTTTTCCCATTCTAAAGCTGGTCTTCCTCTTTTTCGCCTCTCAGGTGGTTGCCATTTTAAGATCTTGTGTGGCCATCTGTTTTCTGACATTCTCTGGACATGTCCATAAAAAAAGTATTTTAAAAACAAAAAGTATTTAAAAAACAAAAAGTATTTAAAAAAAATAAAGTTTAAGCATTGTATGAACACAAAGCATTGTATGAAAAAATCTTTTCTTCTTCTTTTTCATAGAACCGGGAAATCAAAACAAACAATGATATTTGGTAAAAGTTCTACGAGATAACAGTGAAACACCGAGAGAAACAAACAGAATGGTTAGAGAATTGATAGAAGTGTGACACGAGTGTACAGAAATAAAACGTAGCTCTGAAACGGATCCCGCAAAAGATCGGCATCTAGATTGTAGCCGCGTGCGCTTACTCCGCGGATGGTAGTTCGGCGATGAAATCGTCGCGTGAGGCCCATGGAGTATCCTCACCTCACGCTAAGCGTCCTCCTACGTCATCACTGCGGACGTCGCGGCCACTGCGGTCGCCCTTGCGGTCCTACGGAAATCGCTTTCGCCCCCGACATGTGGCGAATGTTTCTCCGAATGTTCGGTTCGTTTCTTCGAGGTTTGGCCCTGCTCGCGAAGAACTATTGCCGAAAATGCAAAGTGCGTGGCCTCAAGTACCTCGTAGGACCGAGGTTGCACTGGTTTGAAAGGTACGTTTGTTTTTGTTTTCATTCTTGGGCTTTAGGACGAGATGCCAGTCTCGTTGCCGCAGAGGATAAATCGATGTGCGCGTTTGGGACTTCAAGGATTGATAATTACTCGGAGTTACGTTTTCATATGGGGTGTTTAAGTTGTAAAGTTGGTAATATTAATTATTTAAATATTAGTACGTAACTAAAAAACCGTTAGATATTACTTTTTTAATTAAATTTCTTGATAATGACATCACGGTCACGGGTCGTTTCAGAGTAATGACATCAGTAGTCTAAATTCGTCAGTAGTGCCCACTCCAAGCACAAATTTGAAAAATAAAAATTGTAGGCTTCCTATTTGCTTCAAACTTGCAGAGCGTGAAGCTTATGTCTTATAATTAACGAGGATTAGAACGAAAATGATTTATTTTGTTTCCCTAATTTTATATTTGATGGATAAGATGAAAACATCTAATTAATATTAGTATTGCAATAATATAACATGAACCTGTATTTTTTAGACTTTTTGGTCTCAAATACGTTTAGGGGATACAATACTGACAAGCCATTTCTGAGACTAGTATGTATCACCAAATGTTTACTATTTTCAAGTAGCCACTACAGTAACAAAATCGGAGTTTGGAAGTAAATTAATAAAAAAAATAAAAGAAAGAAAAATTGCCATTTTTAAGCAATGAATCTTTTCAAAGAAAGGTATGCTAATTGACCAATTTGTTTCACGTAACAAACTTTGTACCAAAGCCCAACAAGTTTATAAAAACTAAGAGGTTCACAACTGAGGCAAAATTGGTGATTTTAGCCTAATACTGTAGCATTAATATTTTTGTAAATACCTTTTTTGCCACTGCCTCCGACAATTTTTGTCTAAATATACTTCAGAAACTTTAACCAAAGTATTATTTTACATTCAAGCAATAACCATATTATTCGTTCTTAAAGACTTGAGATATTAGTGTAAATAATTTGGTATGTAATTATTCAGGGTATACTGTTACTCTTCAGCTTTCATATAATGATAACAATATATTTGTCTAGGTCATGAACTACATTTCCCATAATGAAAGAATATCAGAACAGTCCTTATTTACATTCTGAGATTAATGAAGCTGTATAATGTGGTTCAACGAAAGAAACTCTTTAGTTCTGGGATGTCTTATATGTAAAATTAAACAAGTAGTGTGAGAATAGAACTTTAAGATACTCCACAAAATATTTTATATAAAAAATATTAAATTAGAAATTTAATATGAAAATTCTCAAATAGACTTTTCTCTTCACTCCCTGCTTGAACTTGCTTGTCCAAATTTAATTTCTGTAGAATATTTAGCAACTCAAGACGTTTCTCTCTCAATTTCCGAAGGATTAATTCAAACCGTTGTAACAAAAGCTGTTTTTCAATTACTTTTTAAATTAAATTAAATTTCTTAAATCTTATGTTCCTAAAATTGTATCATCAAAATGCACGAATAAAATTAACTGTGTTGTAAGAGAATAGTCACCGATAAAAAAGAATGTTTGAAAAACGGAATTAGAAAAAGACGTTTGAAAATATGGACAAAACAAAAACAAAAAATATTGGGGTTTCAGTCAGCACATTAAGTCTGCCTCTTAAAATCTCTTTACAATGACGTTCTTCTAATGATTCAGAGTATTATGATTCTGAGTAACATAGAAATTTATTAGATTATTATTTCTAATCTTTGTTCGGTTAGTTTTAACTGATTGCAGATTATCACAAACATTAGGGGAAATGTTTTAAACTTTATTTAAATACATGTGCAGTAACACTTTTTAAAATGGTTTTTGCATTCCTTTTTGACAAGAATTTTAAAAAATTATTTCATAATGAAAATATATTAATTTTTGCAAACTTATACAAAATCCTAAATATTTTGATCAAAAAATCATGTAAAATATATTGTTTAAAGTTACTAACTATATTCCATATTATTATGAACAAGAAAATATTTTTTATCAAAATTGTCATTTTGATGATCCAATAAAATTTTATTTTAATTCGCGGTTAATTTTAACGCAATGTAAACATATTGAAGACATATATTAAAATCTGCTGTTTTTACACGTACTTGTATACTAAACGATAAATGTTCAATATTTTCCAACCATCATTCTACCACATTAATATCGAAACATTAAATTGTTTATTATAACCTGGTTATGATATTGCGATTAAGAAACAAACATTGAATTAACTTACATTTTTCAAATCTAACAAGTAAAATAAGCATAGATAAGTAAAATGGTGTTTCAATATCTTTCTATTGTTGATTTTAGTTCTAAACTTGACCTTCAATTGTTTTATCTCCCTTTTATGGACCCACTTCACTTATCACTTACCGGTTTCTAAAATTCTTGCAGATTCTTTTGGATAGTGTGTTGCATTCTGGCGTGGTGTGCTGCCATCTACCTCATTCACAGATCGTGGGATGATTTCACGAGCGAGAACTCCATTAGCTTTAATACTGAAACAGAATATCTCCATTGGAATACTCCGTTTTCTGCTGTTTCAATTTGTGAGTCTGGAAATTCTATTGACTGGGAAGATTATCCCCCCAGTTTCGTCCATTGGTTTAACGAAACTTTCAGGTAAGTGTGTTGGTATGGAAATCGGAATTACTGTAGCGGAGAACGGAGCTTGTTGGCACTACCTATTAGTTTTAATTTTTAGTTATGGAAGCAGCATTTATTACGCGACTTTATATTTTTTAATTTGTAAACTTTTGACTGTCGAGCTTTTTATAGCCATTAAATTTCATCAAGTCTAGATATGGCAATCAACTATACTGTGAGGTTGGTTGGTACAGCCATCATTAGTATAGTGTAGGTTGGAACACCACTTTTGTGAGCGGGAAGTAATAAATCAATGTCAAATCGAATATTTGTTTCAATGTTTTATTTTCAATATTAAATGCAAACAAGTTTATTACAGTTTGTTCTTGGGTAACAATCTCATTTTGGCAATTGTGGTCGTATTGGTAAGCCTGTGTTTTCAAAGGTTATTTTTACTGGGGTATTCCTGCGGGCTATAGGCGTAGCATGGCCGTTTTATTTTTGTTAGCGCGCGACTTCTGCTGACTGTACGGAGGTGGTATGAGCAGATTCAGATAACAAGTTATAATTAGCACGTAGTCTGCTTCCAAGCTATTTATAGCAAGCAATTCGTTATCAGATAGTTCTGGTGTCGGTTGAACTGCAATTGTTTTCCACGGGTGCATTGCTGTTATGAAAAATAGTCTGCCATGCATAAAATCTGAAAGGCAATGAAACATTGTAAAAGTCAAATACTATCGACTTTTAGGCATATATCACTTTATATCTTTCATTCCGGTGAGTAAGCTGATAAGTCATATACCCGTAATTTTATAGGAGAGCAAAAAACAACTTTTAACTGAATTAAATCAGAAATTAATGATAATCAAATGAAGGTGATATTCAAACGAAACGATTTGTATATAGGTTTTCTTTGAATATCATTAAACCCTAACTTCCAGCATTAGTTTAAAGTTGTTTTCTGCTCCCCTACGAAATTAAGGTTTTTGACTTATCAGCTTTTTCACCGGGGTCAAAGATATAATATAGTGATATATTAGTGTCACAACTTCGAAATGACTCGTGATGAATATTATTGAAGAAATATTTCCTATGTAAATGGAATTTGCTTCTCCCGAATTTCCTCACGGAGACGGCGCAGGTAGATTAAAATACCTTCGTTAAAGTTATGTCTTTCGCCTCATTTGCAAATAAATATTTTCGATAAACAGATTACTTATTCTGAGAGATTGTAAAAAACTTCTAATGGCTAAAACTGTAATTTTAATGTAGCCCCCGCGAATAATTTCGTTACGAAATAGAGCGCGAGTTCTGTAGGTATAATGACGGTCAAAAGAACTACAACTTCCTGCGAAAAACCAAGAGCTTCGTTCAAGACTTCTGCCGAAAAAAAGACAGAAGCAAAATATTCCCTTTTCAATATTACAGAAGATAGTGAGTGAATTATGTACTATGAAAGTATAACTTTCCTCAACTATAAAACACATTTGATATCATGGTTCCACCGTATGATCATACAAAGACTTCTGGGATGTTGGTTAGGTCATGGAAGTCACGTGACAAAATTAGGTTCTATTATGAAAGCTTCGTCGCAAATTAAAAACCGTAGCGGTAACCTACCCCTTGTTCCAAAGAGCTCCGGTCTCCCCTCTCATCAGATGTTTTTTCGAGTAATTCTTTCAATACTCTTACACCGATAAACAGTTAACGAGAAACGTTTAATTCACATTAGGTTTGATGTTCAAATAATCGTGAATGTGTTCACTGATCCACAAAATAGAATACATTTTATTATAAGTGTAGATAAATCATTTGCATTATTTATTTTAAAACACTAATATAATAAACTTTTTTATTTTTATTTTTCATCTTGTTCTTAAATACTCATTTTTCTTTTCTTTTGTATTTAGATTATATTTAGATGTTTTTAGATTAATACATGCCTTTCACTTCTTTGTTTTTGGCTATTAGATTCAATTGTCACGCCAAACAAACTGTACCTCAATTTTGCTCTATTACGAAAATACTTTTTAATCATAAATAAAATGCTCAATATCTAGAAGACAAAACAAAAGTGTGTAAAAATGTATTTCAAATTATGTTTCATCCCCAATTACATTTCTCGAGAAACTATTATTTTCACCAGCGACAGGTTCGATTTGAAATACATGTTTACTGTAACCAAAGAGTAGGAAACTTCTAAACTACATTCGATCATATTGATCATTTTGGATGTTTCTCAACACTTTCACAACTTACAAATAAATAATTATGATATATGCGATACACAAAAAAATAAAGGTACATTTTTTGGCAAACCTCAAATGAAAAGTACTAACAATTCCTTGTTAATAAAAATCAATATGCTTGCATCCGGTTGTTTGCAATATTCTATTGCATACGATCTGAAACCGTTAAACTATACATCATATTGTTTTAATGATGTCGAAAAATGATGAATAGTTATAGATGCTGAATTGTTAGTGCTGCTTTTGCAAATTACTTTAACATATTTCATGTAAATATATTTTTAAATAAACATGAAAGTAAAATGCAACGCCAATGGCGTGGAAAGCGTTTCGTCCTTAACTCTTTAGATTAGTTTTCTTCATACCGCTTTAAATTAGTGATTTTTATTAATATCACAATTTAATTGTATTGATTTTTTATAGAGATAAGAATGGTAGCAGATATATGAGACGAATAAGAGAAGTTTTCAAAGAAATACGTTTCTTCGACGGAACTGCCACGGCTGTAAAGAAAATGTGCACAGAACAACAGGAACGCCGGCGCATCAACTGTCCCACTACTGATTTTCACACAATTGCGTTAAAGGTATTGTTTATTTATATACTTTCAGTCATAACTAGAATTTCTAAGGAAATTAAGACTTAATTATATTTCATCTTAAACATACGCTGCAAACTTTTTTACGTTGCAAACTACGGAATATATTAAATTACTAAAACTGCACATACGTCGCACAGCATAGATTGAAGTTTATATCGACTTGGGTGACTCAGGGCATCAATTGATGTCACTGTAGTGCCTCAGACCCAGAAGGTCTTAGAATTCAAGACCCGATGGTGGCAGATTTTCGACACTAGCTATACATCTAGGTCGAATTCAGTCGCTGTCTGGAGGAGAATTCTAGCGGCTGGTTGCTCAGATTGATAGTTTTCCGTGGTTTCTCCGATCAACACCAGGCGAAAGCCGAAGCAGTACTGTGATATACCAAAATGAGGAACCATTTTGTTTATAAAATGTCATGTATATGAAGTAGAATATAGAGATGTCAATAGACCATTGCGGAGTTGTTGTTATGTGACAAGTAAACAACCGGCGTTTAAGGTCATTTTCGCTAGGTGAAGAGGATGTGAAATGACCGAGCGGAGGCGGAAATAATTTTGTTTTTTAGACAAAAGAGGATGATACAGAGTTTTGATGGTTTGGGTTTTAGGAAGAACAGGGACACACTCTGTCGCAACGCGGTAATGAGCGGGTTGGCTCCTGATATTTAAACAAGTCAAGGAAAGATTGTTGATGGACAACCAAATCCGATGCAATAACTTGTAGTATAATGAAGTATATCGTTTCTTTTATTAGGAAAAAACGTTCTTGTGGGAAAAGACGAAGTAATTCTACAAAGTAATAGGCAGTAGGTGTATAGGCGTCCACCCCTGATGCGAGTAAGGGAAGTAACTGGCAATAATAGTATCGTTGGGAAAATTTGAATTTGATCGCAAACATTAGGCGGAGGACTTTATGAAGAAGGATGATTCTGCTGCGACGACGGAGAAGATTCTACGGCCATCGAATGGAGAAGTAAAGAGCACGCGAAGGTTCGAGAATATAACAAGGTTGATTTATAATTATTACAAGATAGAGAGACAAGGCTAGACTCATTGTCAATGTCTACTCGCCAGTCATTGGCAACGTCAACTGTAAAATGTACTGGTAAAGTGTAAATCAGGCTGAACATTTTCTCAAAAACTGCTTCAATTTGTTTTCTTTATTTTTTACTCGAATAGAGATTTGCTTAATTACAAGAAGTAGATCCGATTTTCATTAGAACCTCAATATTTTGATAATTAAAAATTGAATGAATTTTTATTAAATCTAAACGTTTCCTGTTGTATTAATAATGATGATAATAATATTAATAATGATAATAAAATAATAGACAACACGAAGGAAGACACCTGTGCATTGGGAATCATTAGAACGCCGGAGGAAAGGGGCACGGCTTTGCGCGCTGTATAAATCTTATGCTGGTTGCTCCGCATGGCAGGAAATTCGAGGAAGGCGAGATGAACCAGATTATTTAAATATATTTGATCACAAATACAAAATTAGAACAAGAATACAAAGAACGGACGTAGGGAAATTCACCTTTGTAAACAGAACTATAGTGTATTGAAACGATTTGCATGCGGCAGTTTTTGAGCCCTTTCCTGGCTCAACGCGAGGTTTTAGACAAAAAATATAGGAAATTAGTCGATAGGGTGAAAACTTATAGTTAAGTGAAGTGAAAGGTGCGATTATGCGTAGTATACAGTAAAACGTAGTGAACAGTTAATATTTAGATAAAATGATATGTAGTGCAGTGAAGTGAAGTGAAGGGAAGGGAAGGAAAGTGATTTCATTTCTTTCTGTTTCGATAATCGAAAACGTCTTTCTACAGGCTATTCTGACAAGCGGTATTTATTTATTTATCTGCTTATAGTGACGAGTGTTTTACGTATTATAAATATAATAATTATTATAAGTATTATATATTATCACACTGCGGTGTTAGGTAAAAATGTTTACCCATGTTTGTCTGAATGTTAATGAATAGGTGCAGGTTGGTCTGTATGCGAGGGTTCCTTGGTCTGAGTACATACTCATGTACGCGTGTATGTTTGTATTATGTATTATGTATGTATATTTGCGTACTATGTAAGTTTATTTATCTATATGTTAGTGTATATGTATTTTCATTTGTAGTATAGGAATGTAAATGCCATCTGCATATCTAGGAAATGACAAAGTCAAGTTGTTTTTATAGCAATTTTATACATATTATAATAATTAATATTATATATATGAATTATATATTATTATATTGTATACATTATTTTAATAATTATTATAATTATTATTTTATTTCTAATTGTATTTGTAATTGTAACTGCACTTTCCAATTTTTGCATTCTGCCACCGGAGATCATCTGCCCAATTGTAGAATAAATTACTATTTATCTAGCAAATTTAAGTCTAGTCCAAGGGCTAGTCCAACCCTTGTGAAGTGTCCTAAACCCTACCCCTTTCGCCATTCCTTCCCATTTGTGGCCGCTGGGTAGTGACGCAGGAGCGCGTGGAAGGAGGCGCGTACGCGGTGATGCTACCTGGCGGTCCTCTTGACAACCGACAGACGAGACAAGACATACATAAAAGTGAATATATGCGAGATAATAATGGAGGATTACTCCGCGCTCAACGCTCGACAAGAGGCGAAGATAATGATGTGATAAAAAATTAAGGTCGCAACAAGTTTTAAAAAAGATAAAAGTGAAGTGTCATTTGTTCTACCACACCTGTTGAGCCGTCACGAATTGGTATGACTTAGAGAATATTGTCATGTAGCTCTGATTTAGAGGGTATTAGTGTATGGAAATATTGATCGAAATTTCTTAACTTTCAGGATCGCTGGAATTGCACAGATCTATTTTTTGAATGTCAGTGGAATCAAAAGATATTTAACTGTTGCAAATTTTTTCGACCATTGCCAACCGAATTCGGGGTGTGCTTCTCCATCAACAGCATACATACTACGTAAGTAAATCACGTAAATATTTGATTGTTACAAACATTAACACAATTCTCATCTCACATTTTTCGTGCTCCTTCATGGGTGTAAAATATTTCAATTCGCCTTACCTTTTTACTAACTCGACATACCACATTTACGTAGTTCATAAACTAGTAAGTAATACTGCAGCGGAAATGGTATATTTTTTTAACAGGAAAACTCGTATTTTTGGGCCCTAGTAACAAAACCAGTAGTGATACGCCAATATATAACTTTTGGCATATTTTACAACGGTTACGCATTATTAAACCATTGCATGAATGTGTCCAACTGGCAATGATTTTCTCTGGACCGATTTTCAAACTCAGTTCCTTCGTGTCATCACGCCAAGCACGCTTCTGCCACATCACTACTGTAACCGTTAGATTAAGCTTTTCTGACGCATAACAAACAGTGGTTCCTCGCTTATTTTCCAACTTCCGTAATATTCGAAAATTCAGAGTGTTAAACGAAAATGCGACCTGCACTCTTTTTAAGTGCGTTACTCTATCTCGGGAAAAAATGTAAAGAAAATATTTGGAGTTGCTTTAGGCAATTGTTCTGATAAACTGCTTTAATTTCAAACAAAAATTACGCGAAAACTACTCATTTTTCAAAAATACACATGAACTTACATTTTAAAGTCCTAATTTTTTGGAATAGATTTTATTTAACAAAACATTTCTTTCATCAACATTGTACTTTATCCGTTCTAATTTTTTGCATTTTTCGAATTTAGAATTTGCCTAAAATAGAACCAGCATCACTTTTTTACCGTATTTTGCTACAAACGAGGAAAATCTAATGTTTAAAAATTGGATATTTGAAAAGGTCATTATAAAAAAGTATTTTTCGTTTAAATTCTACTTAGTTATAATTTTTTCTCAAAATCGATTCCAAATTCTTACTTTCTCTTATATATACATGTATATGGAGGTATATACGTAGTATAGAGAAAGTTATGAAATGCCGCGGAAACAAAGCGATTTTTTTACAGAAAAACTCGTATTATGAGGCCCTGATACAGAAAAAGTGGATAAATCCTATTCTAAAATGTAGTAAATTACTCCCTCTAACACTGTGTAGTAATATTTCAGAAATTTTGGTTCCTCGATACCGAAAAAGTGTTGTTTTTTTTGTTTTGTTTTTTCAAAATGTCCGTCTGTCCATCGTCTGTGAACAACACAAGCGCCTAAACTACACGTAGGATGTTTTCAAAACTGAACATATTACAATCGATCTGGCCTATCTATCGAAGATCTGCGATTTTGAATAACATTCTTTAATTTTTGGGGGTACTTGACAAGAATACTTCCAAAATGTTCTAAAAAATGGCTCTAAATGTTTTCTTTAAATTTATTGTACGAATAGAGTAAAAATACTCTTCTAAAGATGGCATAAGTCCGTTTTTCACTGTTGACTCGGAAATTTTCGAAAATTGCGAAATTTCAAAATTACTGACTACAAAATCGAAGATGAATATTTTTTCTTCAAATTGTCCTTCAAAATTGTTCTTTAAAATTGTTCTTCGCAATTAGTTCATTCATTAAGTACATGCACATTTTTTTGAAAATTGTACTAGTTTTAGCGCAACAGCGCGTGCAGTATGTGCAACATTAAAAAATATCAAAAACGTGTATTTCCCCAAAGCTGCTCTAAATTTATTATTTAAGCTTTTGGTAGTGATATTGCTAAATGAAATATATAAGATGACTTAAACGCCATTCTTCTCTATTCTTTGTTTTTTTTTACAAAATGTAATTTTTGGACTTATCTCTCACATCATTAATATTTACATTAGCAATGATTTGTACACATTATTAAATTTATGAGTGCAGTTGCTTTTTTAAAAATCGTTTTGAAATCGTAAAATTGAAGCAACGAATTTCAAAAACGGAAATATTTCAGATTTCTAATGTCAAAGATCGACTATTCAAGATGTTTGTTGTATTATTCCTAACAATAAGTATTTCTGTTCTTGAGAGACCCCTGCAGGAATCATTATGTACCTTAAATTGTACCTAATAATAAGTATTTCTATCCTTCAGAGGGCTCTCCAAGAATCAATATGTTCCTGATATTGTACCTAACAATAAGTATTTCCATCCTTCAGAGGCCCTCCAAGAATCAATATGTTCCTTATATTGTACCTAACAATAAGTATTTCCATCCTTCAGAGGGCCCTCCAAGAATCAATATGTTCCTGATATTGTACCTAACAATAAGTATTTCTATCCTTCAGAGGCCTCTCAAGAATCAATATGACCTTATATTGTACCTAACAATAAGTATTTCTATCCTTCAGAGGGCTCTCCAAGAATCAATATGTACCTTAAATTGTACCTAAAATAAGTATTTCTATCCTTCAGAGGGCTCTCCAAGAATCAATATGTACCTTAAATTGTACCTAAAATAAGTATTTCTATCCTTCAGAGGGCTCTCCAAAAATCAATATGCACCTTATATTGTACCTAACAATAAGTATTTCTTTCCTTCAGAAGGCCCTGGAAGAATCAATATGTTCCTTATATTGTACCTAACAATAAGTATTTCCATCCTTCAGAGGGCCCTCCAAGAATCTGTCTTCTAACGTGCTAACGGGGCCGGGCCGACTGCGCGTGCAGCTGGACAAGAACGTCTTGGTAGTGGTTCATTCGCCGGACGATGTGCCCCTCTTGGGTGGCCACATGTATTACTTCAATACGAATCGCAGAGCGTTTCAACGCGTTGGTATTGCCGTCCACGAAGTAAGTATTTCGTACAAAAATTGTTGGATATTACTTTCTTTATGGTGCACTACAAATATTACTATTACATTTGTAATGTCCCGCAACACTGTATGTCCTTGTAGGCGCAGCAGTCGTCGGCATTTTCAATATAATGTCCACGTACTCTGCGTCGCTGAGGATTGTCAAATAAAACAGAAACTTCCAAAAAAAAGAAACTGTTATTGCTCAAAAGTTCTGAATGCCTAGTCAATCGGCAAATTGTTACCTGCTCCACGTTCACGAATACCTTGTTCTGCATCCTTCAACCACTGATTAATTATACCTAATACCTCCCTCCCCCAGGTTTTGCTAATCTTCTAAGCACTTAAAGACACTACTAATTGGGTATTTGAATAATATCACGACTTAATTGTCAAGCGTCCATATCTTTCGAACTCTAGTTAGCCTCTCCCAAAACATACTTGCCTCTATAGCAACGCATTATATTACTCAATTGTTCATTCCCTTCCGAGTTGATACATTCTTACCAAGTATTTCATTTCGTAACAATCGCCAAAAAAATATGCCAATATTTCTGGAAATCCTCACTTCGGAATAATGCCTGAAATTAAGAACTCAATATGTCTTAAAAGATGTCGCGCATATCTTCTATTACACTTGTTTGAGAAAAAAGTCTAATAGTCTTTCAAAACCTTAAAAACAAAACGTAATTTTCTTACTTCCTAGAACCAAACCTACGCACCGATCATTCCCAAAGAATCCAAAACTATTATTTTGAAAGAGATGCTTAGTAGAGTAGCGAAATGTTTTCCATGCATGTCAGACAGCGTTCACAGAACTAATTGTCAGCCGGGTTAACGCGACACTCCTCGAGCAGGGGTAGATTCCCCCTGACCCCGGTCCCATTCCTCCTCCAAATCCAGAAAAGGTTGTACATGTGCAAGAAGCATTAGGGAAGCAAAGTACAAAGCTCGCTCGAAATATCACGAAAAATGATTGCTTCATACGAAAATATGTTTGATGTTTTCTGTCATCAAACTACCGAAATTTGAGTTATGTTTATATTTTTTAGCACATATACTTTATTTCATGTTTATTTTCTTCTTAAATTTAGCCTCGGAGCAGGAATATATTTCAATCGTGAACTCTTGTTTCCATTTTGTGTTATTTTAATAAATCATTTTGTTACTTGCTGTATATTGTCATAACGTGAAATAAACTAACAAGGCTCTCTTATGGGTGAACCGCTGTTTTAGTAGCCAAAACGTCTTGTTTGTTAAGCCTGAACACAGGTAGTTAATGTAATTATTGCACTCTTCAGTAAACGCGATTACAAAATGAAAATCCTTTCGATTGAAAATGTTACTCTCAATTTTTACTCTCAATTGAGAATTTAAAATATGACTAATGTGTTTCATGTTAATGGATCTTTTTTTTTTTTGGCAAAGGAAATGGGAATTATTATTGCTTTTTGGGAGTGAGGGAGGGTCAATAACTGTCAACTGGCTTTTCCAAAACAATGTCCTGTACCTGTCATGGTCGAAGTGACGTACCATGACTGCGGAGCAATTTGTTCTACGCCTCTTAAATCTCTCGACATTTACTCTTGTCGCATTGCACGCATAATCTAGGGTGCTAGTTTTTTTTATCCGCAACCTTCATATGCCTCGTGTATTCAATTATATTTTCTAGTATACCTTCTACAGAGAAAACAGTGAACTTTTATTAAAAAAATATATCATTATTTTGTCGTTAATAATTTTGTTCGAATCTGATTCTTAACGTTTTTTATACTTTTTTTAAAACTTTCTTTTCTTAGTATATTCGTCCGTCTTCTTTCCTATTATATAGTATCTATTTTTGGTACACCTTAATCTTAGTACTTGACAATTTCAAAGGAATCATTTATTTGGGGAGCAACTTTTGCCGAAGCTCATACTGAATTTTTAAAATATTCTTGAAGACAACTCGCAGCTAAATGTTTGGTGTAACCACAATGAGTAGAAAATGCTTTGTCAATTAAGAACGTATACAGATACGAAATGATAACCTGGCGTTGATCTGGAGAGTCGCTGTCTGGAGGAGAATTCTAGCGGCCGACTGCTCTGATCGGTAGTTTTCCGTGGTTTCTTCGATCAACACCAGGCGAATGCCGGAGGAGTACCCTACCAAACGGGCCACGAACCGCGCGCGATCTATCCTTCCTCTTTCCTGTACTATCCTCTCCCCTTACACACACACACTTACACTAACATGCAATACACTGCCACATATTCCGGGAGACCTGTCGGGAGCTCAGAGCTTGCCCCGGCTGGGGCGGTGCCCCTCTGGTGGGAGAGTCCTGGTTAGGGGGAAACCCCACTAGCCGACGGTAGGTCGGTGCAGGATCTCGCCATCCAGCGGGGGAAGATCACCGCCAACTCCCGAGAAAGAACATGCACTACACTAACGGGACTAATGACCAAAGCAGTTGACGCGCCCGGAAACCCGAAAAATCAATAAATCAATCAATCAATCAAGCTCTTCTCAACTGTCTATATTACCACCTTCATTTCTGGTAGTAACAGTACGTTAAATTATCGAAACTGCGTAGTACCACAAACCGCAGTCATGGACATGCCGAAAATGGGAACGTCGCAATTCTTTAAATTTTTTAATTTTACCAAAAGAATTTCCACATTGTAGATTTTTTTCTCAATAACAGGTCGACCGTTCACGACATTGCGTTTCCTTCCTCGCAGGTGATAAACGACGAGCTAGTGCGGTCAGCGACCCTTCGCCAGCGGCAGTGTCGCTTTCCAGACGAGAACCCGCTCACCCTCTACGACCGCTACTCTTTCTCTGGGTGCATCATCGAGTGCCGAATGCGCGCCCATCTCCAGAAATGCAACTGCACTTCGCCGCTCATGCCGCGAGTCAGTAAGTATGATATGCCGCGAGTCAGATGCGAAAAGATAACTCTGTTTTGCTACCGAGAGCCAGTCAGCCTGTCCGTTAGAGAAGTCTGTCCATATGAAGTGTGTTAGAGTGAAAAAAGGTACAGCCGACTAAGGAGGTGAAAAGTGACCCCAAACCAAATCGATAATCGCGATGCTCATATGAAAGAGAATACAAAATGACGTAGATTCACAAAAAATCACCCTCCTATGGCAATCCGTAGCAGAGATACAAATAACGGTTGTGCATGTTTCAATTTTTTTCTCAGCATCTATTACGTGTATCAGACTGCAAAAAAATTGCAGAGACGGGAAAACATATTTCAAAGTATTTTTTAACGAATTTTGACGCCAAACTCATCTAGAAAAAACATTTTTAAATTAATTTTCTACGTGATAATTTTGTAGTACTGTCTCAAATCTTTCGCCTAAAATGGGCCTTTTCATAACATACATTTTTCAGATTTTTAAACAATGTGAACGGTGGTGAAAAAAATTTAAACCTTTTTTTCAGTTTAAACATTTGAAATTCGCGCCAAATGTGATTCGAAAAACTTCTTTCACCAATGTTTAAACAGTTTATATTACAATTACTTACCAGGATGATTAGAAACTGTTTGCTGGCAAATGTCTGCTTGATGGAGAAAGTATTTATATTATCGGAATAAAATTATCAAATCTCTCTTATTTTTAGATTTATCTTTTGTTTCTAATATAAATCAAATTACTTATTTGAAGATTTATTAATCATTGACAATTAGACCATCGTAGACAATTAATCTTTGTCACTTTCTTCAATAACTAGGATCTCTTATTTGTTTATAAACAATCTCCTCAAAATTTCTTTTTTTTTTCAACGTTTCTATTTAAAAATAGCTGTTTAACAATTTTCGCCAAGTCACTAGCGTGTACCAAATGCCTGTTTAAATGATCGCAGCTATGCAGGAGCAGCATCCGAGGACTCCACTTCCGTTCGCACGTTGACAATATCGTCCCCCCCCCCCGGATACTCCCATGGTGGAAAGAGTTGGGTGAGCTCTTCCGGTGCATCGATTTTTTCTCGTTCTACACAGCACCAGTTTCCGTCACAAGCCATGTGACGACTTCGTTTGAAAAGCGAGACCAGACGTCGGTCCTGATGTTTCATAGAGTGCAAGAAGTGTTGAGTAACATTTTTTAAGTGGCATAAATTGACAATTTTCAACGGTGACCGACCAAAAACAACACCTTGAAAGGATAATTGCAATAAAAGATGTAATTTAAAAAGTTCTTATCTGTTTCAATGACTTGTAACTGTGATAATTTTGGCATTTAAAATTCACGCTAATATTATGACGTACACTGGTGCCTGAAGCTCATTGGCTGAAGTCGGATGCGCAAGAGTCCACCCATCTCTTTCCACCATGTTTCCACCAAAGATATTCCGATTGAGTTTGATATATAATCGATGTAACACCTACAAGATTTCGAGTTCATATGACGTATTTAAATCTGTGTGTAAATATCGATTAAACCTTTTTTTCAATCACACTTAAGCGCAAATTTCAAATGTTTAAACTGAAAAAATTGTTTTAATTTTTTTTCACTACTGTCCACATTGTTTAAAAATCTGAAAAATATATGTTATAAAATGTTATAAGGCCCATTTTATGGGAAAGAATTGAGACAGTACTCCCAAGTTATCACGTCCAAAATTAATTTCAATTTTTTTTCTATATGAGTTTGGCGCCAATGTCTTTGAAAAAAATACTTTCAAATTTAACTGTTTCCCCGTCTCTACATTTTTTAGCTTGATACACGCAATAGATGCCGAGAAAAAATAAAACATGCAAAACACGTTTCTCGTTGTCTCTCTGCAAAAGATTGCCCTAGGAGGGTGATTTTTTGTGAATCTACGTCATTTTGTATTCTCTTTCATACGAGCATCGCTATTATCGATTTGGTTTGGGGACACTTTTCTCCACCTTATTCGGCTATACCCTTTCTTAATGCTGTCCAGAGAATTTTCTAGCGCAGGAGAAGCCACCGCATGTCAGCCGCGATAACCAAACACTCATCGAGTTTCGAGGGCAGGGAGAGGGGAGGATGCGCGTCTGGGCGGTCGCTAGGCACCGCAAAATATTGCGGTGAAAATTCCTTCTCTGGTCGTTCGTAAGTCACGTTTCTCTCAAATTTTTGTGAAAATGGAGTGTGTTAATGATCTAGAAGTTAGTGGTTTGTGTGATTGTCTTATAGAACAATTATTAAGGACGGAACTTCACATTATTGGGATTTCAGAAAGGCTCAAAATAAAAGAACGGTAAATGTAGCTTCCATAAAGTGAGGTATACTTGATATAATGATCAGGATTCGTCACTAGTCGCCTGCTACATCACTTATATTTTTGCAACTGCACTGTCCACGAAACTTTGATGATGTTGTAATGCAGTGGGAAGACACTATTTCTCGATTACGCACGTGTAGTGTGCGACGATGAGACCGTTGTTACTCCAGGTACGATGCAACTGGAGCTAAAGTTAGATAGATAGATAGATTTATTAAAGTTCGCTTTGAGCTAATGCTCGGTGGCAAACATTATTACAATTAGATATACAATTACAAAACTATTACGAATATTTACAAATATAATTACAATTAGAATTAGAGATTAATATCCTAGTTATAATTAATTTTGAGTTATCTATATGTTGACTTATAGCTTTTCTAACACTTCACTCCACTTCACTTCACTTCATTTCATTTCACTGCGCTGCACTACACTACACTCCCCTCGCCTTCCGTGCCCCTACCACACTACACTTCACTTCACTTCATTTCACTTCACTGAATAAGAGACATGACTATATTATTAATCATACTAACGAGACACGCGAGTGGCGTTACCATTGTAACGCTGGGGCCCATACACACTCTGCGGCACACACAAGACGATTCCGTATCTCAATGGGACGTACACCGACTGAAGCTGGAGGTCAACTATTTCTAAGTCGTTTACCTACCTTACCAAAAAGGAATAGCCCGATCGTTTTCCTCCTCGTGTAATGATTATTTTCTACGTTTCCGTGGTCTGCTTACTACATTGATCATTTATGATTGATCGCCTTCCGTCTGTTTTAGAAAACATTTGCACGCCCTTTTAGAGCACCACAAACCTTGAGAACTACACTAAACGTTTGTGAACATAAAACTTTAAACCCATTACGACGAGCATCTTCTTACCCCGCTGTTGTACGAGAAACACATACAGTACCGAAGATTCGGCCACGTTTAGCAGCATTTGAAGTTTTCTGTGGCCTGGTGCGGGAACATCTATTTCTGCTACTTACGAAAAGAATCTTAACAAAAATATTTACTCCTTCAGAAACACGATTGAACGAAGAGGGATGCAGTCGAGTTCTCTGCCTATTTGAGAAGATATATAGGTAAACGGCTTAGAAAACGTTGACCGCGGAGAGCGTAACAAAAAATGTGATGGGGGATTAGCTCCAAAGCGAAGGTGAGGTAAAACTGACTGCAGGATGCAATCAGATGATGCCCCCCCCCACACACACACACTGCCAAACATCCTACCCCGAAAATGTTTAATTTTATACTTTCTCGTGGCAGGGTACCTATCATAAGAGACACCTCAACCTAGTGGAGGAATGTGCATCTGAAGAAGTAAGCTCTTCAGATGCAAACAGTGCATCACACTCCATAAAGATAAAACGCTTATCATTTGCAGAGGAGCACCAGGTATGCGACATTAAAGGGTTGTTGTGCATCTCTTCCTATCAACGCGGCTTCTACTGGCGGACCTTGCGAAACAAAGCGGAGCAGGAATCTGCAGGCTTGTACTGCCCTTGCCTACTCAACTGCGAATCAACTGACATACGAACAACCTATGTTGGAATGTGGTAAGAAATTTGCTAAAGTTGTTTTGGTTTGGTTGTTGTTGATTTTTGTAAAAGGAAGAGACGTGTAGATAAGAGAGATCCCTGAAAAACTGATCTGCAAAAGTGGGGTATAAAAAAGATAATAAATGACTTTTACATCTTAGAAATGAAAACATCGAACTTTGGGTAACATTCCCGGCAGACAGTTAATTAAATTTTAATTAATACTGTAAGCCATAAATATTATATTATATATATATAAATATTATATATATATATTATATTATATATATTAATACTGTAAGCCATAAATATTTTTCTTTTCTATTTATTTAATAACTTTTATAAGCCTCTGGGATGGCTCATAGGCAGCGTACTAGCTTCCCGTGCTGTGGTCCCGTGTTCGATTCCCGTTCGCAGCAAAAATGGAGTTGTAGCTTTCCTTAAAAATCGTCCCAGTTTCTATAACTGTGTGACGAAGAAACGCTGAACAGGCGGATCTTGCTAATTACGTCATGTTCGCCTCAAGTCGCTCTTACCCCCAAGCACGGGAATTTAACTAGGCATGGGGGACACCAGTCGGCCGCACCGGGGGCCAGCCGGCGAAGTCGGTATACCGACCCATATATATATATATATATATATATATATATATATAATAACTTTTATAAATATAAATACAGTAAAATCTGTCTAAACCATAACCTGTTCAAGCCGGAAACCTACCCTAACTGGAAAATTTCTCCGGCCCCCTAAGTTCAATGGCATTTCACACAGCATAAGACAGAACCTCTCCAACACGGAAAAGGAACGGTTTTTCATATATATAATACTGTATATAATGTGACGTGATTACTAATATAAATTCAGATGAATTTAAGAACAGTTTCTTTCATGACAAAACACTACTTTTAGGAAAGTGTTTGTGTGTAAAGTGATTGATGTTGCAGGCCGAATGAGTTGGAGCGCAGTGGATTTGAAATATTCCTGACGCATCTGGCGTCCGAACGATGCCAGCGGGTGGTGGTCCGGACATTGCTAGAACTCGTAGGTAAGTAAGCTCGCCAACTACTTTCTCTCCGGGTAATAGAATCTTCATGAACTGATATTTATAAAGGGTAACAAATAAATTAATAACCCTGTGGTATTTGACGCTTGGTTTCACACAAGGGGACAATCACACAAGGGCAATGGCTGAGAAGAATCTTAACAAACGGACCAATGACCGCGTGAGATCTTTCCTTCCTCTTCCTTTGTCATATCTTCACCCCTTACACACACTTACACTTACATGGACTACACTACCACATTTGTCAAGACACCAGTCGGAAGCTTAGAGCTTTATTTCTTAGCTCCAACCGTCTAACAATGTTATTATTACTAAATTAACTCAATAATTTTGCAGACAGTTAATGATAACAATCTTGTTTTCTTTATTTTCAATTGACCATTCCTCAATTGCTCAATTGAGCAATTGAAAATAAAAAACAAGATTGTCATAATTAACTGTCTGAAAACTTATTGAGATAATTTAATAACAATAATAATAATAATAATAATAATAATAATAATAATAATAATAATAATAATAATAATAAGCTTAGAGCTTGACCAGCTGGGGTGATATCTGGTTGAGGAAACCCCCTGAGCCGAAGCGTAGTTCGGCGCCGGATATTGTCATCCAGCGAAGGAAGATCTCTGTCACCTCCCGAGATATAACATGCTTTACACTTGCGGCTGCCGCGCTCGGAGTCTCTAATCAACCAATGACGCGGAGCGTGTGTGCATGCACTCGCAGTGGGCGTGGGCACGACGCTGCGCCTGTTCATGAGCGTGAGCATGCTGAGCCTGGTGGAGCTGGTGCACTTCTTCGTGCTGCCCGTGGGGCGGTTGCTGGTGGCGCGCTATTGCGCCGGGGCGCAGTCGCGCTGCTGCCCGCCGCCGCCCGCGCCGCGGCGCCCCGCCGCCGCCACCGACCGCCCACGCCGCCCACGCCGCCGCCCACCGTCGCGGAGGACCAGCGCGACTTCTCCAGGTGGGCACGCACCCCGACCCGTGCGCTCCCGCCCATTTCCCGCCACGTCACGCCCCGCCGCACTCCACCTGGCCCGCAAGCGGGTTGCTCGACCCCGCCCGCCACCTTGCCCAACCAGTCCCCGCCAGGTGGGCACACCCACCCCGGGCCCGCCCCCTCCCACGCCACGCCCCCTCCCACGCCACCCCCCACACACGCCACGCCCCCACACACGCCACGCCCCCACACACGACACGCCCCCACACACGCCACGCCCCCACACACGCCACGCCCCACACACGCCACGCCCCACACACGCCACGCCCCCACACGCCAAGCCCCACACACGCCAAGCCCCCACACACGCCACGCCCCACACACGCCACGCCCCACACACGCCACGCCCCACACCGCCACGCCCCACACACGCCACGCCCTCACCCGACACGCCCCTCACCCGACACGCTCCTCCCGCCACGCCCACTCCCTCGCCACGTCCACCCCCCGCCACGCCCACCCCCCGCCACGCCCACTCCCCCTCCCCGCCTCGCCCCCACACCCGCCACGCCGTAACACCCGCCACGGACAACCCCCGCGCCGCACCATTCGCTTCTCTTTTCTTTTTGTTTTTGTTTCACTGATTAGTCCTTACTTTGTTGTAATCTGGACTGTCCGAGTGACCCCGCGTCGAAGTTTGTGGTACCGACATTTCGTTCATCATATCGTGGTTTTCTTCAGGGCTGTACTTTGTACTCCGGCCCTGAAGACGACGAGCACTTTAGCCCTGAAGAAGGTTACATTATGATGGTCGAAACGTTGGTACCTCAGTCTTCTACCCGGCGGTACCCGAACACTCCAGATCGTAACTCTGGCCACGTTAGCTTACGACATCACCTTTTTACTTTCTTGCCCTTACTTCGTTAGAAGAGAAAAAAGAAATTTAAAGGAGCTCGAGACCTTTTGAATTTTGAAAAGGACATTTTGATTTTCGGTGATACTTTGCATAAAATTTTAACATTTTCAAAATGTTCTCGAAAATGGTTCCAATTTTTTTATTAAACTTTCTCCTTGGATAGTGTAAAGGACGCTTAAGAGAATGATGCAGCTCTCATGTTCGATGAAACTCCAGATTTTTAGAAAATGGCAAAAGTGCAATGTCTTGGGATCTTCGTGCAACTAGCATAATATTGAAAATAGAGTTTTGTTTCCTCAATGAAGTATGTTCCTTAAATAAAGATCATGAAATAATGTCATGTTCAATTTTTGGAAGATATGAGTAGCTTTCGCGTAATTTTGCGCGAAATGTAGGCAACTTTTCAATTTTTTAAACCTTTTTCTCTAAAAGTCACCATATTTTCTTTAAATTTTCTCCTCATATGTATCAATGGAGGGGTAAAAATATGGTGCTAATTCCATTTTCAGCAATATCTCCGTCTTTTCGAAAATTGCTTTAAGTGTTCATTTTCCTCCATCATCTTCTCTTCTTTCCATCATTCTGACCTTTCTACTTTACCTGCTCTCTCCCATTCATAATCATCATATCTGTCACTAATAGCCTCTCTTAAGTTCAAAAGTTATCTTCCATAAATTATTTTAGACTTATCGTTTTTTCTTACTTAATTCGTTGCCTCCTTGTCGTCTTCACCTATTTAGTTTTCTTTTTCAATTTACATTACCAGGGGTCGCTTCTCACCAGTGTGTGTCAGTTCTAGGCGTCTGTCCACCCTCTTATTGTTTACTGCGGAGCCGTCACCAACACTGCGTCCTGAGCAGAGTTGTTTTAAGGATCATTCGAGCTCTAGACCGAATGACAAAGGGCCTGAGGACAAGGCCCCCGTGTGGTTTTACTAGGTATTAATTTTACCTACTTTATATCAGGGCAGGGGTGTCCAACTGGCGGCCGCGGTGCCATTTGTGGCGGCCCGCGTAAAGTTATTTTGGGTTTTTCTGACGTGGCGGCTGAGGGTAGTATCTCCAAGATGGAATTCGGCACGACTTTTTGCGTCTTTCTTGGTCCTGCCGCACGATGTCGCACGATCGCGACCGAATCAAGCAGTGCTGCCGATCATGCGACATGTTGCGGCAGAACAGAATGACTCAAAACGTCGTGCCGAATTCCATCTTGGAGATACTACCCTCAGCCGCCACGTTAGAAAAATCCAAGTATATTCAAAAGTGAAAGACCCTTGAATACATTTCGGGCGAGAACATTGGGAGCCTAATCCACGCTCCTTGGCGGGATCAACACTCCATTAATGTAAAAATAGGTTATGTTTAGATTTAAGATTTTTTCTAGTAAATTCAGAAATTTAATACCATCCCAATGAGTTCCACTGCGTTATACAGAGTGTGGTCAGATATTGGCTCTATTTCTGCCCCTCCCATTTCCGAGTAGCCGATATCAACAATACGGGGAAGTCAGGTATGGATCGCCCGAGTACTGTGAATATGGCCAACAACCACATTAAATGTTTTAGTTGTGGCCTTTGACGACTTGCAAGTTGGACACCCCTGTGTTAGGGAAATGTTGCCCAAAATTATTTTTTTTAATAAGAGGGGAAGTGACCAAATGTGAGATACTCGCTCATTTTAGGATAATCCTGAAAATGTAACTAACGGAGTCAATATATATTTGAAATATCTTGAAATGTAAGCGGAAGCATAATGACTGAATCTTGTCCATCAACATCTCATACCTTAGTAGCAAACTTGTAATGCTCGAGCAACTTTTTGGATGTTTTGTGATTTTGTGAGTTTTTTGTTGAGTACATTATTGATGTTCAAGATAAAATATTTCTGAAAATCTTCCTCGAGGTAAATAATCTTCTTTGACAGTGGTTAATTCTGTTTATTTTAGTTCATTGCTCACCCTTTCAAGTGTTCAAACCCCCGCGTCGGCTGCAAATCTGCTCAACGCTATGTGGTAAGGGTGTCATTTCATTTGTTTCCGTTCACACTCCTTGCAGCTAATTAAAGTCCCCTAATACTTTTCTAATTCGCCACTATGAGTGTTAAGGAATAAGTGGTAGTTAAGGGGGACACGTGAAAATATTTATGGAGTCTTCGGTTCTACAATAACAAAATTAAACATCCATGCCTTTCGCGGATTTGGAACACACGTCCGCCATATGTTGGCCATTACATTCAGCAGCTAAGATATCTACGGCGGTGGGATACCTATTTTTGTTTTTCGATTATCTTCTTACTTTATTTGAGTAAGAACATTAAGAAAGAATGGCTGTGCTCATTTCGAGATACAATGAAAATCGTAATGTCAAGTCTCTCATATTGCGTCTTTATTTGTATCTCTTTTAAAATCGCTTCTTTTTGTTTGTTCGTTGCGTTTTATCTCTAAATCATCTGGAGTGTGAGTGAGATAGAAGTCTAAATCGTCTGGAGTGTGAGTGTCTCAGATAGGTTCTGTACAAATAAGATCTAGCTCTTCCTTCTAATAGTTTTCATGGCCTGGTTCAGCAGTATTAGTCACTACTACACTATACAAACGCCAATAAGAAGAGAAAAGTAGAGAGAGAAAGAAAAGCTCCAAGAATGCTTGCAAAGGGATCGGCAAAAGTGATCAAAGTAAACGCAAAGTTACCAAGAAGAAAACTATTGTTTCCTGAGCTAAGAAAATAGTCAAGAGGAAAAGACAATATGTAGTTGCAATGTCGAAGACCCTCATTTCCAGGAATACTAATGACAATTGTGTTTATGAGAAATGCGATTCTGATTGTATTCTTTTCACAGTCATACTTAAGCAAATCTTTTCAAAGACATTCATATGGAGAAGAGGCTAAAATTCACTTAATGCTATTGATGGTCGTGCGAGGATTGTAGCGAAATTAAAGATAATCCAGTTTTGAACATTTTTTAAGATAAAGATGATCATATTTCTGTTTGATTTTGAAAATTTCTTACGGTTAATTACGTGCAATTACGTTCAATTAAGTTCTCAAGAGTCACTACACAATAAATACTTAAAAGATAGTATTATTTAAACACTATATAAATTGGGAGTTCTTATAATCGGGAATTTTTAGTTTTTAAATTATATGTTCATTATTTCAGCCAAATCCTTGAAAATGAACCAGTTATTTGTTAGTGGTGGTGATGGCTATGGTGTTGGTGACGTTGTTTTGCTATCAATCATCTTCCATGATCTTTACCTTCAATGAACCTCTTTTTATGATTTTTCTGTTTTCAACCTGCAGTTTTGTTGCCAGTGAATTAAGTGACAAAAATTTAATAGAGACCATTCTGTCCTTGAGTAAAGATTTTTTTAAAATTACGCTTATCTTCGTCAATGTGAATATGAGTCATTCCCTCATGTTGCTAGTATTTAGTGGGTCTTGTTACATGCATTTGCAATAGGTTAAAACAAAAGAGGAATCAACAGATCAAAAATTAATAACAATTTGGAAATTTAAAAATACGTTTGATTTGGGATCTAGAATCACCAACAACGTATTTAAAAAGTATATCATATTCGGTCAGTTTCTCCTCAAGTTTCACTAGTTAATGTATATTTTTATATATGTACACTTATTTTTTATATTTGAAATACTAGTAATAAATACATGTTTAATCATCATTCAAAAAGCTCTTAGTAGTTACTTTTCACAGACTTCACGGTTTTTTCACAAATGAAAGGTTCAGCACATAGATTGTGACTTCATTTTACACACCCTAAGCATTTGAATATGGCATAAGTCCGATGTTCATCAACAACACTGAACTTTCAAAAATTACCTATTTAAATCTCCTACCTATCTTCTGCGAAGATATTTTTTCAAGAGATGTCTGAAGAATTAGTAGAATGCAAGTTGCAATACGCAATTGTTACAAAGTTGTATTCCGCAATCGATATAAGTATTACGAGAAACTATGTGCCATTCTAGAACAACTATTTTCCTTTAGAGACACCTCTTGGGCCTATTTACTTTGTTTTGTTAGAATATTTTAGATTCATACACCACTTGATCAATAAGATTCAAATGAGTGCTGTTCCCTGAAATTTTTCAAGAAAATAATGTATCAATTTGACTTTTAAAAGTCAATTAATGTAATTTAAATATCCGTAAAACACGAAGCATTCGTTGCTTTCCTAAAATAATTCGTTGGTCATATCAGGAATGGTCGTATTTCACTTTCAATGCCACTCACAAAATCCTAAAAGAGCTGGATACTAGAAACAAGTTGTTGCAGTTGAACTCGATTTACTCAAAACAAGTACATGTCAATAGCATCACATGCCAAAGTAGTCAAAATTTGATTCCAGTGTCCAACTCCTTTAGTAATTTGTGAGTGATATTAAAAGTGAAATATGACCATTCGTGGAATGGCCGACGAATTGTTTCAAAAATATATTATATGTTTGCAGTTTTTTACTTCAACTCTTTTTCAATTTATTTTACATCATTTTTGTTTCAAACCCTTGTGTCACACAAAGCCAGTAGTAACCCATATATATATATATATATATATATATATATATGGGTTAACATTGATATATGGGGATACAATTAAATGTGTTTTTCCTTGCAGATTGCTTGATAAACTTGATCGCCAGCTGATTCGCTCTGCTCCTGCAAAAATAATGGTGCCTCCGAAAAAACTCTCGCACACCACGCGCTACTAAGCATTTATTCGCGAGTATTTGGATGAATAAGAAACATTTATATCAATAAAATAAAACTTCGAGCGTAGAGGTTTGTTGGTTTGTACTTGGTTGTGAACAATTATGTCTTCGAAAAAGAGAAAGAAGAGTTACACATTGAACTTTCTTGATATTTGTGGATATATTTTGAATGGGTAAGTAGACCACCCAGACATTTTTTCTGAAGAATAGGTGAATTTTGTTTTGAGTGAGGATGATTTAGAATTCTTCAAGATTTTGAACTTTTTTGCATGAAGAGATTGCATGAAGAGATTTTCTTGTAATATCAAACAAATCTATTTTTCTTCACAACGAAAATATTTTAGAAGTGTTAAGATAAGTGATAAGAGTCCAAATTTAATACAACAAATTTTAATTTAATCAAAATTTAAGAAAACAAATTTTAGGTTGTAAATTATCGACTCAAATATTTTAACGCAATTTACAGAGTGCAAGATGAAATTAAAACATTAAGTAAAAATGAATAAAGTTTTAAAAGTTAACTAATTTACACATTTTAAGAATTAATTAATTAATAACTTTGAAAATACTTCCTAATTATAATTATATGTATCTAGCAAGAATGAAAAATCTATCAGGAAGAAAAACGTAAATTTGTTGGACAAGGGTTTTCCTTGATCGTATCTCAGGTACAATAAAAACCACTTTACAAAATGGTTGTAATTTCAAATATTTAGAGAGAGCACTTGCACTCTTTGATCAAGCAATACTTTCAAATAATTATTAAAACTAGTGTACATACAAAATTGTTAAACTTACAAACGAAAATACCTACAATAAATGTATTTTTGAAAATAATAATGGCATATTTAAAATAATTGATACCCCAATAATGTAGTCTGCAGCTTTTACAATTACATCGCGTTTCGAAAAAACTTAAGAATTTACTTAAAGAAAGAAAGAAATGAAACACATAAAAGTTTGTAATTAGTGATATTAGTAAAAATATCGACCACAACTACTGCTACCCATTAAATATAGCCTCATAAACTATACATTTATTAAAAATTTCCGTCATCAAATTCTATTCTGAAATATAACGAAGTTTTAATCTTGAAATTTATTTTAAAAGCATGATAAAATGAAAATATTGAATAATTATTTTAGAACCAAGCTTTCTGAATTTTATACTACGTCGTGGCCAGGGTTATTTTAAATATTCATATTTAAAATACGTATTTTTAATACATTTTGTATTTGGAAAACTGTATTTTTGTTGTTTTTAACATGTATTTTAGAAATGTAATTGAATACATAAAAAAAGGCGTATTTAAAAACCTAAATATTATAATAATACAAATGACGATGACGAAGATAGTTTCTTTTTGTTTGACTCTGCTGGTGAATCAAAAACAAAAGCTCCTTTTAGCTGTTGAATTTTAATTCTCTACATCTTTAAATGATAAATCTAAATCATTAAAAATGCTGGACAATTGTCTGACAATAAAAATGCGTTTAGTCCTTATAACACTAGTTTATGTTCTTCCGCGCCAGTTGAAAGGCTTTTTTCATTTACGTTATTTATACAATCGCCAAATAGAAGCTAATTTTCTGATGATTTGGTTGAAAACTAGTTTTAAAAGGAAATTCCATTTATTTGACTTCGACTTATTTTTGATATTGTTTTATTTTAGAACGTGTTATATATATTTGCAGTTTTTTCAGAAATGTATGACTGTCAATTATTAATGGTAATTGAATTATTAAATGTAATTGACAATTGCAATACATTGTTGCAATAAAACGTTATTATACAAAATTATTGTACTTTCTATTTTGAGTATTTGAAGTATTTTAATACTTATTTAGTGTTTCAAAACCTAATGAACTCCTATTTTGAGTATGTACTTAAATACTTATTTACAAAGTATTTTGGTGAAGTACTTAAATACTGAATTTTTAAAAAATGTGCCCAACAACCCTGATTGCGACTCGTTTTAAACATAGGGTTTTCACATTTCAGGGTCTCACTGTTGTCATGGGTGCCGCTTGTTACTCTGAAAAGTATCGTAAAACACATTTTATTTGCAATTTTTTCTTAAGAACTTTTGGCAAATTAGCATAATTTTAACAGCAATTTGAGAGGAGTACTGGTCCATTTACGGCAGTGCATTAATAAGTGTTATGAGGATATTACTGGATGCACGGTCAAAGTATAATCATATGAGACGTTACAATCAATTCCTTTACCAATAATTTCAAATAAAGACTCAAAGGATTCGAGTGACAGAAGTAAGTACAAGAGTGATCTTTCTCGTGATTTGATAGATTGGATAATTCGGATGTCCAATCCCTGGAAAAGAAAATGGTATTTCACAATTAAACTTAAACGTACACGTAAGGTATATTCAAAAGCGTGGCACCATGTTATTGAATCATCGCTGAACGTCAAAAGAAATATAATACATAACCGTGAAAGTTCGCCAATTCCAAGGTTTCACGTCAATGTCAACGTGATCTAAGAACAACATACAAACGTCTACCACAGTCAGACACACAAACCGTCCAGCGAAACGAATGCAGTTTTTAAGAACAAGAATTACCTTTCATTATCAATCAAGAGAGGCAAGGCAGTAAAGTCACTCTTACACATTTTTTCTTCTGAATGAAATTACCGAACAAAAACGTTGTACTCATGTTTACGGTAAAATGTATAGTATTTTAGTCGACAACTACTAAAGTAAATATACTTTCATCGAGTTTCAAACAATGCCCGCTCTTAGACGATGCAAAGTCGCTCTGAGAAACTGACAGTCTTTCCTCCTATCATGTTAATTGTCCATATTTCACAGTGCTCATGAGGCCAGAAGACGAAACGTATATTGATAGTGCTATTCTGCTCAATGGAGTAAGTCCTCCTCTATAACTACAATCTACAGGCATCTCTTCAAATGATTGATTCATTTTTTCGTGTTTCCGGGCGCGTCAACTGCTTTGGTCATTATTCCCGTTAGTGTAGTGCATGTTTTCTCTCGGGAGATGGCGGTGATCTTCCCCCGCTGAATGGCGAGATCCGGCGCCGACCTACCGTCGGCTAGTGAGGTTTCCCCCTAACCAGGACTCTCCCACCAGCGAGGCACCGCCCCGGCCGAGACAAGCTCTAAGCTCCCGACAGGTCTTCCGGAATATGTGGTAGTGTAGTGCATGCTAGTGTAAGTGTGTGTGTAAGGGGAGAGGATAGAACAAGGAAGAGGAAGGACAGATCGCGCGCGGTCCGTGGCCCGTTTGGTAGGGTATTGCTCCGGCATTCGCCTGGTTTTGATTGGAGAAACCACGGAAAACTACCGATCAGAGCAGCCGGCCGCTAGAAGTCTCCTCCAGACAGCGACTGCATTCGACCTAGCTGAAAAGCTAGTGTCGAAAATTCTGCCGCCGTTTGGACTCGAACCTAGGACCTCCCGGTCAGAGGCGCTGCAGTGTCATCCATCTCCTCAAAGTATCAAAAAACGTGGGCGATGTCCTACCCCAGCAAGGGCCAAGACAGGTCCGCATGTGCGCAGACCAGCTGGCGCACAGAGGAATCTCTTGACATGGGATGGCGGAAATCTGTCTGAAGGAGTAAAACGAACCGATAG
This sequence comes from Teleogryllus oceanicus, assembly GCA_964035755.1. NCBI lineage: Eukaryota > Metazoa > Arthropoda > Insecta > Orthoptera > Gryllidae > Teleogryllus > Teleogryllus oceanicus. The sequence goes on along the minus strand of CAXIVR010000012.1, from coordinate 18,459,179 downwards.
ATATTTCTTTTTTGCCATCAAAAGCCGACGGATGCAATCTAATTTGTTGTACGTAACATTTCAAGTAATTTATGCAGTTGACTTCTTTGACATACCTGCTCTTAAGAAAGTGCACCAGTCACCAGTATTAACTTCATCTCTTCACAGAATTGTTCGACAGTCATGATTTACGAAATAATAAAGCATTCATTCTGCACGATCTTTTTACTTAATACTAGCGTACCCGTGCGAGAACTCGCGCATGTTAATCCCCACCCTCTTCCCTACTTTTCGACTTCCATATTAAGCCTGTAATAGATCTTTTTCTTCAAGACCCTCTTCTCCTTCGTCACTTGCTTTATGTGTCTCCTTGTAATTGATAACAACAATACATACACAATTGATACAATACACCCTTGTCAATAGAAACTATTCTTATTTAACATGATTACCGAACAGAGAGGTACAATCGTGTAATTCAATCGCGGAGAATATCAAATAATTAGTTTAATTTTACATACAGTTGCAAATTCTCCATTCGGGGTAGAATCGAGGATCGTTGAACCAGCCAAAATGTAAGAGAATATTCACAAAGATCTCATCCTGCAGAGAACGATGTGTGAAACGATTCTTTAAAGCCTTTGGTCTCACAGTTTAGTTTTAAAGGCAGTAAAATGCTTCACTTAAGAGTTATTAAACGATATAGTTAAAAAGTACGACCGAGTATTGCGTGTTGCATTTGACATAAATATTTATATACGTCTTCTTAAACAAATCCTTCATATTTTTAAAGCCAAGTGCAATTCTTCACTTCTCCATGAAATTCTCTTTATTTAGAGACCTCATTTATAAAGGTTGGTTGCGTGTGAGTGCGGCAAAAGGTATACTATTGAAATAATGTATGAAACGATAATTCGACTCTTATACAGAATTTCTGTGCCGAGTATTATTTAATGTACCGATTTCGACGTGTGGCTTTATTTACGTTGATGTTCATGATCAGTGGCATACCGTGAATTTAAGATCTTTTTAATCTGAATTTAAGATCCTGAATGAGATGTTTGAAAGGACAGACTTGCCCTTTTTCTTAATATTTCTATTTTATAATTGATCTGAAAATAAATGATAAAATATTCATGTAGTTTACAACCAAATAATGACTTATTTCTATATACTTTTTCTGCTCTTGCAGTCTTTATGCTTCTCAGCTAGCCTAGGGAGCCCAGAATTCACGAACGTATATCACGTTCACTGCGAATGGTGCGTTCCTGTTTGTGTTGCAATCCCATGCTAGCGTCCTGACGCCTCCGAGACCGTTTTGGTAGTGACTGGGCGATAGCGGTCCTCGGCCCGCGGCCCGTTGGCCGCGCCGCCCGCCTCCGCGTCTCTGGCGGAGAGAGGCTCCCTCGTTCGGTCGCCGACCCGCACCGCGCCGCGCCGCGCTGCCTGGACCGGTGCGCCTCGCAGCGCCGCGCCGCCGCCGAGAAGGCCGCTTCCCGCTTCCTTGTTCGCCTCCCCCGCCCCCCCCACGCGGGCACGCTGCCTCAGCCGCGTAACTGCACCATTGTATATACTTGGGTTTCTGTAACCTGGCTGATGATGATGATAATGATGATAATAATAATAATAATAATAATAATAATAATAATAGTAATAATAATAATAATAATAATAATAATAATGTGCTTGATATGTACAAAATAGACCCATTGGTTGTATCGTTTCTAAAGGCACAGATGCAAAGGTGGACAACCAGATTGCACATTTGCACGCAAAATAATCATGTCAATGCAGGAGACATACATATTAAACAAGGAATCTTCCAAGGATACTCTCTTAGCGCTCTGTGGTTCTGCCTTGCTATGAATCCCCTATCGACTTTGTTAAATAAAGATCAAATGGGCTACAAAATCAACAGCAAAATCGATCATGTACGCTTATCCCACCTGCTGTACATGGACGACATAAAATTATTCAGCACCTCAAGAGAAAAGCTTAATCATTTGCTTGACACTACTGCAAAATTTAGCAATGATATTGGAATGCATTTTGGCGTCGAGAAATGTAAACTAAATGCACTGCGGAAAGGAAAGTGGCAACATCAGATGGATTACACCCTTGGAGAAGGAAATGCTAAACACGAACGAATTCATGCCATGAATCCTGAGGAATATTACAAATATCTTGGATATTTACAAAGATTTAATGTTGACCAAAAAATTACAAATCTAACATTACCCAGGAATTTAATACACGTCTGAGTAAAATTCTGAAAACTAAACTCAGTGCTGGCAGGAAAATTAAGGCTATAAATACCTATGTAATTCCAGTGCTTACCTACAGCTTTGGTATTGTCAGATGAACACAAACCGAACTAGATGCATTTAATACAAACTGCAAAGTACTTTGCACCAGATTTAGATGTCACCACCCTAAAAGCGCAGTTGAGAGATTCCACCTCCCTAGGTCTTTAGGAGGAAGAGGTGTCATAGATATAGTGAATCTCCATCACCAACAACTGGAGAGACTGCGTCAGTACTTCCACGAAAAAGTTAATGGAAGCAAGATACATCGGATTGTAACATACATTGACCGGAAAATTACACCATTGAATTTGTCTGATGAAACAATGAACCTACAAAAGCAAATACAGACCAATGAGATGAAAATCAGCAACTGGAAAGAGAAGCAACTTCACGGACGCTACCCATACCAGATAGAGGGAGAACTGATGGACCGTAAGTCGTCAATTAAATGGCTGTGCTTGGGAGAACTTTTTGCTGAAACAGAGGGTTTCATGGTAGCTATTCAGAACCAAGTAGTATCAACTAAAAACTACCGTAAATTTATCCTGAAAGACAATAACGTTCGTGATGACAAATGTCGGCTATGTGGAGAACATAGAGAAAATATAGACCACATTATCAGTGGATGCAGCTCTCTAGCATCCTCAGAATATACAAAACGACATGACGTTTGTAAAGTGGTTTATCAGCAACTATGCCACAATAATAACCTTTTGACGGGTAACCGAACACCATACTATAAGTACACACCCGAACCAGTCATTGACACAAATAATCACAAAATGTACTGGAACAGATCCATAATAACAGATAGGTCTCTATCATCTAATAAACCGGACATTCTATGGCATGACAAGAAAAATAAAAAGGTGTATCTGATTGATGTCACTGTCCCGCTAGCTCACAACATCCCAAAGAAAAGAAGTGAAAAAATTCTAAAATATCAACCTCTGGCAAATGAGATAAAGGAAATGTGGAGCGACGTGGAAATGGTGACGATTGTACCAATAATTCTAGGCGCCATGGTGAAATTCCCAAGTTCCTACATGAATCCCTAGCTGAACTGCATCTGAAGAAGGGGTTATACATTCAGATGCAAAAGATTGTCATACTGGACACATGTAACATCGTGAGGAAGTTTCAGAACATTGATGGTTGATCCAGTGCTGATTATGACAGTTGGAACGTGTATCTCTTGTTCATGGTAACCGAGATGCACGAGTGGAAACAAGTTAAATTGTGATAGTGATGATAATAATGATAATAATAATGATAATAATAATAATAATAATAATAATAATAATAATAATAATAATAATAATAATAATAATAATAATGTCTTTATTACTGGCGAGGCTCAGGCCGTAAGGCCAGGTTTTCCGCCTAATCACTTAAATATTTACATTTACATAATTACAATTGAGGCGTTCGAACGGAGAAAGTGATAACTGACATTTCACACAACTTACGAAATTGCAACGATCGTATTAGTGGAAGTGTGCTACACATAACTAATGAAACATAAATTATGAATGTATTTTCATTGTCAATTTTCTGGATTCTAAAACTAATGTGATATAAAGAGAACCCATGGTTCTTCTTTACAAGAGAGCCGTGGTAAGTCAATAATATCAGTTTTGTATAATGTTAGAAATTCTCGAATACCCGAATGCCTCAATTGTGAACAAATTTAACTCCGCCGCCAATTAACACTCCGCCGCCATATTTATTCGCATGAAGAGTACCTCGGCAACGCGCGCATGAATCGGAAATAAACTTGCGAACACATGTGTGCGGATATCGCCTAACTTTATGGTGAGACTAATGTAAATTTTTCCTCTTAAAGAAGTGCCAGCATAGAATGCAGAGCAGTGGCGGATGCAGGGAGGTCCATGAACCCTTTTATTCAAAGGCGTTACTATGTAGGGATATCACCACACACAAAAGAGTATTCTCATTATTAATATACTATTTTTTTCAAGCATATAATTTTTGTTAAATATTTCGTAAATGTTATGGGGTGTACAAACGGAAATTGCTCCCCCCGAATTCATTGATTGATTTTTTCGTGTTTCCGGACGCGTCAACTGCTTTGGTCATTAGTCCCGTGAGTGTAGTGCATGTTATTTCTCGGAAGATGGCGGCGATCTTCCCCCGCTGGATGGTGAGATCCGGTGCCGACCTACCGTCGGCTAGTGCAGCTTCCCCCAAACCAGGACTCTCCCACCAGCGGGGCACCGCCCCAGCCGGGTCAAGCTCTAAGCTCCCGACCGGTCTCACAGAATATGTAATTGTGTAGTGCATGTTAGTGTAAGTGTGTGTGTGTGTGTAAGGGGAGAGGATAGGACAAGGAAGAGGAAGGACAGATCGCGCGCGTTATGTGGCCCGTTTATTAGGATACTACTCCGGGATTCGCCTGGTGTTGATCGGAGACCCCACAGAAAACTACCGATCAGAGCAGCCGGCCGCTAGAATTCTCCTCCAGGCAGCGGCTGAATTCGACCTAGCTGACAAGCTAGTGTCGGCATGAATTGATGTCGTGAGCCACCTTTCCCGGTAGAATCAAAGTTACATTCCCATATCTGTTGTTCTTGCTCATTACCTATCTATGTATTCAACACAGGCAAGAGAGACATGAACAAGAAACGGTACTCGGAGAAATCAAGCGCAGCTGCCTTCGCGATGCCTATTCCCACAATTCAATTCCTTCTTGTGCTGCCTGCTCGATATTAACTTAATATTCTTATAAAGAGGAATTATCATTCGGATTTGTTTTCTTTAAGATTTATTGACAGCCTACAAAACTTTCACATTAGGTTTTTAAGCGAATATCACTAATTTATATTTGACAAAACTGTATCACTTAGTGTATGTTTAAGTAAAATGTTTCAGAAAATGTTGTCAGGAAGGCAAAATTCAATGACCTTGTGCAATTTTCAGCATAACAGCTGAAATACATATGTAAGAATTTCTTTCTTTCTTGCGTACACAATTTTTAATAAAAATGGGCATCGAAGTTAGATATGAATGGCGTTTACACTCCCCGTTTTGGTCGCAAGCGACTGAGCACGCTATGACATAATCAAGCGCCATGAAGCAATCACGATAACCAGATTTCTTCTAGGAGAAAGATTTATTTAAAACAGTTTTTGTGGTATATTTGTTTTCAAATTTATATAGAAAAATGAAATTGGCGTATATTCAATATATCTTAAAAACGACAATAATCTGGTCGTAAAATAAGGAATGAAGAATTTGGATGTTTGAAACCACACAAAGCTGACACTGAATATTATTCTGCCTCAGAGGCTATAATATTGATAAGTTGATAAACATTCCACAGCTCGCAACACGGGAGAATCTTTCTCGAAAAAAAATTAGGGATTCTCGAGACCTTTGACGTCAATTTCGAAAGTCTTGAACGAGACCTATCACTACTGACGTGGTCAAATATTTGTATTACTCCTATACCTTTAGGTCCATGTAACGTTTTTTTCGGTAATTTCATTCGAATTGAAATAACTTGCAGGTCGAATGTAATTGTATGAATGTTACAGAAAACCTAATTATGTTTCTCATCGCCTTCTCATTGACACTCTGTAATAGCGTTTTGGGTGGAATAAAACGTTAACAGATGAGTTGTCTCTGAAATAAGGTTAATGAAGTTCCTCACAACATTCAGTATCTTTATTGTTCAGTTTTTCGTTGTTGCTTTATGTTTGCGTGATGTACATTTTGTACTCAGTAAATTAGTACACAGGTACCCAAGACATTTAAGAACCCCTGGACATTTTGTAATAATTACAGGTATTGAAATATTTTTGGCGTATGGGTGATTTGTTTTCTAAATATATCACGTCTTGTCTGACAAATTTGTGTTAAAACTGGCATTAAGAAAAATGTACAATAAATTGAAACATTTCCATTTCCGTTTCATTCATACCTGCGCATCGTCACTTAAATGGATACGGCCACTCATCGTCTAGATATTTGTCATCTTTCCCCGTTTGTCCAAAACTTCTATTTACAACACAGTGACACTGGGAAAGGTAGAAAAACGGAAAATGAAGTCGAGTAAGAAACTGCTATGACGCCCTCGTGGTAAGTTAATAAAGCCCTTTGTAATGAACACAGATCAAAATTTGATTACCGGAATTTTCTAAATCACTGGAGCTCCTTTCGATTCATTTTCAGATAAATTAAATAAAACAAAAAGTCTTATGATAAGTTTCCATGCGATTCCTCCATTTCTAAGAGTGAGTAAAGGAATGCATAGCATTAGTTATTACTAGTTCTGTCACACTTGATTTAGTTGAATATTCTGCCAATTTTAATATATATCATCTTCGTTCCCAACAATTGACGACAAAATGTTAATTTGCCTGAAAGAGCGAGTTTGTAGTTGAAATTAGTGTTCTGGTCAAAGAGCATGGGAAAAGTACAAACTTCCAACATTTCTATAGAAAAACAAAAATAATATTTCGGGACGGATACTAAAATTTCTGAGAATAACACTTCTTCGTTTGGATTTTATTTTGCATCATTTAACACCAATGCAAACATGTAAATCAATTTCTCAACATTTTTTACATACTCCCTTTACTTATTTTAAATCTAATTAAATTATAGCTTACTCCTCCATTTTCCTTCTACTTTAGTGATATGTAAAGACGTTTCAAAGCATTTATGAAACAAGTATATAACCTTGTGGAATGCTAATGAATCACATATTGGCTATAGCATGTGTCCTTGCGTACAGTATCTGCAAAAAGCCATCGTTGCTTCTTCCTCCTGAATGTTGCTAGTGGAGATTAAAGTTACGATGCCAAATTTGACGACCACACAGTTTGAGCAGATGGCATCGTATTGTCAACTCAACGACGTACTCTCACGCAAAGGACTAACTCTGTTTGCGGCCACTACAATGAACTTCCCAGCAGATCGATGAAATGTAGAACGTATTTACGAGTAAATTATTCCTGGAAAAATGCAAAATAGTTCTAACAGCCGTTTTTCACGAAGGCTTTTCGAATGCTATTTTTAAAACGCATATGAATATCTTAAGGAATCAAAATTAAGGTCAACAAATATTCTTTTAAAAAATAAACAAAAACCTTTCTGGGACATTTAAAATAAAAATTTAATGTTTTTCATATCCTAAAGAAACTAGCTTCTTTCCAATTTTAAGCTAATAAGAAGACATCAAAAAGCCAGTGTAGCAGGAACCTACGTTTAAGCACGGACTTACGAAATCAAGGCGTAAGTAATAGATAATACGATGATCTTGTTCACAGAAGAACGGACGGACGACTAGACTGACACGTTTTACCGTAAACCAATTTTTAGGTAATAAGGTTCCCCAAAACTGGATTCTACATAACACGTTAGAGAAATAATTTATTACATATATGTGCATAACTAACCACTTCCTGTATCAGGGACCTACAATTCGATAATATTGTAATGTAGCACGCATATATTGTCGAAATATCGCCACTTACCGTAGTAACATTACAATACATTATTTTTGCTACGCAAGTACGTAGAATGCGACTAGTTAACAATAAGAGAAAAACTTCTATTCAGTGGTTGTTACAAAGTGGAAGATCACGGGAGTCATGTGTGGTCATGTGATCACGGGACAGGAGTCATAAAATCGCAAAATCATTGCAAGAAGAAAAAATTTACAGAAGCAAACAAAATATAAATCAAGAAACACGATTATGAATCAAATACGTGTGATGCACTACTTATATGTTTTCGGAGATATCATAACAAACTACTTAAGCTACAGCAGCACAACATTTCTCATTTCTTTATAGCAAATAGTTTCCTAAAAAAACAATCAATTCCAGGGAAATTTCAATACCCATAAATGATTCAAACATGTAAAAAATAAAAACTTACGAATGATTATTGTTCATTATTTTCAGCACTGAAAAATATTGAAAGCGTATAATATTTATAAAAGAAGACACTCTCCATGTAGAGATATTTGTAAATGGGAATACACTCACACAGCTCAACTACTCATAACAGTGTGGATTAATTTCCTTTGAGGTCATCAGTGTGACCTATTCATTATCAAGGGTAAATGACCTACAGCGATAAGATAGAAATGACAAAAGTTAGGACAGAATAACAAGAACCGCAAGATTGGTCGTCAATATTAAGATGCGAAGACTACTTTGAATATAAAACTATATTTATGAAGAATAAAATAAATGTGTCTAATAGAGCTATTCATAATCTAATAATACAGCACTGTAGCCAATATTGAATTAGAGCCCACATTAGAAAATAGGGTTGCTGCAGCTTACAATAACATAACAATGTGCATCCATGAACTTCTAAGGTAAGTTTGATACATGATAGAAATGCCCCTTATTTAAAATTGTGTTTATTCCATCTTCTTTGTGCAAACATTACATTTTTGGAATACAATATTGTCAATCCTTGTTTTTAGAAAAACAGAGACCCAGCACAAAAGATTATTTCCAATAAATCTCTCATCGATTTTGTACAGTATTACTAACTTCCTCATACTCATATATGAGAAAGGAAAAGTAAAGAAGATATTGGATCACCTTGTCTTGCAACACCAATTATCTCTGCTAATGTTTCTGTTGTACAGTATTGTATTATCTGCCAATCCTCTATATTTCTTTCTGATTCATGCCTATCTTCTCTTTTATTTTTGTTTTATATTCTCCAAGTTTACTGTCACTTAATACTAGAATGTTGATACACAGATAAACGCAGATTTTACACAGTTTTCTAATTGATACACAGATAAACACTAACTTTTGTTTCACTACTGCTTTGAAAAGAAATTAGTCAGTATGACAATTTGGATCTCCAAAGTGCCCTGACATCTTCTATTAATCTTCTTATGTTGAAGTTTGTAAGGGCTTGGTCAATTTAATTAAAAGTCAATTTTGTGTGGAGAGATCCATGTTTCTTCGTGAATTTCTTTATGTTGGCATTATATGCTTCAAATTATCATTCTATTCATTGTAGCAAAATAGTCAAAGATTTTATTACCGATTATTGTTGTGTAAAGAATTCTTGGTGGTTCCTACAACCCAAAAATCGTCTAAATAATTAAGAATTCCTGTTTTGACATTTGATCGACTAATTTCTGAAGATCTTCATAGAACATTTCTTTCTCTTCCTCTTTTTATTCTGTGTGCATAAACGTTAAATATACTTTGGTTTTTCTAACGTGGCGGCTGAGGGTAGTATCTCCAAGATGGAATACATCTTATATATTTACACACTTATCTTCTGAATAATTGGAATCATCGCTTGGATTCTGTTGTATTTATTACAATGTTATTCATGGATTTCCACTATCACGTCTTTTTTAGTATTCTTCTAGTTTCTGTACGTGGTATAAAATTGCAAATAAAAACACACGGCACAGGAAAAGGAACAGCGAAAACGCGAGGACTGAATTCATTCGGAAGCAGCGGTAGGCAGCCCGGATAAGTTTGCCGTTCCGTCCCGTGTGAGACCAAGGTTTGGACCAGCCCGTGCCGAGTCGTGCTGGTTAAGCTCTAAACTTGTTTTTTTAATGTGGAATTTGTGGGTAGTATCTTAAAGGTGGAATTTGGGCACGACTTTTGCACCTTTATTGGTCCTGCCGCAAGATGTCGCACGATCACGACCAGTGCTGCAGATCAAGCGACTCTAGTGGCAGGACTGAGAATGACGAAAAAAGTCGTGTCAAATTCCATCTTGGAGATACTACCCACAGCTGCCACGTTAGAACCATAAGGAGATCAGACGTGTAGAAAGGGTCGGACTATACTGCGGGAATGAGAGTTTGGTATTAATTACGCGGCATCTCCGCGTTTCCATGGGACGGCATGCGTTGGGCCAATCGGGTATCAGTTACATCAGCATCTGCCACCCCGCGTTGCCGATGAATAGCCACGTGCACGTTTTGGTTAGGCCTCATTTGCAATGCAAATTTAAACGTTACGTAAAGCTGTAAACTTAGCCGTAAAATTTAAACATAAAAACAAGCATTCACAATGACGAACGTAAGCTGGAACGTAAGTTCCGCCTGAACCATTCAGAATTCAACGTACTGAAACTTAATCGATTCGTTTCTAGCTCGGTGGAAAGATCTTTCCACCATAGTTTCTAGCCTTTTCTTTGAGATTTCTATCGATTTGTCGTGCGATTTGTATATGCGAGTAGCTGTACAAGGATTCTCTTGTACCAAATTCACGAGTAATTCGTTGAACATAATTAGTTTATTCGCCATGTCAACTTAAAGTCACAATAAAAAATGACGAAATTCTTACCTTGAATTCACTACACGCAGCAAAACTGTTCGGAAACTAGTTTTCTACATTAGAATAAAAAATGACATAACCATAAACTACCTCAACACAATCTGAATCTTCCACGCTGCTCTCTGATTGGTGTTCGATGAATTCCGACGTAAACCTCACGTAAAACCTTGGAGCTTGTAACGCTACTTTGCGGACTTACGTCTACGGTTACGTCAAGGCATTGTGAATGGTCTCGCTTTGTAACTCATTTGCAGGTTTTGCGGCTACGTTACTTTAGTTTAAGGTTGCATTGTGAACGCAGCCTTACATATATATAGTTAAGTTTGGTTTTTTCGTGTTTCCGGGCACGTCAACTGCTTTGGTCATTAGTCCCGTTAGTGTAGTGCATGTTTTTCTCGGGAGATGGCGGTGATCTTCCCCCGTTGGATGGCGAGATACGGCGCCGACCTACCGTCGGCTAGTGGGGTTTTCCCCTAATCAGGACTCTCCCACCAGCGGGACACCGCCCCAGCCGGGTCAAGCTCTAAGCTCCCGACCGGTCTCCCGGAATATGTGGTAGTGCAGTGCGTGTTAGTGTAAGTGTGTGTGTAAGGGGAGAGGATAGGACAAGGAAGAGGAAGGAAAGATCGCGCGCGGTCCGTGGCCCGTTTGGTAGGGTAATGCTCCGGCATTCGCCTGGTGTTGATCGGAGAAACCACGGAAAACTATCGATCAGAGCAGCCGGCCGCTAGAATTCTCCTCCAGCCAGCGACTGAATTCGACATAGCTGAAAAGCTAGTGCCGAAAATCCTGCCGCCGTCTGGACTCGAACCTAGGACCTCCCGATCAGAGAAGCTGAGTGGCATTATATATATATATATATATATATATATATATATATATATAAGTCAATGTATTTGGGAGTAATCCTCCATTACGTAGGTAGTCCCAGAGTCCGTCAAGAGGACCGCCAGGTAGCATCTCCGCATACGCACCTCTCTTGCGCTAGGAAAGTGGTAGGGTTTAGGACACTTCACAGGGGTTGCACTAGCCCTTGTGAAGCAGCTGATCTCGTTTTGTTAACACAAATTTCACATGAGTTTGTCCGGGAATCTAACACGGACCTCCTTGGAGAAAAGAGAGCGACTTCGCTCTTGCGCCACGAGACAGCCAGGCTCGCAAACAGACAGCCAGGCTCCAACCAGTGAAACTTCCCTCCGGAGAGCTGGGTTAGTACACGCCAATTATCCATGGCAATCATCTCAGCGAGACACGGGATTAATAATTCTATAATAATAATAATAATAATAATAATAATAATAATAATAATAATAAGTACATAGTAGTATCCACGTTTTGTTACCAGAGCTCAGCTACAAGAGTTTTTCTAGCGAAAATTCCTCGTTTTCCGGCCAACGACACTTCAGACACACACTTCCAGTTTATTTACCTCAAAGGTTTTTGTGATTAGAATTCCTTCAAATGGTTTTTGATGAAGTTCCAAAAATTCTCAATCGTTTTCTGTGGCAACAGAGAATTGCGACAAATAATTATCCCTGAGAGAGTTTCAAACCAGCGACCCTTCCCTCTGAAAAGCTGAGTCCGTACTCGACTTCTAGCCACTTCAGCTACAGGAACACAGAGGGAATTAGCACTTCTGTCATAATCGCATTTGTTTCAGTTCTAGCACTAGGCGGCCGAAAAATTGAGAAAACGTAAAAAAAATGTAATTTCGGCGGCAAAAGATGTCAGTTGGGGCAAGATCAAGACCATCCAGAAGTTCATCGACCGTCTGCATGGTCTTGATCTCTAGCGCGAGAAAGTCTGTACCATTCTACAGCACCAGTAGTTTATTTATTACCACATTTTTACCGTGTCTTATTATACATTTGGAGAAAATTTTAAAAAATTGGAGCGGTTTTTGAGGGAAACAAATTCCGTAAATTTCAGCCGCTAATTATGCAAAAACTAATTTTTTTTTCAAAAAGTCGTACATGACTTTTTTAAAGATCTAGTTTCATATAATAGACTTTGTCTGAGGCAAAACTCTATAGTATCAATTTTGTAGTTTTGAAATTGTTTTTTGCAATTTTCGAAAAAAACTAGCGATACCCGACAATGGGACTAGCATCATATTTTTTACCGTCCCGTATTACATAAGTGGAGAAAATTTAAAGAAAAGAAATTTAAAAATAGAAGAAATTTAGAGTGCTTTATAAGAAACAACATTTTCGTAAATTTCGAGTGCAAATTACGCAAAAATAACTCGTTTTATCAATTTTGAAAATAGACTGAACGGTTTAGGCCTAGCGTTCACCTCGGACAGCGGACGTTTTGCCGTCAATCGATTTTTAGGTATCAAGAAGTAACAAAATATGATTTTGGCTACACTACGAGTTAGAGGATTTTTCTAAATTAAGCAACTGGATTTATCCACTTTTTCGTAACCAGAGTCCAGCTATAATAGTTTTTTTGGCGAAAATTCGCCGCTTTCCGGTGCACGATTACATAATTTTCTGTTCTTACAAAGAATTCGTAAGGCGAAATAGTAAAATGCCCTAACAAATACGCACTCAAAAAGAATTGTTTCTCAAGAACGAGAAAAAATATGCAAAATATCAAAATCCTTGCCCTAATCATAACACATCCTTAATTATTACGCAAGGACACCAATTCCCTCCCTTCTCATATTCTACTATCTTCAGACCGAAATATCTCTATTTTTCAGCATTTTAACCGACACAGTGCACGTACGTAGACCGGGAGCGGTGGCTCAGTGCATCAACTGATTACACTGCAGCGCCTCGGTTCAAGTCCTGACGGCGGCAGGATTTTCGACACTAGCTTTTCAGCTAGGTCGAATTCAGTCGCTGTCTGGAGGAGAATTCTAGCGGCCGGCTGCTCTGATCGGTAGTTTTCCTCGGTTTCTCCGATCAACACCAGGCGAATGCCAGAGCAGTACCCTACGAAACGGGCCACGGACCGCACGCGATCTGTCCTTCTTCCTTGTCCTATCCTCTTCCCTTACACACACACTTACACTAACATGCACTTCACTACCACCTATTCCGGGACACCGGTCGGGAGCTTGGAGCTTGTCCTGGCTGGGGCGGTGCCCAGCTGATGGGAGAGTTCTGGTTAGGGGGAAGCCCCACTAACCGACGGTAGGTCGGCGCCGGATCTCGCCATCCAGCGGGGAAAGATCACCGCCATCTCCCGAGAAAAAAGCATGCACTACACTAACGGGACTAATGACCAAAGCCGTTGACGTGCCCGGAAACACGAAAAAATCAAATCAAATCACGTACGTAGTCCGCTGCGACACAGTGCACCAAGTCCGATGCTCTGAACTGATCTCCCCTTTCGGTCACTTCGTCGGATGATCTGGTGAGAGACGGACCTCATACGTTGTTAGTGATAAACTTTGTAATTTTCTCAATGCAGTTACACACCTTGAGACAAAGTTTTCATCACGATAGGAACTTAATGACTGTTGCATCTGCAACATATGCTTAATTTGTTAACTTATTTCAACTTTCTTGTTGATCAACATGTCTATTTAAATGTAATAATTCATTCATGTAAATTATTAGCGAATTCATAAACTTTTTTATTTTGACGTTTCTTAAAGCTTGCGATAACAATTGCTTTTGTCATTTATTACATTACAAATTATATCATTAACCTTCTTTTGAATTATTGAATAATTATGAGAGAAGCATTGCTTTTGATTTTCCTCAACAAATTCTTGGTTGAGCACATATATTCTTGGTTGAGGCAAAAGCTCATTAATTAGTGTTATTTATTACGAGTATCGTAGTTTGTCGGGGTTCGCAATTATAATTCTCATCGGTTCACTGCTCTAATTGTAGCCCCACACCAATTTATTTAACCCTACGTCCCCAAGTTGAAACATAACACCTAAATAGAGGTTTGAAAGCGCTTTATGGCAACAGGTTGGTGACCCGATCCCAAGCTACATTTCTTGCAGGGGATTGAAAGTAACGGAAATTGGACTGACACTTCCTAAGGGTTTTGTCTGCATTACTACTATGGAGTTGCACCTACCCTGCAATCTTAGGATTTTGCCTCCCTTAGCCTTCAGCCTCCTTGCGAGGAAGCAGGTTGATTTATGTAAGGTTTCCTCCCCTGGAGACATTGGCTTTACCATGCCTTACAGACTTCTGCCCATGGTTTTCTCTCAGCGTTTCCTTCTTTCTTCTAGTACAACCCTCGTTTTGCTCTCATTATCGAAATTCTGATCCCTCACACCAAAGTCCGTCACAAGAAGAAAACAAAGCGCTGCCTTTGACCCAAATCAGATTTCACATTACAGGAGGGGGTTTATGACATTTTTGCAACAGCCTTCCTCTCGGCTCTCAAACCGGATCATTTGCGGTGAAGCGTTGACATAAATTGGCTGTATTCCTTACAAACAAATTGTTCAGTGTAAAGTATGTTGATGGGAAACCTCAATTTCTAGAATGTTACATTTATTATTAAGTGATAGACGTGAAGTCCTTATTTTAGAAATAAAACAATTTATGAATTTTCCAAACAATATTGTAGAATGCTTATTTGTATCTCAATACAATTGCAAACAAAAGAAAAACAAGTAGAAAAACTTTAAAAAACACTTACACATAGCCAGCATATCAAATTCCTCTCATACCCTTCTAGCAATAAAATTGCAGCTTGGCTTTTCTCTCTATTTAAAATAACGTTTCTTTCTATCCTGGTTCTTCCCTTTACATACTGGAATTAAATACTTATTTAAAACATAACGTCAAATACACTAACTCTTTGCAAATGTTCACCTTGTACTAATCAAAAATTTAAGCTTGATCTTTCTCATTGGCCACAAGACTTAAAATCCTTTAATGTAAAACACTAGCTATGATTCACACAACTCACATACGCAACATGCGGTTCATATATAGGTTCTTTTCAAAAATTGCCACGTTTCCTACTAGTTACTACTATGTGAATTTCTTTATTAACCAATAAATTAGAGAGGTTTGTTTTCTTATTAAGTGGATAGAATTTTCTACTACCGTTTACAATTGAAATAACAAATCTTTCTTTTCTCGCTTTAAACCAACAGACAACGAGGACGGTGACCGGGAACCTACACCTGACCTTCAATTATAAGAAGCGTTAGATTCAGCCCTTCTCACCTCCATCCAACCTTGGCACCCATACACAAGCTTATTCTCGCACACAATTTTCCAAATATCATTTGTGTAGTCTGACAATATTATTTTCTGAAAGGGAAATATTTGGAGTATGTTTTACTTCACAGTTGTTTAATAAGTCGCAGAAGGAATCTTCTTTTGGCCAGTTTTTTAAAACATGTGTCCGTTGAAAGCGCCCGTGTTGCGGCTATCCACAACAGAAAATCTTCAATTTGTGGGAGTACAATTCTTCATATACTTCCCCCAATATTAGAATGCATTGAATATGAGAAAAATAGTACAATGTACGAGTATAAGCAACTGGAATTGAAATTCTTAATGCTAAAAATAATAAATCAAAAGTTGAAACGAAACAGTTTGGTATGAATCGAATATTTAGTATCTTCAGCAACTCATAAATAATATCGTTTGCTGCTGGAATATTTGTAGGCTCCTACCTCTATTATCGTGCTTTGTTGCCTTCGGTCGAATTCTCGTGGCGTTAATATTTGCAAGACCCAATATGGTGTCGTATAACGCCAATCCAGGTCTCGATCTTTCTGAGTTTCTCCTCGCAGAGTGCAACCAAAATTCTCCCCTCCATCTACGATTCCCAGTTCATTGCACCATCTGTGCGTGTCATGGAACGTTGACTCGGGTGCCTATGTCCGATCGTCAGTCATGCCGCGCGGTTTGAAACAGCCGATGAGTGTTTCATGTGCCACTTGCCTTTCAAGGAGAATAGCAAGCGGTCACAATATTTCATTGTGTTTGTTTGTCAACATTGGTAAATTTCGCCAGGAACTGGCGGGGTAAATAAATGACATCTTGACTTTGTTAATATTTACAACAAAAGAGAAAGAGAAACAGAAAGACAGACAGAAACAGAGAGTAAGACTAATGGTCCATCCATTTGTAATAATGATGAGTTCTGTGCATCATTTTTATCAGAGATTTAACAATGGAAATAATTTTATCATGTAAAACTACGGACCCCCTTTCAAAATTTTCAGGGGACCCGTCTCCCCTGATTTTCTCCCTCCGCCATACACACGCCTATGTTCATCCATAATCCATAAAGTAAGAAAACTACTAGTACAACATCAGCTTATAGTTTCTCGTATTGATTTTAACTGTCATTTAATATTGTACTCGTAATACAGCCACTTCTATGTTCACTAGCTGATCACATCGCATCTACTTTGGTGTGGGGCATACGTAAGTATAAAATTTGCTTGCTGAAGTGCCCTGGCAATTATTTTTTTTTAGGTTGCTACACAGCTTATGTTCTGATATAGGATGAATCTTCTCTATAGGATGAATATTGAGTGACATCTTTTATTCCACTAAAGACAAGTTCATGATTCTGTTCTATGGGAAGGAAACAGCTGTTCTATTGTCAAAGTGTATGTTCAGTAAGGTTCCATTTCAAAAATCTACATAGTTAGTTCTTACAAATTGCAAAAACATGCCACACATGCACTTTTTCATTATTCTCTTCTCTCCTACGATCATATTATTCCTAGTTATATTTAAGGAAGCAATCCAATAACAGCATTGATTGTTAAAAAATTGTCCTGGATATAGACAACTTACAAAAAATAAGGCAAAATGAAGTACACTCAGTACAGAAGTCACTATTTACAGTGATGTTGCAGTTTTATGTACAGTGACCATACAACAGTGTTAGTTTGTGTTGTAAAGTGCAACACAATGATTGTGATTCTTTGTTTTCCTTGCCTCGTAACTCCGTTTATAATTAGTTTCAAGGGTAGAAAAGAAATTTAAAACGGTTCTCACTCTCTTAAATAAGGGCATTTCCAATCTTGAAACATTTTTAGCCGAATTTAATGAACCTGTTGTGAATAGTGTCTTAAAGTTGTTCTCATTCTATCGCAGAGGCTACAGAGCAGTTTTCAGGTCATTGGTATATATAATTTTGGGGATACTTTACCCGAAGCCCCTGAGACATTTTCAAATTTTAAAAAAATGGATATTTTTTATTCTGTGATGTTGTCTGACCCTAAAGAGAACAGCGAAAAGCATTTTCGTTTAAACACGAATTTTACAAAAATTGCAAAAGTTCAATTGGGGGGGGGGGCTTCTTCCTACAATTTAAACGTTGAAGACAGATTTTTTCCTTAATGATAACTGCTCTTTAAATATTCCCTGCTTCTGAAGAGTTCTTTAAAGACTTTTAAGGCTTTAAAGAACTATTTAAGCCTCTCTAAAGGAATTTATAGATACTATAATAAATTTCATTGTTTAAAAGTCAAGATACATTTCAAACGTAAAGAGAACATTTCCAAATGGCGTCTCCAACTTGGGGCCGCATTTGACATAAATAAGAAACGTTTCAAAGATAGAGCCCAACACGGAACCGCGTATAAGAAATGTTACTCGTGTATTGGATGTATTCATCCAAATCATGTATGTATTACATTTACAACTTAATTCATTGTAACTGTGTTCAAATGCAGATTTTAGATTAATATTAAAATTATATTTTTCATTATCTTAATTTTCCCACATCAACCTTCAGAAAAAATATTTCATCACATACAATTTAGGCCTTCGGGGCGTCTTTTTATTGTTCAGGTTTGATTGGTAAAAACAAATAAATAAAATAAATAAATGTCTTTACTGGTGGCGAGGCTCAGGCCATTTAACCTGCTCTTCCGCCTGACCTCTTTCAAAATTTATATTACAGTAGTACATAATAAAGAAAGTCATTCAATAAAAGATACGCACGCAATTTGGATGCAGGTTCCCACATCGATGTCAGGAGTGAAAGCGAGGGAAGAAGTGTTTGATAGGAAATCTGGAAAGAATCAGGATAAGAGGAACGGGAGAAAAAAAAAAGAAGGAAAAAATAAGTAAAATATTAATAAGTTCTGCTAATTGTTTCAAAGAGGTTTTGAAGAAGTTAAAATTGCGTACGTATTTTTGAATTACCCCTAGAAAAACTAGAAAGGGAAGGAATCTCGTCAGCATACAAGCGAAAACACATCACGTCAAGAGTTCAAGCCCTGAGAGAAACTGAAAACATTGAGAGATAATGGTAAATGATTTTGCGTGTATTTCATACTAATAACAATAATATTATCATTATTATATGAAGTATTGTAAAACTATTTGGTTGTTAAATAAAGTTTTAAAAAAATTTAAAAACGCGGATGTAATCAATTCATTTTTAAAAATGTTAACAGTTAAAATATTCCACAAACTAGGAAATTGGAAAATTTTAAGAATTTAGGAAATTTTTACCGTTAAGAGTATTCCCAAGACCTGAAAACCCGACCCAAAGTCTCTCACCCGTAAGCCAACGATTTATACTACATTTATTCCTGGGACTGCAAGCAAGGGACCATCCCGGCATGCGCCTTAAGCGGATTGGAATGGTGGCTGCCATACCCATGTGCACACCAGTGCCCTTCAGAGTATTTCCCTTACACATGTCCACACAGACTTTTTACAATTTTAATTTCGAGTGTGAGGGTTGGAAAAGGTCTCTAAGATAACGAAAAGGGAAATTGAAACGTGTCAAACGATAAATTCCTAAAAACCCCAGTACATTTACTACATGGAAAAGATCCTCAAGCCTAAATGATGCCTCTGAGCTAAATTCAAATCTCCCATGATTGGTGAAAGGAGTGTAACGAAATTTGCGTGGTCAGACGGAAGAGCAGGCCTCATGGCCTGAGTCTCGCCACGTAAAAATAAGGCTAATTCAATTCAATACATTCGTCAGATTTTGACTCATATTTACGTGCTTTTTTGATATTATAAAAATACATTTATTAATTATTCATTTCAACCAAATTACGACCACTTTTTTTACAATGTTTTTGATATTGTGAAAACTATTGAGTTTAAGTCATATGTGTTATGTGATTTTTGTTTACTTTTCGTCAGCAATAAACATATTGCAAGCTGTTACGAATCCACAGGGACACATTGTATTTTAAATCCTTCTGTAATATTTTAAAATGTCAAATAATTCCAAAACTTGTTGGCAAATACTACACTGTATTTGCTTCGTAAATGCTGCTCGTGTCAGTCGCTTTACATTTTACGCATCGAAAGCAGTACATTCCAGGCGTACCAGGTTGGTGGACGGATTTTCCTTCCTCCCGTGGTGATAAGATAAGTTATCCAGAGAATTATCGACCGTCGCAGAAGGCAGTAACCAAACATGAGCCACACGTATTTCGCGGACCACTCGTTACGTGATGCTCAGTATTTTATTACCCGATTCCATACGCCCTTAGGTCAGAAACTTGCACCAGTTATTTCACACAGCAAAAGCTTCCGAATGGGCATCAATGAAAGAATTAGTAAGCTTACGTGTGAAAGTACATCGCGATTTAATATGCAAGAGCAAGAGCAACCACACCCGATAGCAGCCACGTTGCAAGGTGAGTAGAAAATAATTCAGAATCAAGTATATTACTTTACGGCAAGGTAAAATTAGATAATGTTTCTATATTTATGTACACACTTGACAAATTTAACATATTATTGTAGACACTTCGCCAATTATTTTCGAAGTAAAGTTCTGAATTCATTACGTTAAACTTAATGTTCGGTTAACATCCTTCTAAAAAACGTTTCTAGCCTAAAAAGGATCAATTTAAATGTTTTAATTTTTATTAGTATATTTTCACTCCATTATAATCCTATTTGCCGATTGAAAATTGCAAAATTTTATTAGTTACTTGAACCAATAATGGCTACTTCATATTCCATCATCTGAACGTGTTTCATACAAAAAGCAAGAACCATATCATGCTGCGTTATAGCAATGTTAATATTAAAAAGATGATTCCAACTTATTAATTGTATCTGAAAGAAAGAAAGATAAGACTTATCATCATCTGTGGAAGATATAAGATTGTGTTCTGCACGTCGGAAGACACCAGTTCTAATTCTCAAAATGTGTGCTTGAAGGGACCAACTATTGATGAGGCAGAAGCTACTGCTAGCGCCTTTCCCATCTTATGTACGAATTTTGATAAAAAAAAATATAATAGATTCGTGATTTTCCGAGCTCAGGTTAACGGAGTTTTAGAGTTAACCGAAAAACAAGGAACAAAAAAACTGTGGAAAATGGACCGCAGAAGTGAAAATATTAGTAAATAATTGCATACAGGAGTTCAACGCGGTGGGCTATGCCATTACAGGACCGTTCTGTATATTTTACTTACTTTCAGAAAGTATTGTCACTTTGTGTGCGTGCGTGTGTGTGTATATATATTTATATATATATATATATATATATATATATATATATATTCAAACATATGAACATGACATTATGGTAATGTAGCGCATATTTGGTCTGTTTTCTTAATAAGTATTATATTTCCGCAAATTGCTAATTAACCTATAATTTTATTTGAAAACATTTACCGTTTAAGATATTATTTCTTATTTACCTAATCAGTATTCTTTTTCGATTTTGTGTATTTTTAATTACATGGTTCATTAAATCAAATATTAATTTCTGTTTCCAAATTACGTAGGATGATCAGATTTTCGACAAAATTGATATTCCCCAATCGATCTGGCTGATGTCGCGGCACCTTGAATTTGAAACCGATATTTTAATCTTGGGGGTTTTAACCGGGTTTTCAAAATTTTCAAAAAAGGTCACCATTTTTTTGTTAAATTTGGACATCGGATAGGTAAAGGTTTTTCGACGACTTACCGAAACTTTTTTTAAAAAAAGGTCATAACGGATTCTAAAGGCACTAACTTTGACCAAGAAAACGGATGGACAGTTTTGCCGTCAATTGATTTTTCGATATCACAGAATTACAAATCGGGATTCTAATTGCAAACGTATTAGAGAAAGTATTTACTACATAAAGGAATAAGATTTATCCACTTGTTACTTTCTCGCCTCACTAAACAAGTCGTAAAGAGAAAGTATTATAATCGTGCAGCGGAAAACAGCAATTTTCAAACAACTAAAACTTTCATTCTCGGGTCTTGGTACTAAAAAAGTGGATATCTCTTGTTCCCCCGTACGTAGTAAATTACTTCACCTACGTTGTGTTCCACGTTTTGTGGGTCCTTCATACCGAAAAATCGACCGACGTCGAAACGTCTGTCCGTTTGTCTGTAGTCAACGCTAGCACCTCAATTGTGCAGACGTTTGTCTCCAAAATTGATATTCCCCGATCGATCTCAGCCACTCAAGGTCCAGCGAGTTTGCGAAGAATGTTTTGATTTTTGGGGGACCTTACATAAAGCTTCAATAATATTTTCAAAATATCCTCAAAAATCACTCCACATTGTTTTTATTAAACTTTGTCCTGGGATAGCGTGAAAAACTAAAAAATGGGTAAGTTTTATTTTCGTGAAAATCTCTGAATTTTTGAAAATTGCAAAAGTTCAATCTGTCCTTTTTGTCTACACCTATCTTGGAGATAGAATTTGTTTCAAATTCCTTCACAATTTAAAAAATGAGATATTTTACATAATTTTGAATTAATAATAAGTAAATGTAAACAATCATTTTCATAAAAACGGATCCAAATTTTTCATTAAATTTTCCTATGATGTGATCTCCCCTACGAAAAAAGTGGTACTGATCCCAGTTTTTACGATTTCTCCGTATTTCAAAATTGCAAAAAGTTAACAATGCAAAAAATACATTGATTATAGAATTATTTTCGTAAACGAAATCGGTACTAAAAAGTTTAACGATACGATACAACAGCCATACATTTCTTATTTCTTACTTTTACAATCTCGAAAATTCTCAGAGTTCAACGAATATCGACTTGTTGCCATTCTTTATGCGTGCCTTATTCTATCCGTGGAAAAAGAATTGAAGAAAAAACTGGAGCTTTCTTTGCATTAATTCCACGAAGAAACTGTACGAAAACTCGTTTGTTTTTTGTTTGTTTTTTTCAAAAAAGAATGTACAAGGGCTTTTTTAAAGATCTAATGTTTAAAACACATTTTGTTAAGGAATAATCTCTTCTTTCAAAAGTTATTTTCCAAAAAAGATGTGATCGGCGATTATGATTTTCAACAATTTGGAGCTCACTTCGATGTAATCAAGGCAAGCTGGTGTGAAATTATCCTTACTTTTCTGTATAATACACGGCAAATACTGTAACAATTAAATTTATTCAGGGTTGTTTCCTTTGTAGAAGTAAGAAATGACTAATGTTCCTATCAAAATAAGTCCACATAAACATATACCTACTCCACAGCGGCTTTTTTGAATTAGTTTGGACTTTCTCTGGTGTAGCTGAAGTGTTAGTATGCCATAAAACGCAATACTATATCACTACGTAAAAGTTTCCAAAATTGCGAGAAAGTAAGTGGTGTTGTAGCACCTCCAATAATTGTGATCGCGAAGGCACTGACATAACCCACTGTCTGTGGCGCTCAGGTCCATTCGGAGACGTGGTAGGCGGGCTCCTTGGCCGATGACCAGTCTCGCGCTCCGCGTTCGGTTGCCTCCCGGTTCGCTTGCTCGCACGAGGCAGCGAGCGCGGGGCAGCGCGCGGAAGGTGAAGGTGACGTGTTTCGGCCTTTCCGCTGTTAGGTTCGACCAGTGGCGACCAGTGTTTAGGTTGCACGGTTGCACCACCCCCAGAAAATGAAAAAGATCTTATAATATCATAGGAATATATAATTTCCTTTTAATGATATTGGAATTGCACCACGCTGGCTCTTGGCTGTATTACTGGATTTACTGTTTTACTCTTTGGCACTTCGATTTAACACGGAAACATACGGCCTTTGGTGGCGCAACCAACCTAGGGTGCTGTCAAGCGCTCCGCGGCGACGGAGTGAGTCTCAGGGGAATACCCATTTTCTGTCTTGATCTCGCTGCAACGTAGTTTTATAAATTTCGCTTGTTATTGAAGTACACAAGTTCGGTCAATTATTGACGATACTCAATGCACTGTTTATGATATTTGGGGAATTTGTTTTCATTTGATATTAGGTTTTCTGATTCAAACATTTGATGAGTAATTTGTGTAAACGTGGTTGGAAGTCTCTTATAGTGTCTCGCGGAGGCCTGTGTGGCTGCAGCTGGCCAGCGGTTTGCGAATACGAATGCGTTCTTGTGAATACGAATGTGTGTCGAAGATCTCTCGTTATCGCCAAATATAGCAGGGTAGTGAAGTTTTCGAAGTAAAATAATTTTATTTGTGTTAAACGTGTCGAATCAATAGTGCTTGCTGCAATGTGCTGGAGTCGAACTTAAGTGCCCAGTGGGAATCAAAGCCAGAACCACGTGCCCGGGAGGTGTATATGCGCGGACCGGACGCATACAATTATGTAAGTCGTGTTTCAATATAGACTTTTATTTCACTTAGTTTAAATTGATTTGATTTACTTACATTTTTATTATGTATTCGTATTTTGAATTTTGGAAATTACATTTCCTTCATTCGATGGAAGTGCAAACCTCCAGTCTCTGGAAGCACCAGCCGCCACTGGGTTCGACGTGTGTCGCTGTTCACCTCTCGGCCGGTGTCGCGCAGGATGAGCGGTGCTTTCGGACTTAACGCTCTAGCGTCCGCCATTTCCGAGCGTCTTTGGAGTCCGCTGAATTGATATGTTACACTTAGTAACGGTTGTCATACGTCCTGAAAAAGCGGGATATGTTCTGAATATCGACATATATCCCTGCCCCTCTAGACGTTTCTTGGTTTCTGCCAAATGTCCAGAAGTTTTATACTCTGTTATAATTCCATATACAGTCGACTCTGGTTACAGTCAACTCGGATATAGTGAACCCTCGGTAATAGTGAACTTAAGTCACTGGTCCCAGTACTTACATTACAAATAAGCATAAGAATATTTACTCGGTTATAGTGAACCTGAACCTCGGCTATATTGAGCCTTGGAAATACGTCTTGGAAATTAATTCCCTTCTGCAAAAGAATATATCGCCTCAGTGCCACAAATTCCAACACTAGGCAGCTTAAATTCCAACAGTGCAAGAGGCATTGAAGGGTGTCAAGACTGCATTACGATTCTTGGTCACAATTATGGAGAGAGCACGAATTCTGGAGAAGGATCTAAAGAAATTACTAATGAATAAGTACGAAGCAAATAATTGAAAAGAAATTGATTTTTAAGGACAAAAAAGATATTGAAATTTTCAGTTCGTTCTGTTAATGTGTTTTGCTGTATCTGTTAATAAAATTAATCTTTACGGAGAAGTCCTGTTTAATTTTGACATCATCGGATATAGTGAACCTCGAATATAGTGAACTAAAAATGTTAGCCCCCAGACGTTCACTATAACCGGAGTCGATTGTAGGCCTACAAAATCCTGCGTTTTGGAACTACTTGTGAATCACAACTATGCCCCCATAGTAGAACGCAAGAGGCTAATTCCTTCCTTAAACAAATATTGTTTTTTTTACTTTTTATGGTGCAATCTGAGAGCTGAAAAATAGATAAAAAGGTACTGTGTCTTTTGAATGGAGTGCATCTGTCTCTCTCACTGTGTTAGTGCAAGAGAATCAGAAATACAAAGGGGAAAAGGGCTCAGTCAATTACAGTGTTTTAATATCGACCAAATTCTTGCTTCCTTTAATATTTTAATTCAATGCCCTGAAATACTTCACAAATTTTGTCATGAAAAACTAAAGGAAATGTCCTGGATAACCTGAAAAAGTCAGGAAAACACGTCCTAGAAAAAGGACGAGTAGTCACTCTATTAATCTTGAACGTGTGCAATTTAATTTATCTTGATCTATTTGTTTACTTAAGATACTATTTCCTTGTTATTCAATTTACTTGATATACTTTTTCGTTGTATAAAAATAAACAATTTGTTCTATTTTTCGGATCAATTTGAGATATATTTCGGATAAACTAAAGTCCATTGTTATCCTTATGGCAATCCTACAATTACGGTTCCGAATATTTCGATGTTTCTGGGGTATTTGTTTGGCGGAGGGAGGCGCGTCGCTCGGTTTTCCGTGGAGCCAATCGGAGGGTTGAAGAAGGTGCCGCCGCGAATACCTCACAGTACGTCCAAACAGAACGCACACGAGCGGTGAATAGTCGGCGCTTGAGGTCGGGATGGACCTCGAGGGCGTACAAGAGCGAGCGTAGGAGAGTGGTTCGCATAATAAGCGAAGTCGTCCGCGAAAATTAAGAGCCCGCAAAGTTTAATGCTGGTATTACTACTCGAAGCGGCGCGTCGTTGACGTACAGGTCGAAAAAGAACGAGGAAAACACGTTTCCTTGCAGTACGCCCGATAGATAATTCTCGTCTCTAAGACGATTGCACGCCATGACACGAACCTTGAATCATCTATTTGCCAAAAATCTTGCGATTAGTCTGACGTATCAATCGCTGATTCTGAATATCCACAAGACACGCGAGCGCCCCTTCATTCCAAATAGAATCGAATGTCGATCGCATATCTAGAAAATCCACCGGCAAATTTTGCCTTCTTTTAACAGAGAGACCGATCTCGGAATTGAGCATCGTCAGTTATTGCGCGGAACTGAAACCATTTGTAATCCCGAATTGCTCATCTCTAAAAAGCTTAAGGTGCCGTATTTCCCGTTGCTCCGGGATCACGCGCTAGAAATATTTTGCAAGAAGCGAGGAGACAAATAGATCGGAAGTTGGTCTTTGTCTTGGAAATCACGCAAACTTCTGTGATTTTCCACACTCCAGGGAAGAATCCTACCGCTAGACACGCGTCTAGGAGTCCCCACAAAACTCTGTACCGCCGGCGCCGAGCGCACGAAACCGGTCCGTTTATATACCGCCTGGCCCGCACACCTTGCGCATTCTTTAATATAGTAACCGTCTGGCGGAACCGGGAAAAGCGAAACACGCCTTCGGAAAATCCAGAAACCTCAATGCAATGAACACTGGATAAGCCAGAAACCTGCCTAATGTGGAAACGGAAAGGAATTTTTAGTACGACAGTATTAAAAATTCTGTATAAAGCGTAAAATAAATATTCTTTTAAAATTAAACATTGATTTGTAAGTCTGGTTACATCGTACGACGAGACACTCAGAGATGTGTGAGCTCGTTTATTCGCTTTCTCAGCTACTCTCGTCCGAACATCGTATTTCCCACGCTACTCGTGCGAAAGCCACTGTTTAATAGCACTGACCTTCACAAGCCCGTGTGCAGAAAGGGAAGACACTAACAGCGATCCTTGCGCACTTTTTGTAGTGAGTGCTTTAGGTCCAGTGACTCCAAACGTTTGCTGTTGTTCAATTCGAGAAGTTGCATGTGTTTTGTTAATTAATAAATGTAACTTCATTTTCTGTGCACGTCTTATAGAATTCAGTGGGAAATACAATTATTCAAATTATCGTTCCATGTTGTCGCGCCAGGAAGTATTATTCTGAAGGACAACATGGATAAGAGCCAAAATGTATTGCCTTTTTATCCTTGAAAATAGATTTTATTACATAGGAGTTTTTTTTCTTTTTTTCCCCTCGCTTTCAAAATTTAAGTAGTATATGACTTAGTGTATGGATCACAGAATTTTGAAAATGCGCACACAATTCACTTTTCCCCATAGCACGTCATACGCAGCTTTTAACTGTTTTTCTGCCGTAAAATAAGTAAATAAATCAAGTTTTATGATGTCACGTGGCCAATGGAAAACATTAACTCTTTGTGAGAAAATTAATTAATTGAAGAAACGACAAAAACATCACTTTTGATAAGGTTTTGATAAATTTAAAGTTGGGAAAACTCAAGAATATGACACCTTAAAAACAAAGACAAAATCAGTATGAGAATAAAAAGATTTGTTTATACGTGGTTGCCACAATATTCACGAGTACCTCGGTAAATAGCAGAAGCCTAAATCATCAGATGAATTCATCTCTTCCTACAAATATTGAAGAAAGTAATATTTTTTTACTTTTTATTTTTAAAGGTCTTTCGACGACGACTACGTTGCTTTTCGATGTGTCATTTTCTTTTTCTCTCCCGGAACGTATTCGTTTCTTTGAATGTTTTTATGAAGGTGAGATAAACTACTCATATAACCTATTCCATGCTTGAACGATAGCATTTTCTGATTTGACAATTTTGATTGCAAACTTGATTAAGTCGGAAACCTCTACAAGACGGAAGAAAATGTTGGACCCAAACTATTTCGGTTGGTTGATAGATTGTTAGTGATTCCGGGCGCGTCAACTACTATGGCCATTAGTCCCGTAAGTGTTGTGCATGTCTTTTTCGCGGGAGGTGGCGGTAGTCTTCCCCCGATGGATGGCCAGATACGGCGCCGACCTACCGTCGGCTAACGGGGTTTTCCCCATCCAGGTATCTCCAACCAGAGGGGTACCGCCTCAGCCAGGACAAGTTCTAAGTCCCCAACCGGTCTCCCGGCATGTGTGGCAGTGTAGTGTACGTTAGTGTGTGTGTGTGTGTGTGTGTGTGCAAGGAGTCGCTGTCTGGAGGAGAATTCTAACGGCCGGCTGCTCTGATCAGTAGTTTTCCGCGGTTTCCCCGATCAACACCAGGAGATTGCCGGAGTAGTACCCTTACAAACGGCCCACGGACCGCAAGCGATCTTTCCTTCCTCTTCCTTGGCCTATCCTGTCCCCTTTCACACACACACGCTTACAGTAACATGCACTACACTACCACATATTCCGGGAGACCGGTCGGGAGCTTAGGGCTTGTCCCGGCAGGAGCGGCGCCCCGCTGGTGGGAGAGTCCTGGTTAGGGGAAACCCCGCTAACCGACGGTAGGTCGGCGCCGGCTCGCGCCATCCAGGGGGGAAGATCACTGCAATGACCTACGCTCTTGACGCTCAGAATCACTAACCAACCAACCACAAATTTAAATATTGTCATATAAATTTCTCAAAATTCAAGTTTTCTGTTAAAATGAGCTCAAAATTCCGCATTTTCAGAAACCCTCAAACGCCATTTTCTCAAAAATGACCAACTTTTTTCTTCAAACTTTTCCAACGGATAGAGGTAGTGCACTGTTTAATATGACGTAAAGTTTATTTTTTGTGTTCCTTTATTTTTCAAAAATTTCACAAATGTATTCTTATCAATATGTCTCACCCGTTAATATGCACATTTCCATCGATTTGTATATATATTCCATTTGTTAGTGAAAGTTCTTCAAATGACTTCAAATAAGTTTTTCGAAAACTCAATAGATTCTTGTGAATAAGAGCTTCAAACTTCGCATTTACAGTCATTCTTAAGCGCCATTTTCTGAAAAACTCCAAATTTTTCAATGAAAATTGCCACTTATGTCGAGGTTTTACTCCTCTTTAATATCATTAAAGTATATTCTTTATATTTCGGTTTTACTGTTTGGAAGCCGAAAAATTGAAAAATGTCAAAAAAGTGTACTTTGGGCGGAAATAGATGGCAGTTGGCACGAGGATGGAGCAAGACTGTAAAGCCAGTCCACACCAAGGAAATTAGAAAACTTCGGTACTGCGCGAAAGTCTGTGCCATCCTGTGACACCACTAGCTAACCTAGGGCAAAGTTTAATAAAAACAATGTGGAATATTTTTTTAGGATATTTTGAAAATGTCGAAGCTTTATGTAAGGTACCCCCAAAAATCAAAATATTCGTCGCAAACTCGCAGAGCCTTGAGTGGCTCAGATCGATAGGGGAATATCAATTTTGGAGACCATCGTCTGCATAATTGAGGTGCTAGCGTTGACCAAGGACGAATGGACAGACGTTTCGACGTCGGTCAATTTTTCGGTATGAAGGACCCACAAAAGTGGAACACAACGTAGGTGAAGTAATTTACTACGTACGGGGGAACAAGAGATCCACCTTCTTAGTACCAAGGCCCGACAATGAAAGTTTTGTGGTTTGAAAATCGCCGATTTCCGCTGCACGATTACAATACTTTCTCTTTACGACTTACTTAGTGAGGCGAGAAAGTAAAAGTGGATTCATTTTGTTCCTTTGCGTAGTAAATACGTTCTCTATACACGTCGTGCAATTAGAATCCACATTTGTGATTCCGTGATATCGAAAAATCGATTAACGGTAAAACTGTCCATCCGTTCGTCTCCGGTCAAAGCTAGTGCCTTTAGAATCCGTTAAGACGATTTTCTCCAAAATTGATATTCCCCGATCGAACTAAATGAACTCGTGGCCACTCAGATTTGAAACATATATTTTGATTTTGGAGGGTACAGGCCCAACAACGTTTTCTAAATTTTTTGTCTTGAGAATGATGCGTCTTCGTGTAAAACACCCCCAAAAATCCATCTGAAACCATTAGTTCGTCTGTCCTCTGTTGCAACGCTCGACCGGCAAAAGTGGCTCAGGGCATCAACTGATGTCACTACAGTGCTTCTGACCTGGAGGTCCTAGGGTCGAATTTCAACAGTGGCAAGATTTTCGACACTAGCTTGACAGCTAGGTTGAATTCAGCCGGTCTGGAGAAGAATTCTAGCGGCTAGCTGCTCAGATAGTTTTCCGTGGTTGCTCCGATCAACATCGGGCGAATGCCGGAGCAGTACCCTAACAAAAGGGCCCCGGACCGCGCGCGATCTTTCCTTCCTCTTCCTTGCCCTTTCCTCAGCCCTTACTTACACACACACTTACATGGACAGCACTACCATACACGTCAGGGGGTTAGGGGTAGCGTGTCCGGGCTAGGACGGTTCCACGCTGGTGGGGGATATTTGGTTGGGGAAAAAAACACAAATCCGACGTAAGTAGGCGCCGGATCTCGCTTGCGAGCGGGAAAAGATCACAGCCGCCTCCCGCCATAGAACATGCTCTACATTTACGGTACTAATGATCTTACTAGTTGACGCGCCCGGAATCATCAGTCAATCAAAATGCAACGCTCGCATTTTAGATTTATTTTTCTCTAAAATCGACATTCCTAATCGACCTCGCGGATCTGCGCATTTGATACAGATGTTTGTAATCCGGCTGTATTTTACATTAAGTGTCAACATTTTCACAATTTTCTCAATACACCCATTCCCCGTCAATTCGCACAAAAAAATACCAACATTTGCCCTTCATATTTTTAATTTTTATATTTTTCTATTTATTAATGGATCAATAGTTAACATGTGTATTTTTATTTTTTCTAACTTCATTATTTCGTAAATATTGCATGATGAAATTTGTAAAAATGACGCGCATCACAACTTAAAATATCACTATTTGAATACACTAATTATAGAAACTCCGTTCAAATTCCATTAAAACTTAAAAACATGTTTAAATTTTGAGATTTTTCAAAATATTTAATTTCCTAAATTTTCAATATTTAAAAAAAATTAACTTTGAAAATTGAATATTTTTGTAAACTCAATTGGCTAAATTTTTTAAAAAATATTAATAAACACACTAGAGTATTGTTGACAATCCAGAAAAATCATAGTGGTATCTCAGTAACTTTAAGAAATATTAATTTTTTACAAACTAGTGTGATTGCTGCAACAGACGCGTTTCTTGCGTTACTGGCGATGGGTCTCTTTGGATGAAGTGCTAATTTAAGTACTTCTTGAGGTAGTACAACTTAACGATTGTATTTGGTTATTAAATCACGGATTCTCGACTCACGTTATGACTGATATTTTGAAATTTTCAGGTCCCTCATTACACAATTCAAATATTTGTACTCGCTTAGCTTAGAATTCCTGCGTGAGCATTCGACAAAATGCACAGTTCTAATGCCTTACCGAATTTACTTTCAGGTTAGGACAAAATTCCACTTTCTTCATCCAACTTCATCCACTGTCAGAAATTTCTCATGGGAATACCGTTTTGTTGCAATTTCTTTTCTTCACGGAGGCATCTCTTAAGGCAATTAAACTCTTGTTTATCTTCTCTACATTAATTTGCAGACACTTGACGAACTATTTGAAGAGCTTAACTTATCATTTCCCTCATTTCCAGAGTTTCACTATATTCACTGAACTTTCCGCTACTTTCGTTAAATGCGCGGGAGCCATTGATCTCGACGCTCTCTTCACTAACAAGAAGCTGTTTTGGAAGCCAACTCCCTTTTTTCCGACATGAATCACAAATTCGCCAATTTAATGACTCCTCTAAATCAATTTTCACTAGTAAATCGTGGTTTACGCGACTAACAGATTTTCTTTTCTGAAAATCATGATCAGAAAGATTAAATGGATTGAAACATCTGTCGTACCTCATATGGTGATCGCCACTCACGTTGCACGGTATACGCACAATTCACAAGAGCAAACTCTTGCACTCATCTCTTTATAAGATGCGTATTGCGACTGATGCTCAGAAAATTTTACAAGTCCCTTGAGAAGTAGTCTGTTGTATTTCACGAGCAAGGCCAGGAGGGCACCCCATCCCTAGGACGCAAAGGGACTCAGCTGTAAAATTCGTTTCGCTGACACGACGAAAAGCAGTAGCAGGATTCGTTTCTTTTTTTTGATTTTATTTTACGTCAAAAAAACAGTTAAAAACTGCGTATGACGTGCTATGGGGAAAAGTGAATTGTGTGCACATTTTCAAAATTCTGTGATCCCTACACTAAGTCATATACTACTTAAATTTTGAATTTTGAAAGGGAGAAAAAAACAAACAAAAAAACTCCCATGTAATAAAATCTATTTTCAAGAATAAACAAGCAATAAAGTTTGGCTCTTATTACTTCCTGCCGCGACAACATGGAAACGATAATTTAAATAATTGTATTTCCCACTGAATTTTAGAAGATGTGCACAGAAAATGAAGTTACATTTATGTCCAGAAGCAAAACAAGGGGCCATCTCAGCATTTGCTCAATGAATCAGGGAAACTGGACGAAAAACCTGATCGAGATGGGGGTCATTGACCCGGAAGCTGTAGTACAGTAGTTGTTACAGGTTGTTTATACTCATTTATACAGTCCAAATGGTAAATAATGCATTATGTATCATTGTTAAAATTAATGTTACTTTTCTTGTGATGCTCAGTATAGTCTCTAATTGTATAGAAACAGTTATGCAGCAGAAAAGATTTCACTTGGGATTTAAACTTTTCTATTGAATTTAATCGTTTAATGTCATCTAGCAAAGTGTTGTAAAATAATGTACATGTATTGTATGTGAATTTTTTGTAATGAGCTGTTGATACTGTCACCTGATGAATATGATTTCTACGTCGAGTGTTATAGTAATAGACTTCGGCATTTTCTGAAAATATATTCCCGCCCTTGAGCAAGTCATTTTTTACAAAAACCACTGATTCGTAAATAAAAAGACACGGTAATGGTAGAATTCCTAGATTAATGAAGAGAGGCTTACATGAATCACGTGGGTGGGATTTGGTTATTATTCGTTGTCACCCATCCCTTCTGGGGGCAGAGTGAAATATGAGTTACTAATATTTCTTGAAACCCTAATCAGGCAGAGGTCATTCTTTTCGGCACTTGCATCAAAGACTGATAAAACACAATTTGTTAGTGCAAGGGCAAGAAACGCGCGCCCGCATACTAGATTTTTTATATCTGTACGAGTTCAGTGCCCACTTTTTTCTTGTTGTGTTTTGTAGAAAATTGAATAAGAAATACGGCTATATTTTTCAAATTTTCATCTGAGTGGGTTCATACAGAAATGTTCATTTTTTTAAATAATTACAATTTGTAATGAAATATTAATTTTTTGAGAAAGTAATTACAGAGGAATAAAAAAAGTTTATCCAAGTATAACTGAAATAACCAGACATTTTTATGTTAAGTATATTTGGAGCATAATGAATTATATTTTGCCGAGTGCGCATATTCCAAATTTTAAAATAGGCATAACAATATAATAATATCATACACTAAAAAAAAATTGTGCGATTTGACGTGGAATGACTCATATTTAATTCGTTTTGCTGTCACCCATCCATTCTGGGAGCAGAGTGAACATCTGAAATACTAATAACACTTGAAACCCTAATCAGGCAGACGGTCATTCAGCACTTGGATCAAAGACTGAGCGAACTCAATTCTATAGTGCATGGCTAGGCAGAGCCGCCCTCATAATTAAAATTTTTTTTGTATTGTGAAGTGTCCAGTTTTTTCATAGGTATTTTATTGAAAATTGAATTTTTTTTTTTTTTATATAGAAATTTTCGTTTTTTAATTACAATTTTTTAAATGATTTTTTTAAAATGTATTTACAGAAAATAAAATACACATTTCAAAGTATTAAATGAAACAAATCAGAATTTTTATATTAAGAACTTTTGGAGAAACAATTTATCATATTTTGTGAAGTACCCGTAAATTCCAAAATTGTATATATTCATAACTACACAAATAATCAATTTCAGGCAAAAAATACGTGTCTCTTTTTTTATGTCCAGATTTAAGAAAAAAATATAGTACATTTTAAAAATTGGCGTGTCAACCAGTAGGTCCCATTTTCGTTGATATATCTAAATGTTCGAAAACTGATAAAGTTGAACCTTTTCTTGGTATCTTTCTACAACTACAATATTGAAGAGAGGATTTTTATAATGAAATTTGATCTTCACGGATAGATCGTGAAATAAGTTATGAACAATTTTTCTAAAAAATGAATAATTTCGCGTACTTTTGCCTGAAATATATGCATTTGAAATAATTATTTTCTCGAAAAGATCTAACTTTTTCTTCGCAAAAAAATGCGCCCCTTCCTTTATGTTCGGAAATTTCAATACATTAACATTGCAAATATTGACGATATAGATTTTTCTTCAACAGAAACCTGTTCTAAAAAAATTAAATCATTAAAGAATACCATGAACAATTCTTTGCATCACAAATAGTTTTCGTGAAATTTCTACTTAAAGTCAATGCAATTTATAAAAATATCTCCAAATGTTTTCTTCGGTTTGAGCAAACGACACTTAAAATAGCGCTGGTTCCATTTTCAGCAAATTCTCTGCAATTTCAAAAATTGCACATGCAAATTCAACTTTTTTAAGCGTCCGGATAGTAGAGTTTAGCTGTGAGGTTGGTGGTGTATAGCTGATGTGACTAGCGTGTTATCTGTGAGGACTCGAGTTGGAATCCCAGCGCGATGTAAAAATGTTTGCTGATTGAAAACACTTTTGCTTTTTCATGTAATGCTATAATGCTTATCCCCTACAAATAATGCGAGAAAGTATGTGCTGTTCTAGGTCCACTAATTGGAGTCTATTGTACTGCTTTCTGGAATTTTGCTGTCTGCCTTAATGCAAAATAAAATGTTTCGGTACTGGAAAATTTTCGACTGTGCCCCTGAATGACACAATTTTCTTGCATTGTACCTGAGGACATAAAAATCTGGCAGTTCTGTTCACCCAAATTAATTAGTATCCGTCACACGATTAGTTTTAATTTTGGTTTATTTATCGTTAAAACAGTAAAATTGAATGTGATGTATGGAGGGAGTAAGATCTGCGTACGTTTTCTTGTGCACCAGAATTTCCCAACTCCCTAGTTTTGTCGTTTACTACGCTTAGTTGAATATAAAACGTATTTCTATCGACAAGCGAACTACAGATTTGATTTGATAGCATTGCTGCCAAAATTACACACACATAAGCACACTCGCAAAAACGTGCGCACGCAAAAACGCGCGCACGTAAAAACGCGCGCACGTAAAAACGCGCGCACACACAAACACACACGGCGCTACTCCTACCGCGAAACGAGAGCTCAACAAAGCGTGCGCACGGAGAAACTGTATTTATGTTCAGGAACTGAACAAGGAAGCATTTAATGAAAGGATTATGAGAAACTGGTCGAAAAACCTTGATCACTATTAGAGACATTGACTCAGAAGTTGATGTAAATATTTGCTATTAGTTGAATGTGGCGTCGCCAATGCTGGAAACTGTTTTTAAAATTTTGAAGTGTTGAAATTTTGAAGTGTTGTATGTCATGCATAGCTTTGTTCAAATAAGTTCTTACAATCTCTGGCACTGGACATACCAACGAATAGTAGTAGCTGATAATGTTTTACTCCTAGGTACTCAAAAATTTCCAACGCCAAATGACCTTGTATGTCACCTCCATAGGGAATATGAAGAGGTAATATTGCTATTTCAAAAATACTTGCGGGTATGAATGAGGCTAAATAGTTCGAATTTAGTACAGCTACATTTTTTTGCTAACATGCACAAAAATGCACACAAAATCATCTGTAAGCTGCTCTTCAGAGTTATTCTCTAAGATTCATGATTTCTGTCGCCTAATTTTTGAAGGATTAAAACTTCATAAAAGTCAGTCTAATTGTTCGCTTCTTCTTCTGCAATTGCTCTATTTATCGTTTTGTAGGAGAATCTATATACAAACATTATAAGGCGACTGTTTCGTATGTTTATGTGGATATGGTGTTAGTCACATTCACTTCAAAATCGATTTTTGCACGCTTAAGAATGTATAGTACATGAAAAGTCGAACGTAAATGTGTTCCTGTAGCATTACTCGGAGTTTGGTTTGCTCCGTATTCACTTGAAGTTCTCAAAGTTTGATAAGTTCGTTAATAAGGAGCGGCTCCCCTGCCCCGCCACCAAATGCGCACGGCTATGAACGATTTTCATTAAATAACGGCATCAACTTACCTCGCCCTTAAGAAAGTTATTTTAACAAAAACTGATTTGTAAATGAATAGGCAAGGCAATGGTAGCATTCCAAGCGCAGAGAAGAGAAGTTTGCAAGAATTATATAGATGGTAATATTGCTAATTATTTGTTTGCTACCAGAGACGGTATATGGCAACAACTGTTACCACTGCAATGTCTCTGACTGGGAGGTTCTAGGATTCGCGTTACGACGGTGTCGAATTTTGAACGCTAGCTGTGAAACTTACTGCAAGTACCGGCAAGTGTACAAGCGACCCTGACAGTTCGATGCGCTAGTGCCACACGTTACAACGCTCATGGAACCAACTACATCACAGATAAATTAAATATAAAAACATCAACACTTACTTACAGGCGATGACACGTCTTGACATCACGTTCACATAGCGGCCGGCTGCTCTGATCGGTAGTTTTCCGAGGTTTCTCCGATCAACACCAGGCGAATGCCGAAGCAGTACCCTAACAAACGGGCCACGGACCGCGCGCGATCTTTCCTTCCTCTTCCTTGTCCTATCCTCTCCCCTTACACACACACTTACACTAACATGCACTGCACTACCACATATTCCGGGACACCGGTCGGGAGCTTAGAGTTTGTTCCGGCTGGGGCGGTGCCCCGCTGGTGGGAGAGTCCTGGTTAGAGGGAAACCTCACTAGCCGACGGTAGGTCGGCGCCGGATCTCGCCATCCAGCGGGGGAAGATCACTGCCATCTCCCGAAAAAAACATGCACTACACTAACGGGACTAATGACCGAAGCAGTTGACGCGCCCGGAAACACGAAAATATCAATCAATCAACATCACGTTCATAACCTTCGCCACAGCCGAAATTTATCGCCTCCGCGACTTCTTGTGAGTCAGGTGGGTACCAACGCGGAACTCTGGCTGTGAGAAAGTAAACAAATCTTCGCAAGCTGATTGCTTCAGAGCAGGGCACATGACGTACCACAACACGTGGCGAGAGAACTGTCAGAGTCGCTTACACGCTGCTGACACAGTAGCTAAGTCAAATTCAGCCAATGTCTGGAGAATACATTCCATCAGCTGCTCTGATACGTGTTTTCCGTGGTTTCTCCAGTCAATGTGAGGCAAATGCTGGAGCAGCACCTTCGCAAAGGGGCCACGGACCGTATGCGATATTTCCTTCCCCATTCTTGCCCCTCTTCTCTTACCCTTACATGCACTTACACACACACTTACATGCACTACACTACAGCTCATGTCATGAGCTTAGAGCTTGTCCCGGTTGAGCCGGTGCCCCACTGGCGGAAATATCTGGATCCGGCGATCCCCTGCAAGCCGGGGTCACGCTCTAGCGGTGAACACCGCCACCTCCCGGGATATAACATACACTACGCCTACGTCACTAATGACTATAGCCATCAATGCGCCCTTAAACACGAAATAATCAATCATACATATTTTCCGGCAATTTCAACAGTCTGGATTCTATAGGGCGTGTATTTACCACGGTGTAAGATATATCTTATTCGCTCAGAGCATTAAGCTCAGGCGGGAATTTACGCATTCGTAAAACACAGAACAGGGAACACACACGTGAGTGTTCAGTTTCGTTGTATGGATATTCCATATACTTTGACATTTCTTATAGAGCGAATGTATTATATTTTTATTTGTTGACAAGTTAACCAAAGTATGGCCTTTTTACAAAGATGTTTTAAATACTACAGATTGTGACTTCAAAAAATAATAAATTTACATAATACATTTAATATCAGATGTACAAAGTCAGAAATAAGGTCATATCTAGCGGCTCTTCCAGGGTTACCAACAAGGTCAGGTCAAGGGTGGATAAATTTAGGGGTGAAGCACAAAGTTGGTCAGAAATATAATTTTGAGTAGTAAGTGAATGTATGCATTATTGGCCTAGGTAATGACAGGACTTTATAAAAATGTGTCAATGAAAAGTTCGTCAAATAATTAACGTCTTAGTAATTTGTAATAGCCTCATATTTATTGCGTACAAAAACGAATGAAATCGTCTCAGAATAAAATGATTTAAATTACTTATTCATATTTTATCGACGAAATGTACAATTGAGGCCGACAATACGCGACGTGCTTCTCCTCGTGTATTTGACAGGTTTAAGGTCGATGACCACAAAACATATGGTGTGCGGTCATCATGAACCTTGAAATTTAGTTTACATACTAGCTAGATTTTACACAACGAAATTTCCATTAATGTGCGTATTATTGTATTAAATCAATCGTTTGATTTTCTTTGATGAATTAAAAAATATAACGGGAATGTTGACAGCAAAATAAACTAGAGGGATGGTGCATTCTGGGTACGTAACGTCATGGACTGTCGCAGAAATGGTTAATACAAGATGGCAGCAGACCTGCAGATGTTTTTATTCCTGTTTAAGTCAAAATATCGGCGAAAATGTCATTTCTGGCATGAATTGTGGTTTTCTGTTGTAGTTTATTCACATATATTTAATTTAGTGTATAGTGCGAACTGTTCGGGTGTCCAGTGTGTAAATGGAGAATGTGTGAATGGGACAGGCTGTGTTTGTTTTGATGGGTGGCAGGGTCCGTCTTGTCAATTCTGCGGGAGTAAAGTCAGGTAAGAATCAGAGTCAGCATGATCTAATGACCTTGTCCAATACTCGTTGTAGGTCTTGAGCCGAGAAGGCCAATTGTTTCACCAATAACGCCCCACCATTCTGATCGCGAATTAGGTTATGTCTGCGAACTACAGAATTAGGTTACTCCTTAATTTCACTGTAACTTATGTTTTAATGAACAAGATATTCATTCGTTTAAGTCCGTACCCAATTTGACCTTCTAAATTGGACCTTCAGTATGTAATAAAGAAAATTTATTGACTTCGTTCAGGATTAAAGGAAATGCTAATTGAACCTACTTATCAAATTTAGCAGATTTTTGTGATAAACTTAGCTGGAATGCAATTTTACATTGCCGAGTACGTCTTAGTCGACATTGTGGTTTGATGATCTTGTTGAGTAAATTATAAATAATTTTAAAACCAACAATTACAGTATTTCTAATCAGTTCTTCTGGACATTTTCTACTCCCAGGAGAAAATTCATTGCAGACAATTGTAATGTGTATTTGTGTTTTTCATATATTTTGTTTCTTGGAATTAAAAGAAATTAGTTTTTGTTATGCTTTTCACTGAATGTTTTTAAATATTCATACTTGGTAAAAATATTATATTAAAGGTAACCCCCTTCATCGAAAGAATTTCAAGCTCTATCATTATTATTATTAAATAAGTTTGGGTCATTAAGCTCATTTTCATCATGATTTGAACTATTATTATATGATTACTGATAGGATATAGTATGTATTCTTAGGTTCCATTTTCAAATAATCTGACTTCTACTGACCTACAAAATAAAAAAAAAATGAATAATTTACTATCCATTAACTGAACCCTCACATTTTCTTGTATTCTTACTTTCTTCATTTACTTTGTTATATATAGGTCATTGGTCAGAATGATCATTATTTCCTTGAATCTTTTCAAAAATATTTGTAACATTAGAAGTTAACTTTTCAAGTAATTCAAATTGACATTAATAAAATGAAAAATATTTGGTTTTTTCTTCCTTGTTCTCATATAATGTATTTCATAATTTGCAATAATTTAAAAATTCAGTCACGTCAAATAATCTTAAGAATTTCACATGGTGTTAAGAAGTTTGTTTTACTTAAAAGCACATTATTTTTTGTAGGTTGTCTGATACCAATGGCCATATCCATGATGGTCATGGCAATTATTCCGTGGATGTCAAGTGCACTTGGTTGGTGTATGCTGGTGGTCATGCTAACACCACAATACGCCTTCATTTGGAGGAATTTGCCACCGAGTGTGGATGGGATCACCTTTACATCTTTGATGGGGATAGTGTAGACTCACCCCTCTTAGCTGTCTTTAGGTGTTCATCTTTTAAAGCCAT
This sequence comes from Teleogryllus oceanicus, assembly GCA_964035755.1. Taxonomy (NCBI): domain Eukaryota; kingdom Metazoa; phylum Arthropoda; class Insecta; order Orthoptera; family Gryllidae; genus Teleogryllus; species Teleogryllus oceanicus. The sequence continues at coordinate 18,418,929 of CAXIVR010000012.1, read as the reverse complement.
TATGTGTGAATATATAAATTGTCTACATGTTACTTATATTTTTTTTACTTTGCAGTGGTCTGATGTACAAAGACGGGTACAACATTCGGAGAATTCCTGAAGTTGTGGCCACATCAGGGTCAGCATTATTGCATTTCTATAGTGATGTAGCTTACAACATGACAGGATTTAACATTTCTTATCGGTAGGTCTTAGTAATAATTTTACAATCAAATGGGTTTAAAAATGGCCCTCTCTTCTACATGTTTATTCATTATGATTTACATTTTGAGTTATCTTAATTTCTTATTGGAAAATATTTTCTTCATTTAGTTTTATTTTAGAACTCTAAGAAAAAGAAAAATTGGAACGCTTCAGTTAGTCCTTATCATTATTTACATACTTGAGACAAGTGTGACATTGTATCGTATCATTGATTAGTCACCGATTATCTTATGCATACAAATGTACCTGACATATGCATGTCAAAGTCCATTAAGTATTAGTTGCCTGTTTCTTCCTAAATCTTTGTGATAATCTTGATTTATGATAAATAAAAAGTCTTCCTATGTTGCAAGCATGTTCTTTATCATCATTGCTAATATTGATAGATAATTTAGAGCCCAGGGGAGATAAATTTGGAAAGTATCAGTCAATTTTTTATCAATGTAAATATTATGCCATTTTTATCTTATCAGCAGTTTGTCATAGATAATCTAATGTTTGTTGATGAGTGTGACATCTACGTCCTTGTTATGTACACATTAGTTGCCTCTTCTTTGTAAATCACTTTGATGAAAGTTGATAATGTAAGATTATCCACTCACAAACTCAGATATCACATGTTATTGTTGTTCTATATTGGGTCATTCAGGTATTGTGTTTGTTAATGCAGACATTTTAGAGCGTTAAAAAGAAGGCAAATTTGGAATTTCTCAGTGTCGTATGGTGTCGAGAAATGCAATGTACCATTTATCATGCAACCAGCTTCAGATACTAAATTGAAAAGACAAAACATGAAGGGATTCGCTTGTGATCACAGACAATGGTGTGTATTTCAAACTGTTTTTACAGACTTCCACTCACTGCAGTTTTTGCAAGCTAAACAAAATACAATGGCATCTCATACACTCTCTGTTCTTTTATTCATGTAATGTGTTTTACAAGATGTAAGAACTTGCATTTTTTTGTAATACACACAAGAAAACATTTGATGTCCAATATTTTTATCACATTTTTCTATTTGATATCTGAGAAGTTTTTTATTTGTTGAGGTAGGATTTCTATGACCTGAAAATGAGTAAATATGTGTACATTTTATGATTTTAAAAAATCATCAAGATAATAATCATAAAAATATAACCAATACAACTCAAAATGTGATCAAAATGACTAGCACTGACAAAATCCATGGAATACATTTGACAACATATCTTGAAAGTTGAGGCTGTTTTTCATTTTACACAATACTACATACCCCTTAATGACTTCTGTCTAGTCTCTACATTGATATCAAAATCTCAACATTCCTTTGAAGTCCACAATTATTTCAAGAAAAGTGTGGTGCTTTTAAAATATGAAAAATATTGTCTAAATACACATCTTTATGGTGATTATAAAATTATATTTTAATTAAAAACATAAATAAACGTGACTGTTTTAGAAATAGACAAAATATAACATTAAAATTCAAAAATACACATTTATATGTCCAATAAAAACCATTTATTTTGATCAGAATGCTGAGAGAAATAATATAGTAATCAGTGAAACCTGCTCTCATCAGTAACGTATCTTGGTCACTTCTGCAGTCCTCATAATAATTCTACATTCCTCATAATGAGTCGTTTATTGGTGGGTGACTGCGTGCAAAGCAAATAAAAACTTCCACATCAAGGATAGATAGGTATTAGTAGTATCAGTATTAGATGAGTGGTAGTCCTCTGTGAACCACGTATTCATGCCATTTGTACACAAGTCCTTGAAGGTAAACAGATTGGATCGCAAGGTAAATGTTATGATCTTTATCTCTTTTAATGAGATGTTCTGCTGTAACCACTATCTCATTATTTTTGTAAATTGATTTTCAGACAATATTTGCTAGTTGATGGGGTATATATTTAACATACTATAGTCATAGTTCTATTTGTGGAAGAGTTTTCTTTTTGTGGTAGTACTTGTTAAATTTCTGAGAATATCTTTCACAATTCACTAAAGAAATCAGTGAAATAATTAAACTATCATTTTACTAAACCATTGTATTGAACCATGAGAAATTTCATTTTATGAACTTTTTCTCACAGCATTGTATTACTATTTACTTTTATCTTTTTGAATTGAAACAGTAGAAGAGTTCTAAAATATGACAAAACTATGTTATGACTAGAAGACAGGTGAGTGACACTATAACATATAGATTAAAGGGACAGAGAGAGAGCATGGAAGATGTAAACTAAGATGACAAGATTAAGAACACTTTACTAAGGAAATACTGACTTGAAAAGTACAGGTCAAAGAGACCTGAACCTTGATGTTATAGATGATATTTAATTTCTTTCATAGTCAGTTTCGATGCCATAAAAGATAGCTGCAATGAAACAATAATTAAACAAAAATATATATTTGTAAATATTGATAGATTACACATCAAAATTTATTAAAATACTGAAGGTATGATGGGCATTTTATTAATGTAATTAAATTCTGAATTATGTATACTCGAAAGAAAAAAATTAATCTGGCTGAAACTGCAAACCATTGCAAAATAAAAAAACAAGAGAGAATGAGGTACGAAAAATATGATAAATATAGCAAAACTTTACAGGTTGATTTGTTTGAATGTAATTTTTATTCTTGTCAACAAATTTAATCACATTAAAAACTATCCTTACCAAGCAATATTGTTTCCATATTTCTGCTTTAAAACTACCTTTTCTTTTGCTAACAAAATAAAAGCAGAAACAAAAGTGTTGTTACAAACTTCATGCTTCAGGAACTACAGAATATGAAACAGACCAGACTGATTGTAAACATCACTAATATTCAAGAATCAGCTGGGTCAGTTATTTGTTGACTTATGTGGTAATTAATTGCTCACTGTTTATTTTTCAGTTTAAATTCTTGCCCAAGTCGATATTCCTCTGAGATCTGCTCAGGACATGGAGTGTGTATTGATGGAATTTGTACATGCGATGCTTCTTTTATGGGAGAAGCATGTCACATCCCAGTGTGTCCAAACAATTGTAGCAATAGTCAAGGAGCCTGTAATCGAGAAAAGCACAGGTGTGATTGCAAACAAGGATTCAAAGGTAACATTTTTATTTTAAAACTATATATTTTGTATTAAATATTTATCAGTTCATTTTTTTAAATAATTAATGTATTATTTGTAGGAGATGACTGCAGTCAGAGAGAGGATGGTGGGTACTGGGAAGTGGTGCAGTCAGCATTTATGCCCAAAGGTTCTGCTTCACATGGTGCTATAGTTTGGAAAGATTCTTTGTACATAGTGGCAGGAGAATCATATCAAAGTGCAGAGATGATTTACCTGTATGATTTCAACGGTAATATTGGCACATACAGTGTAATTGAAATATAAATCTCTTTTATTACCACAGGACTCACCTTGAAACTTATATTCAAAATGGATATTGCAATCTTTTTTAGGTAACGTTTGGGAAACACCTCATATGGACAGCAAAAAAGTCCCACTTACAAGATACGGTCATTCAGCTGTCCTGTATGGAGTAAGTGAAATTATGTATCACAGCATGCTTCCAATGGTCATAGCAGTTGAAGTGAAGCACTTGTTCCACAAAATTAAATAAAACTGTATGATATTATGATCTCTGTCACTGTTTATTTACCAAAAATAATTATCAGATTTATAGATTGGGGAGTTTTTGCATGCTTAGTGGGCAGCAATCGACTGGAATTTCGATCTCTGTGCATGTGCAGATGCACAAAAGTGATACGAAACTTGAACTGCGCATGCGTAGAAGATTAATAGTGATACGAAACTTGAACTGCGCATGCGCAGAAGATCAATAGTGCTTCGATTGCTTTAACATTCGAGGGTGCAAAAATTCCCTATTTCTGCACTTCAATATAATCTTAGATTTAACATGAGGCGGACGGCAATTTTCTTTCTATCTAGTAGGCAACTTCGTATTTTTAAAAATTAGGGGGGAATTTTTTGGGTAAAGGTTTTTTAATGAAACATCAATACAATCGCTCAGATTTTAACTGCAACTTCTGTATTGTTAAAAACTTATTGTTGTGCTAACAATGGATGCCTTTAACAATAGATAACATTAATATTTAACACTATAGAAAGGTTTTCATTTTTATCTTGTGAAGTTCTTGATCAGTAAATTTTAATTCAAATCCTTCAGGAGCTTCAAAGTAGTGTGCACCAAGTATAAAAGATTTTTCCATCACACGATCCCCATACTACATATTTGTGCATGCAGATGTTCCTGGTCTTGCTCTAACTAATTTACTTCCTCCTATTTGGCGGGCAGATTTGTGTATATCACTACCTGAAGAGTGCTGATTGCTCGGAGAAGTTTTTGCCTTCTTTTTGTTACATAGACAGATGCTAGTTCTTGTGATAATTTGAAGATATAATCTTAGAAAGATATTTTCTCTCTTGTTGCCTCTCTGTAGGTTGAAGGTCGCCATATCCAGAACATTGAAATATATATGCCTTGACCACCATTTACTCCCAAATTTCACAGTATACAAGCACACTACTTGATTAAGTACGTCACCGAAATATTTTGTTTCATTATAAAATAGTACAGCCACTGGAAGTTTCTGGGAGCTGTTTCATCAATAATTACAGTTTGATGCAAGGTCCTAAGAATCTCGTTTTTATTGAAGGGATTTCCCTGAGGATGTGAAACATGTTAGACAGAAAACGAAATACCTGTCAAAATGATGGGGTTTTGTTCTTTTAGTAATTTTTGCAAATATCGTAATTATTTTCAGTGTACAGCAATACCCCATTATAAGAGACACTTGGGGGAACAGAATTTTGTCACTTATAAGTGGGAAATGGGTTTTTTACGCGTGTAATGAAATGTTAACGTATTTTCTGTGGATTAGTATGGTTTTTGTACCATCTTAAACTTGAGGAAACATAAATTACTTGATACCAGAGCCCATTTATCCAGATCTTTTGAGTGAACTTTATGATATCATTTAAAGCACATGTGCTCATTAATGCATTATGTCAACAAACTGCCTCAAATGTAAATATTGACGATGTGAGAGACACATTTACATTTGTGTAATTTTTGAAAAAGCGAAGTAGAGCAAAATGGTATTTATGTCATCTTGTAGAGTACATTCTACCATATCAGTCATCTCTAGCAAAACTTGAAAGAAAACATTTGGAGCCATATTTGAGAAAATATTTTATATATGTTTTTTTTTAATATTGCACACACAATATTGCATGAAAATAATTTTTTTAGAAAGCGCATAACATTAACGGAAGAACTAATGATAGAGAAAAAAAGTATTTGAAAGAAATATATCTTCAATTTTGTAGTTGTAGGAAAACTCCAAAAAAATTGCCAACTTTTGCAATTTTTGAAAATTTAGAGTTAGCAGTAAAAATTCAAACTAAGCCTCCTCTAGAAGTGTATTTAATTTGATTCTTACAAGAAATTTAAAGAAAAAATGTTGAGTCATTTTTGATAGAATTTTAAAAATGACCCAGGGGCTACATGTAATATACCCCCCCAAAATAAAAAATGATTTTCAAAATCACGTCACATCATGAATAGTTTAGACGTTACTGTTGTTCGTGGATGGAGAAATGGACGGACATTAAGAAAAACACTTTTTCGGTATAAGGAGACCCCAAAACGTGTATTTCCGTTGAAATCTCAAAGCCAATTTTTCCACATTATTACTTAACTTTTTCTATATTATTTCATATATACGTACATATACCAGAAAGTAACAATTGGAAACATTGGGCAAAACACTAAAAACAATAGGCACTGCAGCGAATTCGTTATTGCCATGAATGCCAAAAGACATGAAGCTTACAGAATGAGCTTTCCTCAAGAGAACTTCACACACCTCCTCCTCTCCCCCCTCCCCCTGTGGTGCTGGTGTTGTGAACACCTGCTCCAGTCTATTTTAAGTGTGGGCCCAACCTCTGACGAAATTCCCTAGTCACCTAGAGAAAATTCAACGCTTTGTCTCTTACAAGCAAGAAGAAACACATGGCGAGGAATACAATCTTGTCCACAATAGGCGGGAATATCTTATGACATGGGCTCTTATATACATGAAATAAATGCATTGTTTATATGCAACTGACTGGGACCATGAATTTTGTCTCTTAATAGCGGGATTCTCTAATAACAGGGTCTCTTACAACAGGGTTTTGCTGTATATATAAATTTTTCTTTACATGTGTAGAAGATGATTAAATATTAAAAATCACAAAATGCTGAAGTTATAAACTACATATATTATTGTTGAATTTGAATAAAAAGTAGGTCACCCATCAAAATGACGGGGGCCGTCCTAGAGTTAAAAAAGAAAGAAAGAAAAAGAATGAGTTTCTACAAAAGACAAACCAGTTACTTTAAAAGAAAATTATTAAATTACTTACATTAACCGAGGTTTATTTACTTTTTTTTTTTTCCAGGATAAAATCTATATGTATGGAGGTGTTTCAAAAAATGGCTCGATCTCTATGGTTTCTGCTGAGTTATGGGCATTTGATGTAAATGCCAAAACTTGGGAGAACATAACAGTGAGAACAGAGCCATGCAATTCAACAGGCACAAATGTTTCTTTACTATGTGGACCACTGAGAGTTGCTGGTCATACTGCTACTTTAGTTACAAGTCGTGATGGGGATGACAAGATGGTTGTTATTTTTGGACATTCTCCGCAATACGGTTACCTTAATACAGTTCAAGAATATCAGTTTGGTAATTTTTTTTTTTTTAAAAAAAAATGTGATGTCATTTTTTCTCTTGTTTAATTTATTCTAATGTTGAATTGGACTTGTTTTCCAGGTACTCGTAAATGGAATGTGGTATCAACAAGAGGATACCCCATCAAAGGTGGATATGGTCACAGTAGTGCTCTTGACCCATATACAAAATTTATTTATGTTTATGGTGGTTTCATTTCGGAGAGTTCAGCCACATCAGCATTGAGCAATAGACTGTATTCATATGACCCAATATCTCGAACATGGTGAGTATTTGTTTAATTGAGAGGAAAACTTGTCCATTAAATTTCATACTAATTTAAACATTTTCTATTTTAGGACATTGTTGTCTCCTGCCCCATCTGCCCGCTTCCTACACTCAGCTACATTTGTTTCTGGGGGACTCATGCTGGTTTTTGGTGGAAATACTCATAATGATACCTCGCACAGTCAAGGAGCAAAATGTTATTCATCTGACATGCTAGCTTATGATGTAGCATGTGATCAGTGGAGTACCATTAATATTCCTTCTGATCTACGGGCAGATTTGGCTCGCTTTGGGCATTCTGCAGTAACATTTGAAGACTCTCTGTATATATTTGGAGGCTTTGATGGACAAATGTTGTCTGATATGTTGAAGTAAGTCCTAAATCATCATTTATCATATTTTATTCTTTTCAGTTCTGTATATTTGTAACTGAAATTAATTGACAGGTACACTCCGGGAAAATGCCAAAGCCTCTCAGCAGATGTGGAATGTGTTCGTTTTAGACCAGGTATAAAATGTGCATGGGAAATGGATAATCAGCGTTGTGTCCCTCTACCATCAACTTTTGGGGATTTAATGTGTGTATATATTTCATTATTCAATTTTCATACACAATTTAAATTCAATTTATTATCATTCAGTAACGGCATCTAGTTTTCTGTATATTTTATATTTTTGTGTTTTTCAACAGAAAATGTTCCAATGATCCCAGAATATCTTCCCCTAATGCCCTTGGAAGTAATGAAATATGCATTAAAGAACCAGACTGCCGTTCTTGTGTGCAGACATCGTCCAAATGTATGTGGTTGGGAGGGAAATGTCGAGGAAGGGGAGAGAAGGAAAGGAAAAAAGGGGTAAGTGGATCCTCTCTGGTTAAATTTTTGTTACTAATACTTACAGTCATCGTTAAGTTTTAACATTTTGGCTTCCATAGAATGTTCACTATGAGATATTTTCAATTTTTACTCTCTGATATATTTATGAATATCTTCTTCTTCTTCTTCTTCCCCTGATGCCTCTCAGCGTCAGGTTAGCCATTGGACATACTCCTTTTTGTCTTGTGCCTTGCGCTTCACCTCTCCTAGTGTAGCTTTGCTTCTTTGGCATATTTCCTGTATTTAGGCGTCCCATGTTCCTCTTGGCCTTCCAGGTGGTCTCTTTCCCTCTGGCCTGGCTTCGATAATTTGTTTCGGTTTTCTATCCTCTTATTGATTCAGTGGTGAGGTGTAGTTGACATTTACATAATTGGAATGATTGAAGGCGTTGTCATTGTCAACAATAGTATTTATTTCACAAATAGCAACTTTCGATGGCTTAGCCATCATCATCAGTTTTCTGCTGTCTGGGAGACGCAGTCCTGTTTTTGTGGCTCCCAGACAGCAGAAAACTGATGATGATGGCTAAGCCATCAAGCTTTGTGAATAAATCTATTGTTGACAATGACAACGCCTTCAATCATTCCAATTTCTATCCTCTGCCAACCTGAAGTTCTGCAAACCAATTTTAAACACTGCTCTTAGATGAAGCTTCATTCCCAAAATCCAAATGAAGTTGATCGATGCATTGTTTTGGTCTCACACCACATTGGAAATCATAAAAAATCATTTCACGGAAGTGTTCACGTGAGATTTCGTTTTCACACTTGCCTACATGCTATGAACTAAAAACTATATTATTTTGGTACAGATTATTAGTTGAATTAGGCATAAAAAATGTCAAATTTTACTAACATGTCAGTTGAAGAACACTCTCAGGACACAGCCTACTAGATTTCAGAAACCTTTCCAGCAGCCTCCGTATAAAAGTATGTGTGGAAATTTTTAACAGGCTAATTTTCTCCAAGATATTGTTTGTAGGTCAATTTTAATTTTTTCTTAACTTGACAAGTCTTATTATTTTATGTTGGAGCATTTATAAGGGTACAACTTCCTATTTGATTTTTCTCAGCTTCCATGCAAGCTGTCCTCTGTTGTCCTACGTCACTCTATTTGTTGTGATTGGGGTTGTAAACTGATTGTGAGTTGATACTTCTCACGAATATTAATTGCATTAAAAGGGTCAAATCTCATCATTATCTGGCATAGCATCACAGCTTCTTTAACAATATCAAGACAAATTATTTCATCTGACAATTCTGGTAATATACTGAGCTCTTTTTTGTTTTTCAGATTATACCTATTGTTTCCTTGGAGCAATGTGAGCCCAATGAAGGGTCTGTATGTCATCAACTTCATAGTTGTCCTGCGTGTGGACTGCAACCTCAATGTCATTGGGATTATGAGGCTCTGCGCTGCAAGCCTATTGGCAATGTAACTGTGGGAGAACCACATGTAAGATTTATTAATGTGTTGTTTTGTTTTTTTTTGAGGGTTGGGCCTGTGAGTAACAAATCTGTCAAGATTTTTTAAAAGAAAATGTCCACTTCATAGGAGACTGGTGCTTGTCCTCCGAATTGTGCGGAACTGACTTCCTGCCAAAATTGCACTGTGGAAGAATGCATCTGGTGTCAGAATGAAGAAAGATGTGTAGATAAAAATGCATATACTGCTTCTTTCCCTTATGGTCAGTGTCGTGAATGGACAACTCATAGTACACGGTGTCGAACTCCTATCAAAGGTAACTATAATCAGAATTACTTTTCAATACTCTTTAGAACACCAGAATTTCAAAAAAGTATTGCTCTTTGCGATCACGTAGGTATTGGATTTATTGATATTAAGGGTAGGACCTTCCTGACATCTTAATTTTCATGTTATATGACTATTTTTAAAAATTTATAATTGACTCTGGATATAGTGACCTTTTGGTTATAGAGAACAGCATCACTTGTCCTGAACTACATACTGATAAACACAAGATAATTCAGTTATAGTCAACTCCCCACATGAGCTATAGTGAACCTAAATACTACTTCCAGGAAAACAAACTTTGCCACAGGACCACGAATTCTAAGGTGGCAGAGGTGTATTGCGAGTTACTTTTTGTAGCATATACGGCAAATGAAAGAGACTGAGGGAGCATGCCCCTGAAAAATTTGTATCTCAGTCTCAGTTTTTGAGTTAAAAGGTGCAGACTGCAAGATGAAAACTAGTGAAATCCCAGGACATCTTAAATGTAGTGAAAGGTTCCAGAACAAAAAACTTATGTGAAGACAAACCAGAGTCATGAAAAAATGTTTCAACAGTACAAGAGACATTCAAGAATATTAAGACAGTGCTAAGATATTTGATTCTGACAGCTTAGTATCATGTATGGGGAGAGCTCTGATCCTGGAGAGGGATCTGCAAAATTTTTTTGAAAATCTGTTGATACACTTCTTACTGTACATACAAAACATTAATAACAAATTTAATAATGGGACCTACATAAAGATATTGAAATTAGAATTTGATGTGTTAAGATCTTTACTCATGCTCCAAAAAAACAAAATCAGTCATCATGGGGAAACCAATTTTCTTGTGACATTTTTGGATATAGTAAACCAAAACTGCTGATCCCCAGAGGTTCACTGTAACTGGAGTCTACTGTATATTCTCACAAACTGTATTGTATATTGTATTGTCCACTGTATATTCTCCTAAACTGAATTTCAAATTTGTGAGTATTTTAAAATTTGTATTGTAAATAGATATCTTTTGTAATATTAGTGGTTCAATTTCATTGGTATGTCTTGTTTGATTTTTCATGTGTATTTAACATGTATTTAGTCTTTAATTAATCAGCATTGATTTCAGATTATCACTGTTGGACTTAATGTTTTTATATTTTTCCTTAGGCAAATCACAGTGCAGTGTGTATACCACTTGTGAAACATGTCGAGAAGATCCTGCATGTGGATGGTGTGATGATGGATCGGGTACTGGCCTTGGAGCTTGTATGCCAGGTGGAAATAATGGTCCAAGTACCAAAGATCCTTGCCCTTCAAAGCGTTGGTTTTTCACTGGGTGTCCATGTGAGTTTTATTTGTTTTTCCAAATGTTTTCATGATATTGTTAATTTGAATTCCTATTTAGTCAGCTTGATAATGAAAATTAAAAAGTTTGCAAGCTGAAGGCACTTGCTCTGTTTCTTACTCACACAGTGCTTTATTTCATTTTTTGGTGATGCAATATGTTTGCAGTATGTCAATGTAATGGGCATAGTACTTGTGTAAATGACACAAACACCTGCCATCAACCTTGTGCTAACTTAACTCATGGTCCCCACTGTGAAAATTGTGCTGTTGGCTACTATGGAAGTCCTATAAATGGAGGAAAATGCAATCGTAAGTATTTCGCTTAGTATAATTTCCTACACTTTATTTTGGGGTTACTATCTTGCTCATAATATTTATTAAATTTGTAGCTTGTGAGTGTAACGACCAAGGGACAGAATGTCACCCAGAAAGTGGCAAGTGTTTCTGTACTACCAAAGGTATTGTGGGAGATCACTGCGAGAGATGTGATACACAGAATCACTACCATGGTGATCCAACAATAACTGTAACTAGAGTTACAACCGCTGGAACAACTGTGCAATCTCGTGGTTCTTGCTTTTGTATGTATATTTGAATGCCTTAACATCAGCTATGAAAAATCTAATGATAAAACTTTTTCGCCATTGCCTTTTGCATTACTCATATTTTATTTTGCAGATGATTTGACAATAGATTATCAATTCACGTTCAACCTTTCAAAAAAAGAAGACAGACATTATACGCAAATAAATTTTAAAAATAGCCCCACCAAAGCAGATATTGATGCTGAGTTCAGCATTATGTGTTCAGTGACTGCAAAAATGAATATTACTATAAAGAAGCGTAAGTATATGGTTTGTTAATTTATAAATTGGAATTATTCAGTGGTAAAATGTGTATGACCTTTTTGTCTTTTCTCTTCTTGAAGCAAACTCGTTAGAAAAGGACTTCCTAACAGCTTTCAATTGTTCTACATACCGGACCCGCTTTTCCAAGGCTGATCATATATTTGGTGTAGATGAAAACATTACATTAACAACTTTCTATGTTTATGTTTATGACTTCCATCCACCACTATGGATTCAGATATCATTTTCTCAGTACCCAAAACTCAACCTCCAACAATTCTTCATTACGTTTTCTACGTAAGTTGGTATTGATGATTCTAAATTTGAAGGATTTAGGCTTACAGTTGCCTAAAAATCATTTGCATTTATGTCATATAGGAGTGCCTGTATATAATAAGCACAGTTTCCATTCCAGATGCTTCTTGTTATTGTTGCTTGTTGCTGCTATTTTGTGGAAAATAAAACAGAAATATGATATGTATCGAAGGAGACAAGTAAGTTCAGTTTATAAATTACTTTCAATTTTTTGTTTGGAAGGAAGTTATAAAAATTCAAAGATGTGAAAATATTTTGGTTAGAATTCAAAGTGAATTTATGCATAAGAAAATCCAAAAATAAATTTAAGCTTACCTATGTTACTAGTCCCTAATTCTGCCTTCTTTTTAAAATTAATATTTCTATAAAATATTGATATTCATTTTAACAAACTCTTTTATCTACTTATCAACATTTTCCAACACAAATTAATTAATTAAAAAGTGCATTGTTAAAATTTATAATATTAATTGAATGTTTGAAAAATTAAGAAGCATGTCTTGATTAACCTGTTTACCGAATGGGGGCTTCAATTATGCTGCTCAGATTTTAACTAAACTTGTATAAAATTTTTCATTAACATGAAAAGTAGGGTTTCTGAAAACCATGAATTCAATATTGTTGACTTAAATAAGATTTAAATTAAACACACAAGTGTATTTAGAACAATTAGCACATTCATGAATGTGACAATGGTACCAACTGATCTGTACTATGGTCTGTTTAAACTCTTGGTTAGGTTTCATTAATGCAATGTATTCTACATAAGTGGGCTGTTTTTATTACTGCATTACATGTTACAAAATTACAATACTTGTATAGTTATATTTAAAACATATATATGGCATGATTTGACTTCTCATTCATACCTGTTTTTAAGCAAAAGTAGTGATTGTAGGGTAAATCTTCTGATCTCAAAGTATTTTAAGAAACAAAATTGCTTGAGTTGGGAGAAACAGAAAAGATTTTTAATTTTTAAGAAGATGTGAATGGTGAAATTGAAGTAGAATGTCAGATTGTAACCAATTTTTAAAAGCATCCCTGTTTACTGGCATTTCGATGGAACTAAAATTATGTCACTATACAGAAGTGGAAAGCCTTTCAAGAAATGAACAAATTTTTTTCAAAACAGGTATAACTGATAATTAGGCAGCATCTAACAGCAGTACAGAGCATATTTCTTTCTGTTTGAATGAGTGCAGTTAGTAGTTTAGATTGGTTCGGTAACTGAAAAGCCTACCAAACTTGTTTTAATACAAACATTTGAACCCAAAAGTAATGTGTAAAAGTTTTCATTCATGTTGTTCAATCATTGTTGTTTTGATCACAATTTTATTTAAATTTAAATTCTGAAATTTTAATTTTTTTTAAATTAAAAAAATTTCATTAGTTACCCAGGAACTCGTGAAAAAATTAAAAACGTTACTAATTTCTAAACTTTCACAGAAATTGAATTAAAACAATCAGCCTTCTGCCATGTGAAATGGTCCACAGTTCCATTAGATTCTCAAGAACTCAGGAAAAATCCTAAAACAATCAGTTACAATTTTGTCTTAAAAATGCAAATATTTCATTGTGTTATTGTATCTACTCTTGTGCTGAGCATATTACTAAATTCTCATAATCAGTAAATCTCTGCTCAAGGCATAGCTGTCGTATTGTGGTAGCAAGGTTCCAAGGAAGAGGCAGGTCACAATTAAGTACTTGCTATTAATGCATTGTGAACAGCACCGCTTTCATATTTTTACTTTCTTGCCCTTACTTTGTTACAAGAGAAAGAATTGTGATTTTGTGCCAGAAAACTGAATTTTCGGCAGAAAAACGTATTGCTGGATGTGGTGACGAAAATGTGGATAGATCTTGTTCTTAGTAAATTACTCCCTCAGACACATTGGGTAGTCAGAATCCTTGTATTATGGGTCCTTAATACTGAAAAATTGATTGATGGCAAAATGTCTATTTTTATGTCTACCTGGTCATCTGTATGTATGTCAATTGAATCGTTTATTTCAAAAACCCATCAAACGCCAACTTTCTCATTACGAGAAAACTGAGAAAAAGTGTTCTAATTTTTCTGATTTTAAAATACTTTTTAATATTAAAGCAGTTAATAAATGAATATTTTTCAGGTAAAAATACACTAAACGTCTACGCCCATGGAATAATAGTTCACCGCTAAAGACCTTCTTGGATTTTGGCGTTTGACGGATTTCTGAAATAAACGATTCAATTAAAGTCGACGCTAATGCATACACTGTTCAGCAGATTCAGAAAATTGTGTAGCTCAAATGTAGAGAGAAAGAGGATTGGATCAATTTTTAGTTTTATTTTAGGCTCCTGAAAGATGCTGAACCTCATTTTTTGAATTTTTTATCAATATAAAATTTAAAATGACACCTCAAATATGACATTCAGTTCTTTTCATGTTTAATTCAAAAGTTAATGGATTACAGCATGAATTCTCTTGCTTCAATAAACAATATCAATTAAACTGATGAGAAAATTATTGATATTGGTTAACTAAGATATGTGATTTTTTTTTTTTTTAGTATATCTTCATTAAACCATTAGTGTTTGATTATGTTTGTTGTAATAACCGCATTCTTATGCTTCACAGAGACTGTTTGTGGAGATGGAGCAGATGGCAAGTCGACCCTTCTCCCAAGTACTGGTAGAAATTGAACAGAGAGAAAAAATTGATGTTTCAGTTGATACCACCACAACACTAAGAAAAAGAAAAAAGGTTTGTTTCTCTCCAAAAACATTTCTGCAGTTAATTCTTTGCATTTAAAAGGCATGTTAGAAATGACATGCCAAAATGTCTTTTGAGATCAGAGGCGCACTACCAATTGCATGCCCTGCATCTCTGATAGCATGTCTCTGAGGAAAATGGAAAATGGCAACCCAGCTAGGATGCTATGACCTAGTGTAGTCCAACAGCTCACCCATTGTTTAGCAGACTGAGGGAGAAAGTTTCAGCAGGCAAAATTCTTCTGGTCAGAGTTTTAAGTGTAGCTAATATTAGGATTAAATTTAAAAGTGGAAATACTATATTTTATTAATGTAAAGATTCTAGGTTTAAGGTATAAGTACTCATAAATATACCTTTTTCATGTGCTTCATTTTGTTTCGTGCTTCAAGCTGGTTGCCATTGACTGTACTGTATCTCTGTTATGCCTTCTGATATGTAGAATGTGTTTCAGTTGTAGTGCCTATGAGTGCAAAATGTTAAGCACTTTGGTCCTGTGAGATTTCTCCTCAGAAATTACTAATTTTCATTGTAATTTTTCAGCATCAAGAATTTAAAAAATGAAATCAGTGAAATGAGTGCATGCTATTATTAATAACTTTGCTTCATCACAAATCATCTATATCTTGCGCTTTTTTCCTTTCTTCTTTTATCACTGCCTTCCTTACTTCCAATATACACACTTTATTTCTGCTCCAACTAAATACTTTGATTGATTTTGTCACATTAGCCATCCTTGGAAGAACGTAAACTTCAGTCTAATGAAGTAGGATTTCGAGGCCAGATTTTTTAAATTTTTTAAAAATTTATTGTGACTTCATCAATGCAATGCGTATTTAAACCCTTGTTGGGCATTGACTGCGTGGAGTAATTCTCCGTGATGTTTTATTTTTGTCAAATCTCTTGTCTCGTCACGTTGGTGTCTTTTATCTCTTCGAGCAGACAGACACCCGACCAGAAATCCACGGTGTCTCTAACTTCCGTGACTTAATGGAGCGTAGTTAAACAATTTACAAGTGCTCTTGCCGATCTGGGTGACACCGCGTCGAAGGCTGTGATGTCAATGCTTCGACCATCTTGCCGTCAGGCATTGCCACAGGGATCAAGTGCGCCATCACCCTGGCTGAAGGGGAGGAGGAGACTGATCAAATTCGGAGAGAGACCGCTCGAAATTTAACCCAAGTTAAAGATGGGTGACAGCGCCATACCACAGCTCTACGGGTTGCCTAGGATCCATTAGGCCAGTGAACCTCTGCATCCCATTGTGAATGCAGTTAAGTATCCCATTCATCGTTTGGCACAGCACATCACCGACAAACTACACCCTCTGACAAGATATTGCGTCGGCTGTCCAAGGAACTACAGGCACTTCATCGGCCTACTCCAAGATAGGCAGTTAAAAAGTATGGACATGCTGGTCAGTTTTGATGTTATATCAATCTTCATCATGGTCTCAGTTACTGAGCCAGTCACGTCATCCGCAACGAACTAGAAGCCCGCATACTCCCTACAGAATGAGCCGACCTCATCCAATTATGTCATCCACCTTCGAGTTCTGGGTCAGCTTGGGAACTCAGAGAGAAGGCACACACCCCTCTCACCAACAACCTCTTCATGAGTGTGCTCGAGAATGATGTATTAGAAAACGCGCTCCTGCAACCTTCTAATGCTAGCCCAAGTTTTCTTGATACACGAGCTCCCTAGTCCTTCCCCAGCGCTGAATAGCACGGCACGTTGAAATAGTTAGATCCGACTCGGAACGGCACGTATCAATTTACAAGGCTTCCCAACATCCGCCTCATACTTTCTAAATAATGTATTACTCGTGCCATGCTTTTGGTGCGATCAGTTCATACCAATAATTGGTATGCCCTTTTAAGCCGTAACATAAGCAGAGCCCTCCTCTCCCACCACTGTGGAATATCAAAAAAAACTTGCGCTCAGATATGTGGACGTTCCTGTTATGACTCCACAGACAGAGCACCCTCCAGGCCTACCTCAACAGCGCTCTTCCCAAGATCAAGATTATCATGGAGGTGGAAAAGAATGGCCGATTGCCTTTCCTCGATGTCATGGCCACGTGAGGCATGCTGTGTAGAGGAAATCTACTCAGACTAACGGCTACCTCGACAGAGTACCACTACCACCTGCGACAAAAAACAGCATTCTAAACCGTCATCATCCAGGCAGCCAGAAGCTGCGAGAGACCAACCTTCCTTTTGAGCGAGTACTACTTAAGCAGATGCCAGTGGATACACTCGACCCATTATCCACACACGTGCCTGCTGGCATTCCAGAAAAACACCACGGAAACCGAAGTCGAAGCAACAGTTGCCACTCCCTTACATCCGGGGCATCAAAGACAATATTAGCAAGCTGCTGAGATGGTACTAGGTAAAGACGATCTGTCGGGACCACCAGAAACCCAGCCAAACTTTGGTGCGGTGTTAAAAACCAGCCTCCCCGCTCTAAACGGTAGGGATTTTCGTCACACCTTGCAGCAGTGATCGCAACATCAGCGATACAGGCAGAACGGTAGAAGAAAGGTTACGGGAGCATATTTGCCGCCTCAAACACAGGAATGTTCAGTGCACTGCTGTTGCCCAACATACGTGCGAAACCGGTCTTGACTTCCTGTTCAAAGATATGAGTGTGCTTACCACAGAGGACCGATGGTGGCCCAGAAGAAGTAAGGAAGCCACAGACATTGCCAGACATCCTCAGAACATGTTCGGCGACGCGGGGTTGCCCCTTCATTACTACGGGCTGACATGCGAGTGCCCGGCCAGCTGGATTGCTCCTCTCCATCGGATCCCGGACCACCCATTGCCATCCAATTGAAGTCCCTCCCATGCAGTGGCGGATCCAGAGGGGGTATGTCCCCCCCCCCCAGCCTAGAGTTTTCGTTTGTTTTCTCCCTTTGGCAAACTTTATTCTTGCATTTATTTCTTAAATTATGTAATTATTTTTAAAATAATATTGTATACTATCATATATACACGACAAAAATAGTATACAATATAAAAAATATATTTATTTAACAAAAATCTAAGAACTCACCCCCACTATTCGGCTGGATCCGCCCTGTGACTGATGGTCGGCCCCCTCATTAGGTGGCTGGTTCAACCAATCACCCTCGACCTCACTCGCTAATTAAACCGAGCGCCAACTATTCTGTCTCATACCAGCCCTAAAGAAGACCATGACAAGATGATGGAAAAGTCGGCTCCACTGGCTTCGACATGGCGGCACTCGGATAGCAAAGAGCAGCACTTGTCCTTTAGTCTAGTTGTTTTATTAGTCTCCTTGTTGTCTTTAAATCTCTTTCTCTCTATTTTCCATTCTATCTTTATCTTTATTATTATTATTATTTGTTGCATCATTGGCGCAACGTCTCTTTACCCCTTGTTGGGCATTGAGCAAATTCTCTGGAGTAATCCTCCGTTACTGAGTAATTACTATATTAGTCAAGTCCCATCATGTCGCAGTCAGTAAGTGCCTTTTATCCAGTTGGCCAGGGGCTCAATGTCAGGGTTCCTAGCCGGTCACCCAACCAGGAACCCACGAGTTTGGAATTCGCTTAACCTCTGTGACTTCATGGAGTGTAATAAATGAATTCGGCTAGCAGCACTTTTTTGTTGCTTTCTTTTTTCATTTTTTTCCTGCATTTTTTCTTTTGCTACCATACTCATTAGAGAATTTAAAACTCAGCAATGTCTGTCTCAGTAGCCCATCATCATACACAGGTTCGGTCTGCCCTCCTCAATGTTTATGGGGATGTTGCTTTCACAAAAATGTGAAGGGTTCTTATTACTACCTTACATCATGGAGTGTCTCTCTCCTTTTGATTTTTAGAATTATGAAACATCAAATAAATGTTTACTGAAGTAGAATTGTAAGCAAATGGTAGCATTCTGTTTGTTGTAAACTGTTCATAATTAATAAGTTGAAATGATCTCACCTCTGACAGGATTCTCCTAGTCCAATTGCTCTGGAACCGTGCTGCGGCAATCGTGCTGCAGTACTCTCCTTACTAGTTCGGATGCCTACTGGTGGGGAAGTGTTCACACCTCCAGGACAGTCAGGTAAAGATTTTTATAGTAACTAGCTCAGAATTTGCTTATTGCAACATGCAACGTAATTGTCTGCAGTCCCATGTCACATCTGAAATGATACAATTTATTAAACATAATTATTGCTGTTTTTTAATTTGCTAAATGATATCCTCTTAATATTTATTACTTTTATTATTCCTGGCCTTACTCCATAAGAAGAGAAAGTATTGTAATCGTGCGCTGGAAAACTGATTTTTCCATGGAAAACTCTTCATTGCTGGGCCCTGTTAACGAAAAAGTGGATAAATCTCTGATTGGTCAGTGATTGCGGCATGGACTTATGTTTTTACTCCCACAGCTGCTGTACTTACGGACAATCATTCATGATTAATTTATAATTTCTTATTTTTATAACGTTAATTGTGAGTTTAGGAAGTACTATTTTAGGTGTTGTAAAGGGACATACATAAATTTCCTACCGCTAAAAAGGGGACGTGAGGGGTTTAAGACAGAGATATGCTGTGTTACATAGGGATAGAGGGGTATTAGTTTAATGTTATGTGGCATTGATATTTATTTTTTTACATTTTTCAACATTTGCTGAAATAATTCCTTTTTTAGTCTTGTCTAAGTCATTAAAATGTTAACTATTAATTGACTTTAAAAACATAAATTAAAGTTAGTAGATATCAATTGATGCAATAAATGAAATATATTTTCATCAATTTTTTATTGAATTTGTAAGATTGCGAAGAAAATATTCAAAACTGCTATGTAGTATATTGTAGAATCCATTTAAATTGGCACAGTATTCACGCCCATGCGTAATCAACAACAGCATGGTATGTGCACAGCTTGTGGTAAAAAATTTTCTCACCTACCATCCTTCACAACTTGCCCCCAAGCTTATTGTTAGGTACAATCAGCATCGCCAACCAATTTCTACTTTAATTATGGTTTGTACACAGCTTGTGATAAAAAATTTTCTCACCTACGCATCCTTCCTTCACAACTTGCCCCCAATCTTATTGTTAGGTACAGTCAGCATCGCTAACTAATTTTTACTTTAATTATTATTAATTTTAATACACAACAAAAGTAAAATGGATGTAAATTGTTCTTTTTGTGCTATAATTTATTTTCATTTCTTGCATTTTCAAGGGGGGAGTGTGTTGTTCCAAGCATTACGTAATTATTTGGGGGGAGGTTTAAGTGCGGTTACGGGGGGAGGGGGGTATTCAAAATACTCCGTATTTGCATTACGTAATTTATCGGCTAAGTGAATATTGATGATAATGTTCTTTAAGTTGTATTATGTCATAACAATGATTCATTCAATATTAATTTTGAGAAAGAAATTTTGTAAAAGTTTGGTAATTGAATTAACATGCCAAATCAGAAAATTCATCTGATATTCATATTCACTTTTGACTTTCATTTTTACAAAACGGGTTGCAACTCATCTCTCATTTATTTCACACCTCACAGTTGAAAATTCAATATCAAACTCATTTATATATAAACAAACCTTGATAAACGTCACAAATTTGCATGTTCTCACTAGCTCCATACCTTTCTTTGCTACATATGATGAAAAACTTTTAAGGCAGTTTTAAGAAAGTAATTCTTTTATATTGCTTAAAAATTGTTTGTTTCACATAAAATTACTCATATTTTTTAAAATTTGAACATTACCTCATTTGAAATATGTTTTTGGATTTCATCAAGGAAAAAATTACTATCTTCTTATTGTAGTTGTAGGAGAAGCCAAAATAAAATGTTTGTAATTTTTGAAACTTGATGGAGTTCAATGAAAATGTAATCTTTGCCATTTCTTTACGTTATCTTGCTCTATCAAAGAGAAAAGGTTAAAGAGATAATTTGGGGCCCTTTTTCATAAAATTTTGAAAATGGGTCTTCATGTCAACTCCAAAAAATAAAAACATCTATTTCAAATTCAAGGGGCTGTGATATCAGTCAGATCGTTCTGGGAATATCAATTTTGGTGGAAATCCTGATAATGGTTTAGTTGCTACCATTGTTCATAGATAAGAGGGACGGACAGATTAAGAACACGATAAAAATAACAAGAAAAAGAACAATTTGTTAAAAGTGTACCTTAATTATTTTTTTTTTTATTTATATTTCAATCATTATTTCACAAATATTATTGTGGTCTGCTTATTTAATTTCGTGTGAAAACCAAACAAGACAAAGTTTTCAGGCCTGTTGACAACCCACTTGTGTGTGTAAATCAGGAAGGGAGAAACATAAAATTAAAATTAATTTAGTTGTAAGATATAGTTAACAGTGGAACTGAAGTGAAAATATGTAAATATTTATCTTATCAAATACACTGTGAAGCAGTTTTTTCACTTTCCCAGTGCAAGTCAGGTTGGCATTTGTAACGTATCCAAATTGGAGGCTTTAGCCCATCTTTATATGGTTGAGGATGAACTTGGTATATCTATATGGCTACTGCTTTACTTCACCATTGTTTATCTGTGATCTAGTATGTTGAGAACTCAATAATTTTATGTGAGGTCATTAATGTCATTTAGTGATGACATTCAAAAGCATTTAGTTAGTTTGTTCTTTGAAAACTGTTTACTGTATTAATATAGACAAACTGGAAATGTATGTTAATTCATCTCAAAAATATTTTTGAAAATTACCATAAATTCGGGCTTTGAAAAAGAAATGCTCTTTAGAACTCTTTATTTTTGTGAATATTTCAACTTGTCCCTTGCCCTAGTTTTAAACATATTTTCTTAATTTCTCTTTCTTTAGATTACTATTATTAGTTGCTAGTGTTGTAAATGGAACTTCAAAGTAACAAAACCTATGCCAAAATGTTGGCTTTGGAGAGGAACATTGTCACAGTATGTGACAGAATTTTTAGAAAAATCTAAATCTCAGTCTATGAAACAAATAGGAAATTTGAAGAGAGATGTCAGAGAATTAAATTGTTTCATTTTGGTTATCTTAATTAGCAATAAAATTGCCTTGGAAATTCATTTTATCAATATTGGATTTTCTTGAATTTTACAGCAGGTTTGGCCATCGCATCAGCTTTGGTCACCTTGGGGAATCCACGTAAAGTCAGCATAGACCCCACAGGAAAGTCAGAAGCTAAGTCAAAGTCACGCAAGTCTTTATCCAGTCAACATCCAGACAGCTGTATATAGTGCATTTCTCCCCTCAGATATTTAATATGCTATTTTTTCATACAAATATATTTATAAGTTTACTTGTATCCATACATAAGGAAACAAGTATATCACTGAATTATAATTGTGAGATGTGATATTTTGGTTTGTACTATCAGTCAAATCTTCCAGAAAAATCTGGTTGTTTTTCTATTTATATTTTATGTTCTCTTTTTAAATATTATTTTGTGTGAGACTTTGAAGTCAGCAAGAGGCATAAAATATCTTTTAAAACTATAATACTCTTTGCTATAACCATTATCATTGATATTTACATATATGTAAGGTGTTATCACAATGTTTGGTGCCAATGCACCATTAGCAGAAGAGTCTATAGTCTGTACCTTGCTACCCATGTAAGTGAACATTCCCATAAAGCAAGTGAATATGAGTTCCAAGTTTAATTTATTTTATTAAACAAAAACAAACACATGATATCAGTGTGTAGGCCTAAATAAATTGTCTAAGCGTTGTGTTTTGTTTTCTTTTTTTATGTGTGCAAATAGGAGGTGAAGAAAGGTCCACAGAAATTGACACAATATACTGTATATGAACAGGCAATAATTTTGAAAGTAAAGATCAAAGGACTTCTCTTGTATATTTTGTGAATATTTGAAAAACAATTGAATGTGCACCCGTGTGAGAAAAGGAAGAGCAACACTAGAAGACACCTGACAAAACAGAAGAATCTCTAGCCTTCTTGGGAAGACTGTTTAGTACTGAAGAGTGAGCAAGTTGTTTGTGTATATGTGCAATTTTCTCAGAAGTCTGTCATGGTTGATAAAATGGTGCTATAGTGACCATGTGGAACTTACTCACCAGATGAGGCTTTGTGAAGATTAAAAAAGAATAAAATTGTAGAATATGTGCAGTGCTGCTGAAACGTATGAATGTGTATAGCGGAAGAATGATTGGGAGAGTGAGGGTTGGTTAGATTATCCAACTCTGTGGTCTTGCATGCAAAGAGATTATTCATATTCATATATACATATATGTATATGGCTTTTTTTAAAGATCTGTGAGAAACTGATGATAGAAATGTTGAAAATGCCAGACAGTAAGGAGCAATTCTCAATAGATTTTGGTCATCTAGTCATTGCACTGTCAGAAAAATCAATTAATTGACCTGTAGATTTTTTTTTAAACAAAGTAAATTCAACTGACTAGATACTGCAAGTTGCCTTGTTTAGCTCCTTGCTATTGAGGTAACAGGAGGTTTCTGTATCCTTCCATTCTATGCAATTGAATCTGGACTTGGTGCTGAAAATTCTTGGTTTGTCACATGTTAGAGTACCCGTGGTAGCTATGAACAAGAATGTACAGCTTCAAGCACAGGAATAAACGATATAAATAACCTATTCCTCCTTGAGGTGTTTATTCCTTACAGGGATATTATATTATGATATTACGTATAATGCACTCTGCAGTAAGAGAAAGATTAAGAAAAACCAGCTATTGCTGGTTCTTCTGATATAAAGCATTCATTGCTTTTTTAGCAATAACATATTTGTATTGTTTAAAGTGTTTCTTTAAGTTTTGCATCACTTTGAAATAGTTTGCTGTAAAATAATTAATTTATTACTTAATTAGCAATAAATGTTTTAATTGGTTAATTTTTTGGCTAATTTTTCAATGTTTTAAACCTAACTGGTAAAGTTCCTTATTCACTACATAGAAAATATTTTTAAAATTTTTGTTCATCACTTTTTTCTTTAGTTTTCTCAAATTTCAGAGTACTTTTATATTTACATATTTCAACCAATTCTTGGAATTCCTTCAAGATATAACTCCACAGTTGACTAAGTTCAATTATTTTATTTAATATAGAAAAAAGATAGCTTTTAAGAAACTTTTTATTAATTTGGAGAAATAGTAAATACAATTATATACTATTAATATTACCACATTTTGCACTTTTTTAATGTCCTTAATTTTTCTTTTTGTTACATAAAGCATATTGTTAAAATACAATTGTTATAAGTGCTTTTCTGTTTGTAAAAAATATAGTTGGTTCAATACTTAATCATTCTATCCTAATGTCATCAACTCTGTAAAAGCTTAATTAGTGACATTTGAAAACAAATGGGAAAGGTTTCACTGGAATTCTTTATTGCTGTTTTCAAGATTATTATTCTCTCTATTTCAAACTCAAAAAGTATGAGAAGATTGGTAAAGAATATAAAAAGGGCCTGAACTGTAAAAAGAGAAAGTTTTTTCAGTTAGTTATACTGAATATTTAATTCTTGACAAGTAATATTGATACAACTTTAGGCTTACTTTTAAGCAATGTTTTGAATTATTACTTCAAGCCAAATGAGCTGTAGGCTCAACTCATTTCGATACAGAAATATCTTGTACAAAATAGCATTTCATACATAATACCTGTATGTAATATACTTTTACAGCCTGTATGTAAACATTTGCTCCTGAATTTCTCCCTTTAATAACTAAAACACTTGAAAATTAAAACTCCTGTAAGATTTCAAAAATTTTTTGTTAAAGATAAAAGAGTTCTCAAAAATTCTCTAAATTTTGATCTTTTAAAATTTCCCCTGGGGTTTCTTGAAATAATTTTTTTTTTTTAAGTCTGAGATTTGTTATCAAATAACCATTAATTCCTACTTCATTCAAGCCACACCACCATGAAATAAAATAATTGTTAACAAAAGTATCCAAAACAAAGGACTTCAGAGCAGAACAAAGCCAATTAAAAATAACCTTTTAAGGGTCAAAATTTCTCTTGCCTGTACTATTTGTAAAGCAACATGAAACATAACCATTGCTTAAAAACTACCACCGAGGAAAAAACTTGCTAGAAAAATTTCTTTCAAATAAAAAAAGTAAATTTTAATATAGAACATCAAGAACTAATTTTTGTTTTTTAATTCTTTAAATATTTGTCAATTGTATTAACATAATTGGTGCCTTCTTAATATCCATTTTCATCCCTGTAAATATTATCTTTGGCACTGTAGGTGTAGTCAGCTATCCCAAGTTTTTCCAAAAGAAAATTCAAAGGTATGTTTTATCTAATAGCATTGTTAATATGATAAATTTTACCTTTCTCCCACATTTTTATGGAGATTAACATTCACAAATATAAAAACTGGGTTTTCTCTTGGGCAATAGTGAACTATGCTAAGTGTAATCTTCCAGTTTTCAATACCATGCAAATTTGCTACCACATAATAATTCTTTGAAAAAGGATAGCGCTAAAAGAAACTGGAAAAAGAGAGAGTAATTAAAGGAAAAGTCCCAAGTGTAGGAATTTTCAAAGTTTTTATTTAGTCTTATTAGAGAATTAAAAGAATGAGGCACAATTTAGGAAGGAAAACGAGAAATTTGGGACATAGTAGACCTTTTTCTTTCACATTATGTGCAAAATTCAGATGGTGTGCATTTAAAAATTTGGCTTATAGCTTTTGCGGTATTCAGCATCTTTAAACATTTGTCTACTGCAAGGGATAGAAAACAAGAAAAAATAGATAAAGAACTTTTGGAATCCCTTCATGATATGTTTTTTGTAGGTTTTTTTTCCTTCCACGTATTATTTTCATTCATGTGGATCACACATCTTGGTTTCCCATGGTCCTTAAGATTTTCATGTTCTGTAATAATATAGTTTTAATATTTTATGCATTGTAAACCTCTTTAAACATGTAGGTGCAATGGAGTTGTGTTCCACAAAGCAAAAAAATGCTTAATTCTTGGTGTTTTTTCTCTCATTTCAGATTGATAAGAGGAATGTTCTTAAGTAAGGACCTAAAGTAGTTGCTATATTTTTTATTAATATTGTATGACAAGTATTTCAAAACAAACAGAATTAACACATTGCAGACTGGCAGCAGAGGATGCTATTCTACCACAATTCCCAGACTGTTCTTGAGTTGCAATCCACAATCTTCATTCATCATTTTTCATGTTCAATAACAGGAAAAAACTTCAGAATATACAACCAAAGTATATATAGGGGGCCAGAAAACATACCTAGGACACTAGTATCAGGAAAGAACAATATTTCTTCAAAACAATGACAGATGCCGTGCAAGTGAACATGCCAAGACATCTCTGTGCACATTCTCCCATTTGGGCACAAAATGACAATTCTCACCTGCAAGTTGAGGGTGTTGTGTTCAAATTCTATTTGTGAAGTGAAATATGAAACTAAATATTTTCACTGTTCTCGTGACATATCACTATTGTTTATGTCAGTTATTTTCATGATTTTTGAGAGTTAGAGAATTGTCAAATTACACTTGATAACTGTAATAAAATAATTATCTTCAAAATAAACTTTTAAAGAGAAGAGAGACATTCTCATGCAAATAATTTGGAATTCTAATACAATGATTGTTATCTCAAGTTTCAAGTACATTTTAATTTCTTTAGTCACCATTGAACTAACAAAATTAGAGGCATTAAAAAACAGACACCAAGAAACAAAGGAAGTAAACTAGCTCTGCGTGAATTGAGAGAATCCAGTGTGTAATGATATAAAAACAAGATGACTTGGAGGTAGAAAGATAACAAATTTTGTGCAATTGCATGTCTGTCGCAATTTGCATTAATATACGTTAACATCAAACTATAACTTCCTATTACAATAAATATTACTAATATAATTTTTTGGAAGATTGAAAATAACCCTCCTGCATCTTAAAAAATATCTTATTGGAAATAATGTGCCATATGCACTGAGCATATATATATATATATATATATATATATATATATATATATATATATATATACAAGACACAATATTGATGAATAAGTTTATTATTAATTCAGATACATAAAAATATTCTCCCTTACAACAATACTTAAAGAGATGATGAATTGATATCTCGTCAAGGAACAATAAACCATTTATAAAAAAAACGTATCATAGCAATTCACTATCACTATGTAAAATAAAATCTTACAATATATATATATATATATATATATATATATATATATATATATATATATATATATATATATATATATATATATATATATATTATATATTTATATTTATATTTTAATTAGCAAAATAAAAATAATTAAAAAATAACAAATTTGCTGAATATTATTTCTGTATTTCACTCCACACATACTGCTGTACATATTTTTTTTGACACTGTACATTAATACATGTCAAAAACTTATTCTGACTAGTGGA
Source organism: Teleogryllus oceanicus (assembly GCA_964035755.1). Taxonomy (NCBI): domain Eukaryota; kingdom Metazoa; phylum Arthropoda; class Insecta; order Orthoptera; family Gryllidae; genus Teleogryllus; species Teleogryllus oceanicus. The sequence goes on along the minus strand of CAXIVR010000012.1, from coordinate 18,391,417 downwards.
ACCTATCATATTAAATTCAACAATGACTTTTTCAAAACAAACATTTGTGAAAGGCCACATTTCACAATATTCATTCTGATTATATCAATCAGTCAGAAGTCAAAAAGATGAACACAAATTTAAAACTTATTTTTCCTGTTATTTACAGAATGCAAGAGAACAACACAATAAAACTTTGCACTTCATAACATGCTATCAGTCTATAAATATTTTAAATAACACTTTATCTATTAAAACAAATGGGAACTGATTGATAATAAAAATTTTGAAATGTTTGAATTAATAAAGAAACAATTACTTACAAATCATTTCGTGTATTCAAATCTGATCATATTAATCACCAACAAAATTAATAATTTAGTTCATCAAAGGTCTTTAAATTCAAATCAATGTTTTCTGCCCTCCAGTGCAATATAACTTCTTTCAGTGTCTGCAAATATACCATATTTACTTTTGGAATCAAATTTACAAGAGATTGGACACACTGAAATCTTATCCCACAATTGAGTAGTTAGCATTCAGAAACATTTTATTTAACCATCTTCCCTTCTTTTCTTAATCTCTGATTAGATTTTTCTCTTCAAAACCATCCAACAAATACAGACTCTCATTTCACATCCCAATTCATTCAACAAAGAATTTATGCCGAATTCAGTATTTTCACATACTAGTCTTTTACTACCATCAATGCTTTATTACCCGTTCCATATGTAAGGCAATGATACTGAATGTGAATTGGAAGACACCATTTGAAAACATCTCAGGTGTTAGTATTATCTCCAAATACAATTACTGTTTGCAGGGCATGTGAAAAATTCAAATAGATTCCCCAAACTCAAATATAACTTTTCTAAATGACTACCACCATCAGTTGCAAAGAGCCAAACTACATTGCATCAATACTTCAAAAATTTGTGAAAAAAAGCCATGTAAGAAAAAGAATCGTAGGGTTCATTGAATTAATAAATTTATGAAAACTTAAACTATTTGAATAAATTCGCAAAGGCTATTGACATTTTCCAGTTAATTCATATGTTTCATGGGTTTGGCAGTGTGGTTTTCAAAGTTAATTTTGTTGAAATGGTATATCACTAAACCAAGCTGCCAACAAAATAAATAAAACCCACAATAGTGTATTCAGTAATACATATTTTTAAATTAATCTAAATGCTGTACAAATAAAAACTATCAGTTAATTTACAATTGTACAAGCTAAGTAGTTAATACATACTACATACAAAAAAGGGGAACGAAGACCACAGTTTGATTTGTAGCAAAGTACATAATGTAGCTATCGACCAGAAATAACCAAAACTTATTTATTTAGCAGATTGGATATGAAAATATTTAGGATAAACAATATTGCTGAATACAGGAACTTACCCACATTCAAAAATGTTTAATTTCTCAATGAAAAATATTGTAGTTTTCTGCCTTGTCTGAGTTTTTGTTTGTTTTTTTCCTCAAAGATAACACCAACAATATTATGCAATTCACAAAAAGAAAATATTTGTTGATTTCCAAACTCCTTTGTACGTAGTTGATTTTGACCTGAAAGCTGGCATATTGTGATATGCACCAGAAACCTCAAAAACAACCATTCCAGAGAATCAATTTCTCATTCTGAACAGGGAAACAACTGTGGTCAACAAAACCCCGCTGCCATATCAAGGGTTCAACCTTGCATTTTCAAATATGTATCTTCAAATATCTCTAACTCTTTTGTTAAATAATTGGCTTTGTTGCGCAACATTTTGGCAGAGTTAGCAGCATCTTCCAAAAGCTTCAATTCCTTCTCTAGGGCTTTAATGTCTGAATGCATGTCATTAGTTGCTTCATCCACCAAATGACACAGACGAGCAAAAGTACTTGAAAGCTCCCTGCAAATTGGACAACCAATACAATTAGCATTATTCAAGACAGAAATAATGAAAATCAAATATATTTTAAAATTTCTTAATATTTTCGTAAGCCTGATAAAACAATCTAAATATTTTGTCATTCAAATAGCAAAGACAAACTACAAAACATCAATTTACATAACTCCCTTCAATAGCATAAATCAATTTACTCTCAATTGATTTTTTCTTTTCAATTTTATCATTAAAATCTTGTTAAATGAAGAGCATAAATGAATATAGTGTAAATATTGTAAATTAATTGTGCACCATTATCGCACACGTTATTTCTCTTATAAAGATCCTTTTCCATCTTTTGCAACCACACCTTTCAAACTAGTGGAACTACAAGATTACATACTTTCTTGCATTATTTGTAAATGTTACATAATGAAGTAAAACTTGATCATTGCAGAATGTGTATAATGTGGAAATCTGTCCAATAAGGACAGAAACTGAAGTCCTGGAAAACTTTTAAGTAAATTGTAAAGTATTACATTGTATAATGTGGAATTTATCCAACATTGAGGGAAATGGACACATATCTAGTGTTTTTTGCCAAAAGGTAAGTTCTTAAAGGAGAAAATGGGCATTGATATTTCTGGCTTGTTTGTCATACTGCTATTCACCTTAACTAATATATGTAATCCATCACATAAAATAATATTTTTGTAAAGGGTCACATGCTGACCATTTAAGTTTATATGAATAAACTTTGCATTAAAACATTCTCATCTTTGAATTCAAAAAGCTTGTTTTCTTCACTTTGCTAACTATGGCCTATGAAATGTCAATGACTTCAGACTGATAAATTGCAACTCGCACAACAACATGAACAATTACATTCCAACTACACAATGTAGTTGGTTTTGAATACGACTTAATGACAAATGATGACAGGATCAGCTTTCATTCTCTTAAATTTAAGATAAAAATTTGTTTATATTACAAAACCCATTAATAAGAGCAAGTGATAACACATCTAGAACCCACTAGTTTTCATTTCAAGAAAAATCACAAAATTTGGTAGAGAACAAAGCTTAAATTTCTTTCTAAATTAACACTTTTAGAGTTTTAAATACAGGATAATAAAATTAATGATGATAATAATAATAATAATAATAATAATAATAATAATAATAATAATAATAATAATGAATTTTTAACAATTACATAGTAATTTATAATCCTATTTTGACTAATGTTTACTTACTGTTGAACTTGATGACTACAATTTGCAGATGTAAGGTCAACAATGAGTCTCAATTTCTTAGTAGCATGGCCTACATACTGATTTTTAAATGATCGTTCCTTGGCTTTATTAGTCCAAGTCAGTCGCTCATACAGATACAGCAAGCCATAAACAGCTCCAGAAATGACAATTAAGCGCCATCCAACTGTCTTCAAGAGCTAAAAAATAAAATCTTAAGAATTTCCTTTCTTACACATTTTTCACACAATGATCTCTTGAAAATCTCAACCAGACAAAATTCAGGCTTTTTTGAAGTACTTCAAAATTGCCTAAATTGTTTAAAACATACAACTTTATAACCAATAAATAAATATACTAACAAAGCCTGCACAAAGTAATCCTCCCATAGTGCCTTGAGAGCTTATAGATGCCATCACAATGCGTGATGCCAAGGACCAATCATCTCCAGACTGTCGCTGGGCAACTATACCAGATGAAAACTTGGTATTTGGATCTACATTCTCACTAGGTGACAATAAATCACGAGGAATCTGAAAATGACAGTGTTTTACAATAATCATTTAACAGAAACATTCAAACATCTTGTATATATAAAGATACAATAATAATAATAATAATACAATAATAACAATAATAATAACAACAATAATAACAATAATAATAACAAATGTCTTGTATTAAATGTTTTAACTCACTCGACTGGTATAATTTGCTAAAGCAATTCGATGACCTTGTTTTCCAGCAAATCGACTGATAAGAGATGTGATCCCCCAAGAGAAGCGAAATTCCAGTTCTTCATGAAAGTCAGCACACAGGTTGTCACAATTCAACCTATACAAGATCTCAAAAGGTTCTCTTCGAGGTAAAACGTTTAGTGTCACTTGTTTCTTGTCGGCAGGAAGAAGAGCTGACATGCGTTCTGAAACAACAGTTAACTTGCAATTCACTTTTATCACTATCTTTCATAAAGATATATAAAATTGTTTTCAAAAGAAATCATTCAATGATTGAAATAAAGGAAGTATTTTCTCAAAAATAGAACAGGAGAACCCTGTTAAAACATAATCTGCATAAACAGTTTTCTCTACTAGGCAGTTCTATATTTTATTGGTCACATGTGTCTTTAACCCTTGTTAAAGACTTATCAAGGGGGTCTTTAACTCTTGTTAAAAGCCAAATGTTTGTTAAGGAAAAACCATGGCGATGTACAAAACAAATCAGATTCAAACAATTCAGAAGTAATTCACATTGGTTTGGGGAATAATTATTCTTAATTGTAATATTATTAATAGTACAATTAGAAATTAACCTCATTTTCTTCACACTTCACCAAATGAAATTACTCCGGTAATTGTATTTACAGACAATGTGAAGGTGTCGCCACTGGAAGTCAATGCACCAATTTCCTAACCGAAATGTCATTTTGTTAGGTATCAAAAATTACTCGAAATAAAAGTTACAGTATACAAATATTGTTTATATAGATATATTGCAAGCAACACCCCACAATATGTACTAACGCCCACAGCAACAGAATCATGTGTTTACTATCACAGTTATGTAAATTTCTGCATAATTTGTAAGATTTCATGGTGACCGATAACCTGCTGAACATTCCACAAAATGTTACAGAGTTATTACTGCCTCGTCCAAATTAGAAATCTCAGCTCCACCTCAATTTTTAACTTTGATCTCGTCGGTAATAATACTCATAACATTTCTAGGAATGTTATTAGCTATAACATCCCAAACTCATGTAAACTAATTTTTCCTTTTAACCACTCAGTGAGGGATGATGGTCCATGGTGAAGTTTAAGGTTTTATTTATACATTTTCCTGCATAATTATTGGAAATTTAAAGCAAGGTAATGTTTCCAAAATAAAAAAAACTTAACTATTAAATAGTTAGCAGAAGGCGTTCTTTAACATAAATGTCAGTTGCTATCCTAATTTTTTTCCACTCCAGTTTCTTATTTCCTAACTTTTTTAGGTTAGGTTCCTTTGAATGATAAAAAGAAAAATTCCACAATTACCTGTCATTTCTCTTTGACTATTTTCAATATTTAGTGCCAAAGCTGTTGATAGTCTTGCACGCAGATTACTGCCCAAACCATTTTCCACGTGGGAATGAAGTTCTTTCTTATAAACATTCAACACCAATGGTTCTGGATGGAAGGGCAAGTTGAACTCATCTACAAGGACAGCTAATCTACGTATTTCTTCATTCAGTGCTTTTGAAACCTAGAAAATGGTGGCAGAAGTAGTTTCATTAATATATTACAAAGTTTTTAAAATTTATTTTAAAACTTTTAAAAAATTTATTTTAGAACACATTTGTGGTGTACTTACCCTTTGCTCAACATCTTCCACCATTTGATGAATTTTGTCCTTCATTTCTTGGGTTAATAGCAACAACTGTTGCTCAGTGAAGTTTAGTTTGTCATACAGCTCCTTTTTAGTAACATTTTTCTCACTGCGTAACTGTTGAGCACGATCATAAACACCATCCATTACTCCATGAATTTCATTTGCAATCAATTTGCCCCTCTGACAATGCTGTTCAAATTTTGTTTTCACTGCCGACTTGGAAATACATTCTTCAAATTTTCGTTCAAAATCTTGGAACTCGAAGTATCTGGTTGGGAAACCTTCTGCTAAAGCACCCGCTACAAAAAAGTTAAATAGATGGAAATACAACTGCTGATTTTTAAACATAAATCAGTTTAAATATTTACTCTATAAGTTGCACTTACAATGAGCAGGTTGCCCTTTCTGTTCCATTAATCTGGCCTGCAAAGCTTCTTTAGCTGATACAAAGAAAATCCTCTCACTGGCCTCTTTCTGTGTACATACTTTCAATTCTTTCACTAAGAAATCAACAGTTCTCTCCATGTGTTGACCTCTCACCTATTTAAAACAAAAAATCATTAACAAAACTATACACATTTTATTTTTATTATTTATTGATTTGACTTATTTCAATGAGAGGACTCGTGTCCATGTTACAAAAGAGATTTAGTACACAACACACAAGAAATTCAAGTACAATCATGTACACTTATGTAACTTAGATACAGGATCACTAACTCAACCTTTTTGCAAATATTGACTACATGATTAATAAAAGTTACTGTCGAATTATACACTTGGCGATATACATTGTACAGATTTGAGACATTAGATTCCAAAACGGTAAGCCTTGTAAGATCTAGTCAGAAAATGCAAGTTTCACAAAACTGTTATAATCATCTTCTTAAAACAAGAACAATTAATTGCAAATATTTTTTGCCAGAATCTTAAGATTGTATAACAATAAACAATTGCCAATTTTTGCCAAAATTTTTCGGTAAATTCTAAGCCCAAGAACGTTTTTCATATTTTTCAGTAATATTTTTGAAATAACATAAAAATATAAATATTTTAACAAATATCAAATACATTAAAATTATTATTTGCATTTTTTTCGTTTCAAGATACATTTATAAAAGAAATGGATCCAAAACCTTTCAAGGAGCTAAATGACTAGTTAAGAATAACAAATGAAATTTCCAACATTATTATTAATAATAAACAAGTGTCCAATAAAGCTCTTACCTCACTCTGTTCATTTGTCTGCATGAATGCATTAAAAAGAAAATATAAATATGGTATAAGCAAGTAAATCTAGCAAGGGGAATGTAGTTTAAATAAAGCAACTAGCAGATAACATACTACTTTGGTTAGTTGCAGTTAAATGCTTATGCTTGAGATTATAATGCCATCATAAAATGAAATAAATAGTTCATAAACATGGCCTTACCTGGTCCAAGTATTCAGGTTCTGAAGCAGAAGCATCCCAACGATTATTCAAAATGAAAATGTTCGGTTTCGACAAACGGGTAGAAACTTTATGAAAAAAGTTCTTTTCCTGAAATAGAATGTCATTATGCACAATAATTTTTCCTTCTCACAGTGATCTTATTAGACTAATTATATAACTCCTAAAATGTTGCAGTATGTAGTTTAATTTCTTTAGTTCTGCTTTCCCATTCCCACAAGAGAAAACTCTTAATTTGTACTTTTTCTTCACTAGCGTGTATGGAAAGTCATAGTAAACAGAAAGTTAAGTAGATCTCCAAATAATAGACATTGAGATTGTGATGCAAATACAAGTTTTGGGGATCCCAACTGAAAAAAAAGATTTCTTTTTCAAATCATCTATACGTCAACAACACTAGTCCGTAAATCTACTTGGGATTTCTCCCAAAATGGATATTCTCCCGTCAATGTATCTCAAAATCTATAAAAAAAATGGGCATGAAGTATTTCTAAAGAAGTGATTCTCAGGTTTAAATCATTATATATAAATTTTCAAAATATTAGTATTTTTCATGTAATTTTCAGTCAAATCCTGTGAATTTTCCATAATAGGTGTCACCACAACAACAACAACATTGAGGGAAGATTACACTCTAACCAATGGAATGACCACATGGAGTAATGGATAGGGAGCTGGATCCAGAAACATAATCGCTCAAGTTAGTGCCAGCCTGGGAAAAAAATTTTTACTTTCTCACTTTTAGAAAGTATTCTAATAGTGCTTGAAAAAACAGTGATGCTTTAATAACAAACTTATTGCTCAGCCCTGGTAACTAATAAAAGGATCAATCTTGTTCCTATATGAAGTAAACTACTTCATCTAACACATGTAGTCAGAATCCATGTTTGGTCGTCCTTGATACCGAAAAATTGATCTGTCCATCTGTCAACAAAACTAACTGTAAGCATCATTTTCACCTTAATTGATATTCCCAAATCAAAATAACAGATAAGTGAATCATTGAAAGTATTTGGATTTTTGAAATGGAACTGGCAGATTCAGACAAAACACCCCCCTTTTAAAAGGGAATCTGCAGAAATTTATTTCACCAAAATATAAAGATTTCTGACTCATCACCTCTTTCAGGTGTCCTTAAACCAGATGGACAATTTTTTACAAATATTTAGCACATAAAACTCCTTTGATGAGCACATACATAACTTCCATTACTAAAATTTATTTATATACATGCCTTCTCATATCAAACAAAATCTATTAAATAGGCAGTAAAATTAAATGGACATAATCTTCAACCGTTTGAACATTTCTCACATGTTTAATAAACATCTAACAAAGTATACTATAGTGTGGGAGATGAAGCTCAGGATTGACAGTTGGACAGCATCTCTACATTTCAATGGTACTGAAAAGTGGCAAGCCAATTGGGAATGGAATGTGGTATCTCCTGCCAGCATGCATTGCCAATGCAATGTAGACATCTCTCAGTGCTTAACTGAAGACATGACTGAGTTTTAGGTGTTAGCCACTCCACGCCAGGCCTAACACTCAAATGAAAGGTAAGGGCTTGATAGACTAAATTATTATTAAGATTTCCAAGGAAGAAATCTTAATCTATTAAACAGAATTCATTATCTAACATCAAAATACTGAAAAAAAGAACCAGAAAACTTACTGTTAACATCAAAGTGGATTCTGCATTTGCAACAAGGACAAACACATCAGCATCCAGGCAATGTCTGTCAATCCATTCATCGAGATTGGGTGACACATCTATGCCAGGAGAATCTACAAATACCACATCATCTCTAAGCAAAAGACATTTGTCTTTTGGCCAAAAGATTCGCACAAGTTGACTTTCTCCAAGTTTCTCCTTGCAGAGAGCATGAGCAAGCTGCCCTACAGACTGTTCACATCAGAAAAAGAAATTAGAACAAATTCTCAAGAAAAATAATTTCAACAATATATTTAGTTTTTATAAATTTCAGTATGCCCTCTGAAATGAAATTACATTCTGTATATGCAATGAGTTATTGCTTTTCAATATTTATATCTGAGAAAATTATACAGGACAACTCAACTTGATGTAATCTAAAAAAATCTACATAATAGATACAGAAAGTAAAAAACTAAATGAAAATTAGTTCCTTCAAAAGAATTATTACTCCAAAATACAAGGTATTCTTTTTGAAAATTACAATCTTTTCAATATCTTTGACAACCATTCTAAATTGCCATGTTTGTTATGAAATTCCTATAAAACACATGTTACAAAATTATTATGTCGGAAATATACTTTGGCCAAAAGAGTTTTCTTGACATACCAATTCACAATATTATTTAGAAATGAAATAAACATTTCTTTAGAGGAAAACAACTTGAAGTTTTAATTCTTCTTTTCACAGTTTTTTGTTGTTGTTTTTTCCCTCAATGTTTTAAGCAATCTTTTTTCACCACCATCTACAGGCTACAAAGAAAAAACCAGCAAGACTTAAGCAAACTCTGAACTGAATAAATTTTTCTGTCATTAAAATATGATTTTTTCCCCCTTTCCTTTCTTTCTTCCTTCCATATCAGCAACATTTATTAGGTTCAGTATTGGCTACATTTTTTGTTATATTCTTTGTAGCTTGAAGTTGGGGGAAAAGAAGATTGCCCAAAACATTGCAAAAAAAATAACAACGTAAAGAAGAATTAAAATTTCAAGTTGTCTTTCTCTAAAGAAATGTTTGTTTTATTTTCAAATAATATAGCGAGTCGTCTGTCAAGAAAAATCATGTGGCCACAGTACCTTCCACAGTAGTGAATAAAATGCAACAGACAATATGTTTTCTATAAAAGAAATCAAAAAAAATTATTACTTTTAATAAAGGAAGAATTATATAAAAATATACACACTTTGACATTCTGTTTCTCAGTTGAATCTTCTGTTATAAGGTAAGATTCACCATTATCTGAGCCTTCCACTTGTAAGAAACAGTTTGTGGTATGACCAATACCGCTTGGAAGGATTTTATCTCTTAACATGGCATTGATTACGGTGCTCTTCCCATTGCTTGTCCTGTTAAAAAAATCCATTAGGTTTCATTAATTTAAAGCGATTTTTTATATCTAGCCACCAGATTACATGAACTAGCACATTTCTGTTCACAGCATTTTGCAAATAATAGTTATTCATTTACAGTACATCTTCACAAAACATCATCACCTCATGATTTTTGAGACACTAATTAATCAATTAACCATTTGCAGTATTTTTTCCCCCTCTAGATGATGAGTCAATTGTGAAGATGACTAATCAAAACACTTTGCCATGGTATATATATCCTTAGCATGATGACTCTTTACAAAATCTACAGACTCCAAACTAAGAGGACACATGAAACTGAGGAAAGAACAACAAGGAGTGGACAAAGATCATACTTTATCATCAATCGAATCATTAACAGTTGGAACAAATTCCCAAAAGACTGTATCGATAGTGACCTTGCATATGTTCAAAAACACTTTGGACAAACAAAGTTTTCAAACAATCAGTGATGCAACTAATTTGTGATAACCCATATGATATGAGACATGATTAACAAGCATTATGTTAAAATTAATATAAACAGAATATGTTAGCTGAATTTACAGTATTATGAGATACGAGTATAACAGCTCATGGCTGCCACTCTTACTCAATAAATAAAAAAAGAAATACTAATTATGATAGGTTAACTTTTTGTACAAATACTGTACAAATTAAAAGATCAAATCAATCGAGAAAAACAATTTTGGAGAATATCATCTGAACAGTTTAAGCATTAGCATTAACCACAGACAGATTGTCAGCCAGACAAACAGAAGTTTTGCCGGCAATTGATGTTTTAGTATCAAGAACCCACAAACCATGGATTCTGAGTACACAAGGGAGTTCAAGGGAATAAAATACAACATACTGAAACAATATTTTATTCCCTTTATTGTTACCAGGGTCAGGCAATACAAATATTTGGCAAAAATCTGTGTTTTAGCCCCAAACCCATCAATACTTTCTCTATACTGTGTAAGCAGTCTACAAGAAAGTAAAAGCCTAAGTTGTTCTAGATAAGAGCAAAATAGACAATTTGGATGACAAAGAGATACAGGAACTTTTACTGAACCTTGACAAACATGGTTAAAGACTGACAAATATATTTGTAATGAAATTGCAGAAAATTATTCACAAGATGTGATGTTGATACTGAAGACTAGAGCAATGACCTTGTCTGCCCTAGTCTGACTGCTTGACATTGAGCAATGACAATGACTAGAACAATGACATTGTCTGACATGCCCTAGTCTGACTGGTTTCAATGCACAAGTTTAATCAAGTTCAATTCCTTTTGAAATGAGGGTTACCACCACCCAGAGATAATCAGCGTAAAACTCCATTAGAATGTTTTCATTCCTCTCTAATGACTTGATCATAAGTATATTGAATGAAATTAACATGTATGGAATATAAGATGAAGTATGATGGTAAAATACCTAACAAAATTTTGGTCATTGTAGATGATGTAGATTTTAAGGCATTTCTGGGAGTATTACTAAACATGGCCGTAAAAAAAATGCACGTTTACGTAATGCAAAGTTGTTAGACCATCAGGTCCATCTCCAGTGAAGTTTTAAACAGATTTTTTTTTAAATTTTGGAATCTACAGGTTCTAGAGAAAATAAACTGTCAATGTGATTTCTGTGAACATGACTGTGTGAAAAAAAATATTTTTATTAATTTAATGAATTTTACTTTCCATTACATTGATCTATTTATTTCTTAAAAGATGAACATAAATATAAAAATTAATGTAGCTATATTTAGAATGTTGATTTTGCAGGTTTTCCCCAACCATGTCTCTCCCACCAGCCCAACTAAGACAAGCTCCCAACTGGTCTCCCTACATGTGAATATAAGTGTGTGTAAGTAAGGGATGAGGATAGGACAAAGAAAAGGAAGGAGAGATCATGCGTCATGTGACCCATTAGTTAAACTGCTCTGGCATGCATCTGGTGTTGATTGGAGAAAATATGGAAAACTACCGATCAGAGCAGCCAGCTGCTAGAATTCTCCTCCTAACAGCAGCTGAATTCATCAGCAGACTAAGACATAAATGAAGGACACCTTGCTTTCCACAAATGAAAGCCCAAAAGGTATTCAACCATAATAGAAAGAGGAGTGGGCAGACACACGTTATCCTTTTATTATACTTTGTTTACTCCTAATGCCAAGAAACAAATATTTTGTACAATATTCATAATGTATGTGTACTTCCTGTAGCTTATATGCATCTGTACATTTCAGTGATTATTCCACATTCCTTGAAGTGTAGTAGTAGGGGCAGCGGTCACTTTTAAACATTTATTCTATTAAAATTGGATTAACTTTTAAGTTGAAGTCATCCTTAAAATATGTAGAAAGAGAGCAAAAACCAAAGTAGATATTCAAGCTAAAATGCAGGATTTATTTTACCTACACTTCTTTATCTGAAGTTTTCACATTCAAATCACAAGACAAACATAAGTTTAAAGAAAAGTTGCATGAAAATACGACACTGGCAACATGCTAGGAGACAAACTTTTTTTTTTCTTTCTTTTTTTCATGAAAAACTGTTTACAATTTTACATGATTAACAGACTAAGTTAACACAATAATAATGCATAATAAAATAAGAAATGAATTGAATATGATTTTTTCTCAGAGGAGTAGGAAACTTTTGAAATTATTTTAGCATTAGGATAACAAATAAAATTGTCCTCACCGGCCAAAAAATGCAACTTTCATGTGGTCACGAGTTAGGACATCCCGTATTCCTCGGACTTTTGTGATATAACCTCCAACCAAGGTGGATTCATCTTGGACAATAATATTCTGATCTTGATGTAAAGCTAAAAATTAAAATAATTTGAAAGAATAATATATAATAATACAAATTAAGTTTCTTATTGCATCTCCAAATTAATCCTTTCGTTTTCAGTACTTACTGTGCATGTAAGACACAGTGTCCCTGACGTAGTCCTCGATTTCCACGAAAATGTCATTAATCTTCTTCTTGGCCTTCACAAAGATCTGCAGGGGAGAGGAGTCACGTAAATTGCGTGCATCTCCTCCTGGCCCAGGGATCGGCCCATCCCCGGCCATCAGAGAGATAGTGCGGTTTATATAGGCAGCCATGACAACACAACTACGTGATGCTCATGCAGAATTGCAAACTGAAATGACAACAAAAGGAAACAAAAATTACTAAATAAACTATGGCACCAGGAACATTTATACATGGATAAAAATGTGCTTGATTGCATGCAAGCTGGGAAGCAAAGTAAGGGAACGTCCACTTTTCCAAAAATATTGAATAAGAGAGGTAATGATGGCACATGCTGTTTCTTTTTGCACACATTTATGCGAGGTCTGATAAAAAAAAAAAACCTACATAAAACTGGCATACATTTACCATCTAGGAATCAAGATTAACACAAATTTGCAATTAGGATCAGCTAGTACAATTTATATATTCCCAAAACTGTAAAACGAAATAAAAATGGTTTGATATTTCAAGATACATTAATTAAGAGGATATGCTAATAAAAGAATTTTAAGAAATTTGGTTGGGGTGGGGAGGGGGGAAGAGTTTTTACCTTATGTTCATAAATTACCATTTTTTCACCAACAAAAAATATTCTCAATTCATCAATATTTTTTAAAAATTCAATGTTTACATCAAAATTTAACAACAGTGAATTGCTTCCAAGGAAAGCAAACAGCATGGCTCAAGAATCTCTCGATTTTCAAGAATTTTAAGAAGAAATGTCATCCTACTTTGGCACTTCAATATAAATTTTACTGGAACACTTAAGTTTTCAGTCTTAATTTATGTACGATACTTGTTACTCACATTAAAAGGAAATGAATAAAAGAAAATAATCCCAAAAAACAACAGTGTTCCTGACAAATCTGACATTTTAAGTTTAAAGCCAATTTATTGTTAAAAAAAAAAAGCATCGCCGATCTTTGTGCTACTGCGAAAAAAAAGGTCATTTATAAAATAAAGCCTAAAGAGTTTTTTCAGCAAAGATTATAGCATTTTTTCAATTCAGGACGGAAAAAAAAATCCACATCAGATAGGCTTATTACATTATTTTTCTCTCAGCAAGCACCATCTACCCCTACATAGACCCCTTCTCTAAAATAGAAGGCAGGAAGTACATTACCAAGAATCTACGAAGAATTTAAAGATCACAAGTAGTAACTATGCATAAATAAAGAACAACGAATAGATGAATAAGAACCGTCAAAATTTAGAAAACATTTTTCAAGTTGTTTAATTTCTAAGACCTTTCTTAAAATCTACAAGTTGAAGAGCTGCACACACTTCTACATTGTAAGAAAGGTTCACAATTGCGAATTATGAACTGGCATGTTTGAGTCTATCATAATTTGTAACCTTATTACATTATTTTGTAGAAAATGGAATGGTTCTCACACAGAAAAACAGCTACAAATTCTCTTAGCTGTGCATGTCAGAAGCATCTGACCATATTTTAAAATAGCAATTGCACAAGAACAAACAAAATTGTTTAAGAATATTTTTCCATTTCCATTTTTTTTTTTTAGTTTGTTTAAGTGGTTCTAGAAGCATCACTATTTGCAAATGAAAAATTAAATTTTAAGAATTAAACTTATTTTCTTGTTTACATCTAACTTTGCACATACTGAATAATTTAAATAAGCCCCTCTCTTGGAAACACTTATAATTTATCTTTTATAACAACCTTCCTGTTGATTTTCTAGAAATGTTTCCAAGAGAGATTTCAAGAGAATTTTCTTTTAATTTTCACAAATTTGCATCACTTTCTACAATTGAAATAAATGTGTGCTTTTCACAAGCACAAAAATTGCTAATTTTTAAAATTACTCAACTTCTACTAAATGTTTACCTTACAATAATAAGTTACTACCTGTAACCTTTAATACAAACAAAAACAAGGTCTCATTTTGAGAGAAAATGACAGGTGCACATTAATATTAAAGTGATTTTCTTTTACAAAACATTGCACACATATCTGTGCGTTTTCTCTACATTAAATTTTAATAAGATTGACTTTAAAGTACAGACAAATTCCCATCAATTAACGGAAACTGAAATATATGGAACCCTGAATTTGGAAAACAAACCCAAATAATATTATCTTGATGTCATAATTATCCACAAATATTTAAAGTAATGAGCTCTCTCATTTTTTTTTTTGCCTTTTAGATTCTACCCCCCCCCAATAAAAACACTTTTTTTTAAAACAATAATATGAAATATTTTTGAATTATATTGAATTATTTTTTGCTATCCTAATCACTATTAAGAGAATGAAGGCAAATCTCTAGTAATTGGCAATCAATGTCTTTCTAACCTCCAAACAGAAAGCAAATCATTTGTTTAAATGTTATTTCACCATTATCTAGTATAAACACAAAAATCAACAAATAGATTTGTCACACTATTTATACAAATTTCATCAGAGATTTAAAATGCTACATTATTAAGATCCAATTCAAAGTGAAAGTGATTAGTTTCTCCATAAGCAAATGAAATGGGGAATTTTGTTTGCAATCACAATCTGTTCCAAGTTTGTACTTTGCAGTACAATGGAACATTTCCAACATCCTCTTATTACATTATCAGTTCAAATTATCAATTTCAAATATCCAATGTTTCAATAACTTCTTTGATATTATTTCTTAATCCTGTCAATTTCTCCACCATAAATTCAATATCATGCAACAACCAGCATAAATGAAGTGTTCTGGAAATCCGGCTACCACACACACACACTGTGAGAAATACAACAATTATGACACAGCATAAAGAAACACAAAAACAAACTGGCAACAAAGAACGAAAATGACCTGTTCATTGCGGGGCATCTTCTCTGAACCACAAACAATAAAGTACGATGGGAATTTCTGAAAGGAAAAGGAGATAGATTGGCATGTTGCTCACTTCTAGATACAGTGAATAATTTGAAATCTTATGAATTCAATAATAACTTAATTTCTACCTTTGAAATGTTACCTCAAATATATAACCTGAACATCAATCCACCATCCATATATGTAATGTAATCCACCAATATATAATCTCAGCCAAGATACTTTCTATTAACATTTAGCATTCGTAATTATTATTAATCCCAATATATAATTCTACAGAAGTATTTTATTGTTTTAATTTAAAACCGCTTCTACTGCTTACCACTCCCGTGCATGATGCAGAAGACACAACAGTAATAGTAAATAACAATTCAAAATACACACAAGCGAACTCGCCACAGATTGTGGGTGGTTTTCTCTCCAGATATAACAAAAACACATCAAAATAAATTCTAGAGATTAATCACAACAGCTAAAGCAAGCAATTTTTATAATACTTACCATTAACAATTCTAAGTGTGACTTGCGCGATCACACATTCTATTGTCCAACTATAGATTGCAATAGGATTAAAGCCTAGCTAATTAATCGTAAATTCGCACGTCCAATACTAATCACGCTAAATTACGCATTATCAAGCTCTCACCACTACACGCAAGCGCACGCGAGTGAAGAAGAACCTCGAGAGAACCGCAACAGATCGTTCATTCACGAATTCAGTGTTAATATGTTGGCAGCACATAACAAATGAAATCGGAAGTGCTTATGTAAACAGCTTGCGGTAGCCCCATGATTTGGATCACACCTACGGCCAATCGCGTTAAGATAATAGGAAAATTTGAAATGAAATTAAATTTCGCGAAATTTGAAATTTTGCATTCCACATAAAATTTTTACATTCTATCATCCAATCAAATTGTTTGAATACTTTAATGTAAAATTCATAAAATATTAAAATTTTAAGAAAATGTAGAAATTAGATAAATTTTGAAGAACAAACAAGTAAAAATAGTAAAATAACTATTAAATCTTCTGATAAAATCTCATTTCATAATTTCATGGTATACTCTAATTGAAAATTATCTTTTATTATGCAGTTATAAAAATTGTATTCGAAGCAGTCGTCATTAGCACGAAGTTTTACCACATTATATTAATTATAGTACATTATCACACACACACTATTAACATGTACGTTTTTGGCGTTATTGGGTCGGTAGTAGTAGTAGTAGTAGTAGTAGTAATCCAACTTCGCCGGCCAGCTACCGGTGTCTCCCATGCCTCGGCCTATAGTTAAATTCCCATGCTTGGGGGGTAGGAGCGACATGAGGCGAACATGACGTATTCTCTTCTCCGTAACTAGCAATATCCGCCTGCTTGAGCTTTTCTTCGTCTCACAGCTACAGAAACTGGGACGATTTTAAAGGAAAGATACAACTCTATTTTTGCTTCCACCGGGAATCGAACCCGGGACCACAGCACGGGAAGCTAGTACGCTGCCCATGAGCCATCCCAGAGGCTTTGCTTTTAACGTAAGTCTTCGTGGTTTTATAACAACGAAATTTTAAAAATTATTATTTAATAAATGACAAGAGCAATTAAATCGTGTATAGAGTAAAAAATTAGTTCTAAATATCTATTAACTATGTTCTTAATTTTATGTGATTGTGCTTGTTGGTTCTCTCTATTTTGAAACTTGAATATCTGTCTTGGTTCGATAACTGCAATGCAGTTTCAATAATGTTTATATAATTCACGGCAACATTTATACATTTTTTCCTTAATGTAATAAACTAGTATTGAATGTGCATTCAACTATTAAATAGATTTTAGATATTAGTGCTCGTTGGTACCCTCGCATTTCTTGTTCGAAAGTCGATGAGATTTCATAACAACGAAGTTATAAAAAAATATTATTTAATAAATGACAAGGGGAATTAAATCGTGTATAAAGTAAAAATTTAGTTCTAAATATCTCTTAACTCTGTTCTTAATTTTATGTTATTGTGCTAGTTGGTTCTCTCTATTTTCGAACTTGAATATTTGGTTTTGTTCGATAACTGCCATGCAGTTTCAATTATGTTTATATAATTCACGGGAACATTTATAAATTTATCTTTAGTGTAATATACTAGTATTGAATGTGCATTCAATTATTAAATAGATTTTAGATATTAGTGCTCGTTGGTATTCTCGCATTTCTTGTTCGAATGTCGATGAGGTTTCATAACAACGAAGTTTTAAAAAAATATTATTAATTAAATGACAAAAGCAATTAAATCGGGTATAGAGTACAAATTTAGTTCAATATCTATTAACTATGTTTTAATTTTATGTTATTGTGCTCGTTGGTTCTCTTTATTTTCGAATTTGAATATGTGGCTTGGTTCTATAAATCTCATGCAGTTTCAGCAATGTTTATATAATACACGGCAACATGTATTAATTTTTTCTTTAGTGTAATAAACTAGTATTAAATGTGTATTTAATTATGTAATATATTTTAAATATATCGTACTCGTTGGTACTCTCGCAATATGTATTTGAATGTCGTACTTGGTTGCGTAACTAGAAATTTAAAATATTTATTACCTCATAAAAGAGAGGGGCAATTAAATCATGCATAGAATAAAGCAATAGTTCGATATGTCTTTAAACTATCTTGTTAGTTTTATGTGATTGTGCTCGTTTTTGTTCTCTATATTCCATAATTTTATATTATGGTCGGTGTTGCGTCATGCCTGCTGACAGTGATTATTTTAGACTGAAAATACGTTATTATTAATTCCAATTTGTGGCAATCAATTGGCAATTAATTAGCAATAAATAATTAGATGGTTTCCGTTGAAGTCTGGCTTGAATTTAACTGATGTGTGTGCTGGCTTGACGTCAAGCTAGCACACACCCGTTTTCTCCACGAAAATACGTGACAATTAATTCAAAATTGTGGCAATTCATTGGCAATTAATTAGCGATAAATGATTTGATATGTTTCGTGCCGGTGTGCTGACTTGGCTGTTCCAGCTTGACGCACCTAAGTTCGTGTACTCCAATTGAAGCAAAGTGGCACTTCAACGTCACGAGCTGGCAGGAGAGGAGGGACACTGCCGTTGAATCGAGAGCTTCAATACGACTTAATTTTGTTTGCATTGGAGCTCCTGATTTGGTGACAATGTTCACCTCCCCTTTCAGCTCGTGATCTTCAAGAGCCCCCTTCTATGTTTAAATCGGAGTTTAATTTTTGAATGGAGACTAAATAATTTTGTATTTTATATTTAATTATTTAAATTATAATTTTATATAATTATGTAAAAGAGAAGTATTGAATTGTTGTTCTATAAAAATGATATTTAATAAAGAATTTAGTTTCTCTATGTTTTCATTTCTAAAAGTTGGTAATACTATTACAGGTAGGTTGACTTACGCTCCAACCACTGCCTCCTTCAATAGAAGGTTCCTTCTCTCTAATGTAGGAGGCGTTGCTCCAACACTTTTCTATTTATTTCTGCGTTGAATTTTAGTCCACGTTGGTTGCATCGATAGAGAATTATGTTTAAAATATGTCTGTTAATGATGAATAATGAAATATCTGTTAATAATGAAATGTTAATGAAATATGTTAAATTATGCTTATAATAGATGGGTGAGCTACTCCGGCGCACCAAAATTTGCTCGTTCTGCGCAGTACGAGTTTGGGCAACACCACCTGGTCCAACACCACCTGAGTGTTGGTTTGAGTCACCAATCATGACCACAGCACGGGCACTTCGTTTGAAAAGCCAGACCAGACTTTGGCCGCCCTTTTGTTGCCTGGAGAGCGAGAAATGTGGAGAAACATTTTGAAAGTGAGCAATAGTGACAATTTCAACAACGGAAAAGAACACGATAAAAACATGCAATATCCAATATTTAAAATAAATATTTCAATTAGCTGTTTCAATGACTTGTAATAAGGTGATAATTTTGGTATCTGTCTCCATTTAAAATTCTCGCTTGTGTTGTGACGCAAATTGGTACCTGAAGCTTATTGGCTGAAGTCGGATTCGATAGCTCACCCATCTCTTTCCATCATGAGTGGAGTCCATTTTATATGCAAATTGCACATTGTGACGACACATAGGTTCCACCAACCCGAAACCTCTAGACAATTATTGAACTTTAAAGAATTAATATGTGATTTCGTCAGCCCAGTAGGTGAAGGAGTTTAGTATGCTCTTACACAGTTACTTGTTCGCAACCTCCTTTACCCTCAGTCTCGGAACGCGCCAGGTCGGGGAGGTGCAGTCTAGAAACAAAACACGGATAGTTGAATACTTGGGCTTTTCTAACGTGGCATCTGTGAGTAGTATCTCCAATATGGAATTCGGCACGACTTTTTGCGTCATTCTCAGGCATATTGTTTAGAATACATATTGAATACATATTGTATTACATATTGTTTAGAATTATACAGTACAAATGGTAAATAATACATTAAATACCATTGTTAAAATTAATGTTACTTTCCTTGTGATGTCAGTATAATTTCTAATTGTATAGAAACAGTTACGCAGCAAAAAGATTTAACTTGGGATTTAAACTTTTCTATCAAGTTTAATCGTTTAATTTCATCTACAAAGTGTGTAAAATAATGTACATGCATTGTATGTGAATTTTTTGTAATGAGCTGTTGATAATGTTACCTGATGAATATGATTTCTACGTCGAGTGTTATAGCTGTAGATATCGGCGTTTTCTGAAAATATATTCCCGCCCTTAAGCCAGTCATTTTTGACAATTTACTTAAGTTTAATAACTAACTTTTCATCTTAAATTTTAATTATTTCTCAGAGAGCCCAGTGAGGTACAGTACATTTAATATCAACTGATTCCTCAAATATTTTATCACATACTGGATAAAAATGCACTTTGAACATAGAATTTGTTTTGCACCAACTAGTGGTGCTAAAACACCACGTGATTTCTCGCCTTTAGTAATAGTTATGAAGTACCGTTTATACCACAATTTCTCTCCGAATGAACACATCTCAGTCACAATTTTTTGTAAAACTCATTTGAAATCGTAGAACATTTGGTGCAAAAATTAAATAGTTTCAAAAGCAATAGATTTTTTATTCAAAACTTTGAACGAAAATGTGGTAAACCCCAACCAGAAGCGGAGTTGGGGTTACGCTCGGCGGCTTCGCTAGTGGAGGGGCGCGGCCCCTCCCCTTCCTCTTCACCGGAGACCTTCGTAGCCTGTCCCGCAGCCCGCCACATCTATCTATCTATCTATCTATCTATCTATCTATCTATCTATCTATCTATCTATCTATCTATCTATCTATCTATCTATCTATCTATCTATCTATCTATCTATCTATCTATCTATCTATCTATCTATCTATCTATCTATCTATCTAATATCTATCTATCTATCTATCTATCTATCTATCTATCTATCTATCTATCTCTATCTATCTATCTATCTATCTATCTATCTATCTATCCTATCTATCTATCTATCTATCTATCTATCTATCTATCTATCTATCTATCTATCTATCTATCTATCTATCTATCTATCCCATCTATCTATCTATCTATCTATCTATCTATCTATCTATCTATCTATCTATCTATCTATCTATCTATCTATCTATCTATCTATCTATCTATCTATCTATCTATCTATCTATCTATCTATCTATCTATCCTATCTTATCTATCTATCTACCCCTATCTATCTATCTATCTATCTATCTATCTATCTATCTATCTATCTATCTATCTATCTATCTATCTATCTATCTATCTATCTATCTATCTATCTATCTATCTATCTATCTATCTATCTATCTATCTATCTATCTATCTATCTATCTATCTATCTATCTATCTATCTATCTATCTATCTATCTATCTATCTATCTATCTATCTATCTTTTTTTTCATTGGAAGGTGAAAATCTTCTAAAGATGTTACAGAGCCTACTCTCGTCTCATGTGGACTCTTACCAACTAAAACACCACCCTTTTTCCGACCCATTTCGCCTCCATGGGACTTACGTCAGGTATTACATCACGGAGGGGGTCCTCTGCGTAATTTACGCCGTGTCATATGTGTGAAACTGTAATTTCTGTTTCAAAATGTATACTATGTAACATTCTATTAATTGCCATTTTTTCTTTGTTTCAAGCATATGATCTACTATATTTGTCTTATGGACAACCGTTCCTAATCTTTGGTTTAGTATGTGTCTTTCTCGTTCCCATGCAACGCAGTCGAAAAGAGTATGGTTTGCATCGTTGTTTTCGCACTCGCAATGGGCGCAGTTTGCGCTTTCTACAATGGCAAAGCGTTTGAGGTATCGCTGAGTTGCCAGACCGGTAAGAGCCTGTGAAAGGAAATAATTTACTTCGCCGTGCTTTCTTTCTAGCCACGGCAATATTTGGAATGAGGCAATGCGTCCATCTTCCTACAGGGTCAGCGTCCATTGCCTCTGCCATCTTGTACTAGTCTTTTCCTTGCGTCTGTCTTTAGCTAGTCTTCTTGGATGTCGTTGGTCGTCATTTAGATCCAAGTTTTTATTTCATTGAATACCTCCTGTCTCTCCGCGCCAGGAGATCTATTGGGGATGCTCCAGGACAAGCACGCGCTTTCGGATACTGTCCTATATGCTGATGTAATGCGGAGGGCACGTTCTTTGACATGAGAGCATTTTCTGTCGCAGGGACTTATTTGCCAGAGCATCTGCCCAGACCGGAGCCGCGTAGAGTATTGTGACTGTGCGACGCTCGCCAGTAGCCTTCTTTTCCTTTCCTTCGGTCCACTGACGTTTGGCATGAGGCGCGAGAGGCTTGCCACAGTGCCGGCTGCTCTCTCCGCTCTCTTGATCACGTGTTGGTTAAACTTGAGCTTTCGGTCAGTTCGACTCCCAGATAGGTGATCGATTGCTTCCATTTGATCATTTGGCCACATGTGATTACTGGGGTTTCAAACGATCGTCGCTCGGTTACTAGAGTCTTCCGTCTTTTCGGTGGCCATTTTGAGGCATTTACTGTCCAGCCATCTCTTCACTCGTTCTAGTCCGTCATTGACAATCACTTGGAGTTCGTTCGTTGTGTCCGCCGAGCTCACCATCATCACGTCGTCCGCAGCACCTATCAACGTCGTGTTGACCGGTAAGTTAACCGCAAGAGATCATCATAGAAGATGTTCCAGAGTGCTGGTCCTAACTTCGATCCTTGTGGGCGCCGCGAGGTAGTCGTGAGCAATCTGAAGCTGCCGCCTTCGTAGATTATACTCCTTCCTCAAAATAGTTCTAATCAGGTTTGTCAAATATTGTGGCACTTTCTTCAACATGAGTGCATTAATTATGTCTTCCCATCTTGCTGAGTTAAATGCGTTCCGGATATCGACTGCGACTAGGCACAAAACCCTTTTGCCATTTAATCCATCCTTCATTTTCTCGCTATTTCCACAACCTCTTGGACTGCGTCGGTTGTCGACCTACCCTTGCGGAAGCCATATTGCCTTTCCGAAAGAAGGTTGTACTGTGCCATATGTTGGTTCAGCCTCTCTAGTATTAGACCTTCCAGCACCTTTCCCATTGTATCCATTAGACATATGGGTCTAAATGTGGATATCTCATTTAATGGCTTGTCACCCTTTCTGAGCAGTACTAACTTTTGCTTTTTCCAGTCAGAGAAAAGGTTCCGTTTATGAGGCTCTCGTTATATATTTCGAGTAAATAACCAGGGAATTCCTGTATTATCATCTTCAGCACCTCGTTTGGGATTCCGTCTAGACCTGGCGATTTGTTCTTTCAGCTGGCAACCAACCTTAGTTATTTCCTCCGTCGTGAACAGTGGTGGTTGCTCCATTGGGTGAGGAATTTTCCCTTCCCATCGTGGATGTGCTAGATTTATATTTTTAATTTTTTTTTTTAAATTAAAGAATGTGATCGCTAGATGTGTTATCAGATATTGTTTGTGTTTCTATATATTTAAAAAGATATGGTATTCTGCCATGGCTTCGTTTAGAGCTTCTACTGAACCGATTGTAGTATTTTTTCCTATAAATTAAAGAATGGATCGTAGATGTGTTATCAGATATTGTTTGTGTTGATTCACCAACATTTACGGTGTAAATTAATTAATTAAATCATTCTTTAATAGTAAGCTTATCAATAGTCAATTGTTTTCTTCCAAAGGTGGCTGTTTCAAATTCCATAAATGTGAGTCCACGCTGCTTCATGGTGGCGCTGCTTGATGTTTTGTTTTGATTGTTGAGATTTGTTTACAATTCGTCAAGATTTTGTTTCAGTGTAATAATTGCATTGTGGGTTGACAGTTTGCATGTATTTGCTTTTGTGATGTATTTTGCAGAGAACATTCGGACAGTGGGGTTTGCTCGGTTGAACTGAAGTAGTGAAGTTGTTCACAGGTTATGTCGAATTCCGAATCGTTGCCCACGCGCCCCAAAAGACGCAAATGTACATTAAGTGGACGCAGGGAAAGAGAAAGTGTGTCGTGTTAGTGAGGTCTTTTCGTTTTCTGTTGGGTCGTTGTCTATGAAATGTCAGTTTTGTTCTGCTTTGTACTTAATGTACTAATGTGAGAGAGATTCTGCAAACGAGTTTACTCTATATTGCTTAAATGGGAAAATAAGTTTACCTTCGAGCAATATACCAGAAGAAATCAAAGTTGTGTATAGGAGATGATGACACATCAAAAAACTTTAGAAATAATATCCGTCAGTATAATAATGCTCTTTCTTTTGTGTCTTTTGGTGCCGATATTGCATTGCCACCTGGTCATGGGCCATACGTGTTAAAAATTTTGGGAACTACACAATATCATCGTCGTACCCTGAAGATCCAAACAATGCAACATATTGTGAACATTAGTCTGGGCACAGTAGTTTACATTTATCTCAGATCTCACCGTCAAATTTTTGACGGTTTCTCGCTAGTCCGTGGTGGAAATAATTTAATAATCTCATTTCCACTATGGCCACTTCGCTGCCAACCGATGGTCAGTTATCGCCTCACCGTGCGATAGTTAGTACCTGCCCCTGCCGGTCGCCGACCTACGTGGTCGGCGCCCCCGTTATCGAAAGACACACCGTACGGCAAGAACGGCGTCTTACTGAATTTCGTGTTTGTTTATTTGTTTTTCGTTAACTTTTATTGTATTTATTGGTGCAAAATTAAAGCAAATAAAGAAACATCTGTGTCTAACCCTGGATCCTGCAAATACAACAGAAAATATATTTCTGGCATTGAATTTATTTAATATGGTATGGAGTGTGTTCACGAACATTTCCGATGATTTTTTTAGCCTCACAATATTCTGCGTTAGCAGTATGCGAGAAAGTAAAATAATTAAAAGTTCATAAATAATACGATACTAAAATAAACGAAAAGTATATAATAGTAATTATTAAACACTTCAGAAACAAAAATATCTGAAAAGACCTCAACATTTTCTCCATATTTGACAAAATAAAGGAGAAACGTTCAGCGTAGAATCTGCATAGAATGAAAGGTGATGGCATAGATGTCCAAGACATTTATAACTATACCTCTTATACTCTCTGGTCCAGGATGTCCAACTTCTACGTTCTTGTGAATACCTCCAGAGCGCTTCACTGTCGTGCGATGGTAGCGCTCCCAGTGGCTCGCTACGTGCGAAAACCTGCCGAATTCGAATATCGGAGTACCTGCTAAATACGAATTATTGAAAGGAGCGGGATATTTGAAAGAAAATTAATGGTAATGGAGATTGTTAAAAATTAAATTTAACTAATTGGTTTGTTTATGATTTACAATCTTTAAAAAGTTGTGTATTAGAAAGCAAAGTTAATGGAAAAATCAAAGTCAAAAATTAACTAAAACAATCCATTACATTTTTTATGTAGATAACCAAAGAAATGTTTGTTGTCAGCATCTGTCTATTCCACATTTAATTGTCCGAGGCCTGGATTACGACAAAAGAAAAAAACAGTGATTTATAAAATTTGTTATATATTTAAAACTGCAATCATACACTTCAATACACATTCTCTATTAAATACACAATTACAATCACACTGTTTACTATCATTAAAAAACAAACTCAAATGTCCAGATTCAGCTCAGCCACTGGAAGGCGACTCACTGGTTAGGAGTAATATTTGGGAGTACACTCCCAAAAATATGCTCTCACTCCAAGTTCAATGACAGAAAAAAGGATTTTTTTAGTTTTTGAGGGAACTATGTAAATAATAATAACTGGGAATAGACACCCGGGAGGGACCGCACTCCTGGGTACTAAGGGACTCGGATCCAACTAAAACTACTAGTTGTGACTAAAATACAGACTACTCATAACATACACCCATACAGAAAATTAAGTTGCACATTAATACAAAGAAAATTTTTACTTCCCGAATGGACCGCAATATTACGCCTCCGTTCCAAGTGACCACAAGTTAAAGCTTACATTCTTAACACAAATGTTTTCAGTCAAGCATCAATACACTGGGCATATAACAGGCTGCAGATTTAAACTTAACAAAATTTTCACCTCTTTTACACATTGAATGTACCGCAACATTACTTCTCCATTCCAAGAGACCACAGTTTTATAAGCCTAACACACACTGTATCTAAACACCCTCTGTATGACCATGAATTCTGGCATTCTCAGAGCAAATTTTATAATTAAGCGCCACATTCCCATATCGTAATCTTTGTCCTTGTCATTTTGGTATCTCAAGCAAAATTTTAATGAAGCACCACATTCATCGTTTATTAATACCCTCTATATGATCATGAATTCTGGCTATCTCACAGCAAAAGCTTTTTAATGAGCTCCCTTATTTTTTAAATTAAGCAAAAGTTTTTAATTAACCTTTCCAAATTTAAAAAGCGCCACACACACTATCCTAAGTCTTAAAATAATTGAACTGAGAAGGAAAATTAATATAGTGGTCACTGCAAGCTCAGATAATATTAATGTGTATCTTAACAATTGTGACGATAAACACAAGTTAAAGTTAATTTTTTTAAATTATCATAAAACTGATTTTTGTAATGAAAATTAATTCTTATACTATAAGAAAATTTTCCCGCAAGTGATAAATAACCCAAACATGAAACACTGTACTGATTATTATGTGAGCGTACTCTTCATCTAACCTTCGAAAAAACTGAATGAAGTCAGTGAAACATACATCTTATTATTTGAATCCTAGAGACTAAATGATATTTGACATTACTATTAAGAAATTTACTATTAAAAATATGCTACACCACAGTGCAGTACAGTACGGACCACGTTTAGTGGCCATGATAGAACGTGAGCAGCGCCGAACTCGATGTGCACACGAGGGTAGTAATCAGCGGACTAATTTCTAATTAAAATAGGAAGCCGCAGTCATATTACTAAATGTTTTTAAAACTGATGTAAGAATGATTTTGCATGCTCTAATCATCATCATCACATTAAGTTAATTAAATGTATTATAAGTTCATTTCTGTGTTTTTTATTGAACATGCAAAACCCGAATTCACACCGAGAACGGTTACAATATGTTGCAAAATATATGCACGGTTATTTAAGCGTTCTATATGCTATCGAGATCAAAAATTTTAATAAAAAACGTTGGCGCTGTTTTGATTAAAAAAGTTTTTAATCATGCATTGATATACTATTGTATTAAAAGAGGGAAGAAAATTTAGTTTCCTGGAATATGCACCGAAGAAAATGTAAGATGAGAATGGGTGACTGCTCCCAATGACTCCTTGTGATAAGGAATGCTTCAAAAGTCACCAATGAAAGAAATGTTTGCTGTCCCACTATCTTAAAATATCTGAGAGAGAATTCGTTCATGATGCTTGTGTAAATGGTCATTCAGTAAATTATTTAGTCAAACATTTACGCTGGAAAGCTGTATTTTTGTTACGTTTTGTCAAAAGAAAATGATAGATTATCAAACAAATTGCAGAAGATTGAATATTTTCCAGTAAATTCATCAGTTGTATTCTCAATAAATAGGTAATAATGTACTGTATTGAAAACCAATGTTTATTAAAAAATGTACATAAAAGGACTTTTATTATGAATTGATAACTTTTAATACAAAAGGAGTCAAAAAGGGTTTCCTGGCGTGGAAAATGCTGTGGGAAAGGTAAGCGAGGAGTGACCGACGCTCTCCATGACTACCTACGGTGACGTCACGAAAGTCAGCAGGCTTTATAACTCTAGGAGGTGGTGGGCCATCTCAGCATTTGCTCAATGGATCAGGGAAACTGGACGAAAAACCTGATCGAGATTGGGGTCATTGACCCGGAGGCTGCAATACAATACTAGTTACTGAGACATACCAATATGTGAAACAATATGGTACAATATTTATTACAAACAGCATAAATTATAGGGATAAATATAGGTGAATATGCCAGCATAGCAACGGTAAGCGAGCCGTCGTCAAGATCAACAATCTTCATGGAGTGACGATCGCGGAGACGGCTAGATCATTTTGTAAGAAATTTAGGGATTGGCGAGGTACGGAGGTAAATCAAGTGTTGTAAATGATCTTGGCTGTCCAGGTGGCGCCGCGCCGAAGGCTGTGTTGCCGACGTTTCGACCATCTTGTCGTGGTCTTCCTCAGGGCTGTTGTGCGCAGGTGTGGTAGGCGCTCGGTATTATATAGCAATGGGGGCCGATGTGACCGCGTGGGAGCCCGTAGCAATGGCCGCCAGGCGTTGGAGGCGCAACCCGCGTGCGTTGATGTTTTGGGGGTGTTGCTATTTCGATCGCTTCCTTTATCCGTCTGGGCCACCATCGCTGTTCTCTGGCGAGCACCCTCGTGTCTTCAAATAAAAAGTCATGTCCGGTTTCCCAAGCGTGCTGGGCGACAGCGGAGCGTTGAAGATTCTTGAGTTTAAAATGGCGGATGTGCTCGCGTAGCCGTTCCTCTACCGTTCTGCCCGTCTCGCCGATGTAGTTTCGCCCACAGCTGCAAGGCACGGCTTATACTCCTGATGTTTGGAATGGCAGGAGCTGGTCTTTGACCCGCACTAGGGTTACGCCTAGCTTATGGTAGGCCTTAAAGATGGTTTTGACTCTGAACCGTCTCAGTAGCTTTCCAATACGGTCTGTAATGCCCCGAATGTAAGGAAGTGCCACAGTTGCCTTGTCTTCGGATTCCGTGCTGGTTTCTCTGTGAGTTTTTATAAGATCATTTACATGATTCTGGCCGCGGAAGCCTACGACTTCACTTACATCAAGTGTTGTTTGTAAAGAAACAATCGAAAAGATGGACCGAGCTTTGCAGGGTTGAAAGAGTATGATAGGCATTCATTCTGACTGATGCCGTGGTGTTGAACGGATTGATTTTTTGGGGACTTCTAAGCATCTACTAGGGAGTAGATATTAATAGAATTTTGAACTTGAATGCTATGTGTGGACAGTAAAACTTAAAATATTTCACGGGAACGAGTTAGAAGGACATTGAGGGCTTAGGCGAAGTTATCAGTAACTGGACTGGAATGCTAACAGCAGATAGTTTATCGGTCGTTGAGTATTCAGCATAGCGTGGGATGAACTTGGAATTCGTAAATTGGCAACGAATTTTATTAACGAGACTTTATTAACTTCGGAAACAGTAATGAACGGTGATTGGTGTGCTTCTGCAAGAGAAGAGAAGATGGTATCTGGACCTGAGGACAGCGACGTCGGAGAAGAATGAAGATGGTCCAAGAGCGCGCGAAGACGAATACGACATTATAAGGTTGGAACAGGTCATGACCAAGGTTTTTCAATTTTGTGTAAAATTATCAAATACCAAAAATTGTTTAATAAATTTCCATGTTTTGTGGAATGAATACATGATTCTCATTGAGCCAATTCTAATAACGACGTAGCAAGATAGAAATATATTTGCTTTTCAGATTCCTTGACCACTCTGTATAGATGGCAGATCGGATAATCATCTATTAGCAGACAATAGTGATTATTTCTATGAAACCCATCGACCCAGGAAGCAGGACACTAAGTTATTTATAATCAGAGTCGAAGGTTGACTTGTATGATAGTATTAGCGTAATCTTTTCCTGGCGCCCATCTATACAAATTCGGAACAGATTACGTTGGAATAACATCAACTAAATCAATAATATATTCAGTTTATTTCATTACAGGTTGTTTATACACATTTATACTATTCAAATGGTAAATAATGCATTATGTATCATTGTTAAAATTAATGTTACTTTTCTTGTGATGTTCAGTATAGTCTCTAATTGTATGGAAACAGTAATGCAGCAGAAACGATTTGGATTTAAACTTTTCTATTGAATTTAATCGTTTAATGTCATCTGGCAAAGTGCTGTAAAATAATGTACATGTATTGTATGTGAATTTTTTGTAATGAACTGTTGATACTGTCACCTGATGAATACGATTTCTACGTCGAGTGTTATAGTAATAGACATCGGCATTTTCTGAAAATATATTCCCGCCCTTAAGCAAGTAATTTTTGACAAAAACCACTGATTCGTAAATAAACAGACAAGGTAATGGTAAAATTCCTAGATTAATGAAGAGAGGCTTACATGAATCACGTGGGTGGGATTTGGTTATTACTCGTACAATTCGTTTTTGTAATCTAAAAGTCTGGGAGCTATAAGATATATTTCCCCAGAATATTATGCCATATCTCAGGCGGGAATGAACATTCGCGAAGTATACACAACGAACAGTATGAAGGCTGACTGAATTTGCAAGAATTCTGAACGCGTAGCATAATGGACTTAATTTTGTGTTCAATTATTGGTTGCAGAGGTGCGTGTGTCGTATCACATTTTTATTTACAATGATGTTTGCTTTATTACGGTTTATTTAGGTTCTGACTGCGAATTTCGACAGCAAATGGATTTAAAAAAAACTCTATTTTATTAACACACATCAAATCACTACCTTTTACCTTCTCGAATACGTACGTATATCCAGAGTAATGTACGTAGTACAGACAAAGTTATAATGCTGCGGAAAATCGATTTCGTATCTACATATGTTTTCACGTGAAACATCCGAGAATTACAGGAAAATGTTTACATGTGTGAATTGCGAATTACCATGATGTTACAGGTTCCCTGTAATCTACTATTGATTTGAAATAACCAACTAACTTTTCCTGCTACAAATCAGAAATCTTTTGTCCTCTTTCTTCCGAGGCTGCTATAATTTTACATTTCTGATGTTTGGGAATAGGACATCTCATCTAACCAGCTTACTCTACCTGTCCTGGCCCCTTTTGTCCCAGTCCAATATCGGACACAACCGAAGAATAAAGTTTTAGTGAAAATACAACTTTATTTTAGAGAAAAAAGACAATCTCACTGCGAGAAAGTGTAGCTAAAGAAAACAAAAATGCATTAAAATCGTTGGAGAAAACCTCCAACGAAGAATGATCCCGACATTTTAAAGAAAATCAACACATATGTCGCCAATCTGATGGCCGAGATCACTAAGGCGGTAGTGTCGTAGCAACCTCGGACCGAAGGGTCGCGGGTTCGTGTCCCGCCTCGGGCATGGTAATATTTGTGTTTGTCCTTTCACCCCTTATCATCACCATATCGTTTCATCTTCATACCATTAACTCCAATAATGGTCGCTAATGACCTAGATGCTAATGAGACCTTACATATAAAAAAAATAAAAACATGTCGTGTTTTATCCATAAGCTCACGGCATCTAGCAGCCTGCCGCTTGGCATCCAGAGGCGACGGTGATGTTCTCAGAAGCTCAAAAAGTCATGTGTTCTGGGCATCTCGATTCTCAGATGTTTCACGTGAAAACGTAATGCAATAATATAAACAATCCATTAAAGACCTAGCTCCCAATAAATAAGTTGTCATTTACTTGCATTGCCTGAACGTAAACACAGCATCATTGTATGTATGATGGTGAAAATAACATTCTCATTTCCACCATGGTATGTATGAACCACTAAAAATTGGTAGATTTTCTAGACTTTATTTGTGTAAAATCTTAGCATCTTCTTCAAGATTTTATTTGTGCCAGCTAGCACAAATATTACGTATCACCTAATTAACTGTGTCTTCTGTCACCAAGTCGTGTATCAATTGTATTGCAACAGATGACATCAAATGTACATTAAAACATGCCAAGCAAAAGATAGGTATTGAAAATACGTTTCATAAAAAATGTTAACATTAAAATCATTGAGGATAAGTTATATTTTAAGGCGTGACTTCAATATTGAAATTCAACCATCAAAATTTGTATTCAGCACAGGAAACTGCAAATATTTTTTTAATGTAATAAAAAGTGCGATATTTATTTATATTTTTAAATAACCATATATTTCTTACATTAATACATTGAATTTAATTTACATTAAATTCTGATTAACTTAATGTTGAAAGTTCCTCCATTCCATGAAAATTTCGCACATTTTTGGTACTGTGTTTATTGTAATGATTTACGATCGTCCAAGTCAATTATCATTTCCTTTAAATAAAAAAATATCAATAGAATAATTTAAATTATATTCAAAGAGACAAATGACGGCAGCGCCGCGCACGAACAATTTTTTAAAATTAAATGAATGCGCGGAAGAAAGGGAAACGTGACACAAACATTTGATAGAGCACAATTTTTGAAATCGTTTGAAGCAACAATCATCAAAATCGAACCTGGGGTTCGATTAATTTCGGGAATTTTAGTAATCGTGCATTTCAGCGGAATGAAAAAGAATATGTAGGCGCCATTGTTGCCGTGAAGAAAGTAATTACAAAGAGTGTTTTTCGTAAATATTAAGAGAACACCTGAAGGGAACGGGTTAGAATTTGGCAGAATAAAAGAGCAAACATTATCGAAATTTTTGAAAGTAGTCACGATTTTGAAGGACTCCTAGGAGGCGAGATAAAAATTAAGTGCTATATTTTCATTTAGAAAAATATACGAAACATGAGACTTGTTGTGACGTCATGAAAAGATAGCAAGCGGTGATTTGCAATATTTTATTAAATAAGGCATTGAGATGCAAATCAGACTATACGGAACGAACGAGACGGTAGGAATTTTAGACACGATGTAGAAGCAACCACAGGTCAGGAAAACGCTGATAAGCGAGAAGAATAAATATTTTTCGTTATGCTGTTCGGCGCAATAAGCGGGTGATCCGCTTTTGTTCGCCACGAAACCATAGAAGCTGGAGGACAACAATGCCCGTCAGTCAGAGAGGGAGATGAAGTTTTATTCGGAGCGTGAACGCGAGATCCGTGTTAGAGGTTGCAAGAATTTTAATTATTGTTACGAGTTTATAACTTAAAAACATTTTATTTATTTGACGGCGCGCGAACTGTGAAAAAAATGCGCATGTAAATTGATGTGACGATATAAGAGAGTTTTGTTATTATCACGATGTAAACAATATTTGTCGGACATTTTGCGTGTTGTGTTTAATAGCACGAATGCCAACGCTATTCTGGCTTGACATTGAAAGGGGGAATGCAAGTTAAGTTTTTTACAAAAATAACATGGTGTATCGCCGCGTAGTGATTTTGAACATTTGGCGGGAGTTGTAACGCGGGATAAGCCGAAACAGTCATAAACTTGCGTGTGCTAAGGCGAATTCCGAGGGTGATGAAGAAAGTTTCGCGCGATGATGTCCATGGAGATGACGGTGGCCGGAGCATAGCGGTCATTGTGCATTGATGGGGCGCGAGTTGGCAGCTGCCGACGAACGTGATTTGCGCCACACACCGCGGTGCCGAACCAACAAACAGGGAAGTGCAATGACTAATTTGTTTTGGCTACTACGAAGACGCATTCATGTAGAAGACCAAGTAATGTTAAACTTGTATAGATTAAGAGTCGATAAGGCAATAGGTCAGAATGCGCATTCAGTATGAATGAAATTTTTGTAAGTTTTTCAGGGTGAATGATTTTTCTTTTAATTTTTGTGTCAATTGAATTTTTTTATGTTGTCATTGAAGGGTGTTTTTTTTTGTTTACGTGCTTATTGTTATTGTTTAATGAAAGGAAAGAATCAGTTGGCAATAAAAGAGAAACGGATAGAATAAAGTACGATGAACACAGTTGTGCTTATCAGTAAAACCTCTCAATGACGTGTTGTGATTTCTGGTAATTAGATGCTGACCCACGCGTGCGTTGCACGAGTACCACGTTTCGGTCCCTGTACAGGGGCCATGACAAGTTCACGCCCGCATAAATTTTTAGAATTATAAAAAGTTAGCTAGCAAACCGGCTTATTAAAGTATATAATAGAGGGATTTTGTTACATTATGAACATTCTGAACTTTTTCCAAACGATTATTAAAGTTTAATGTAGGTAATATTTTTCTCGACGATAATTATTAATATAAATTTCTAAAATACATATTTGAAAAGCCGACAGTTAATACAAATATACGGAAGGAGACACTTCTACGCTAATAGCATAGGGGCTCGAAATTCGTTGGCATTTTTCATAACCGATGAAAGGACACGTGGAACCAAATGAATCATACATTTAATTTTATTATAAAGCAGCACCTTAGCGTCATCGCTAACGTCATGATAATATTTACCTCGAACCGTTATCAAAAAGAAAAGGTAGCCACTTGACGTGTGGTGATAAAAGTCTTTTTTAAATCCAATTTGTCGACGAAAATCGCGGCCATAACCTAAATAAATCAAAAGATAGCAAATAGCATTGTAAATAACGTATGTGATAAGACACACGCATCTCGGTAACCGTATAATACAGCCAAAAACTTAGTAATCCTCTAGGAATCGCTTACGCGCACAGCAGAGGTTGCCACCCAAAACTTTCCCGCCAAACGTCGTGACGTCATTCTGTATATCTTTATGCATTGGGTGTGTTGTGGGTGCGCCACCGGCAGTGCGATGCGCGCGCGAACAATACACTGCGGGGCGGGAATCAGTGCCTACAACGCTCCTCTCCGTCCTGCCCCCTCGGTGAGGGGTATGTGCAAGAATTTATGGTGCAGGTTTCCTCGTTCTACGTAGGGTTTTGAAGATTGATATTTTTTTTATCCAAATACGTGAGGGTACGTAGGGTGAAACATGAAATATTTGTTACAAGGTTGGGAGATTTTGTGGTTTTCAAAATGAATTGTGTGGAGGAAAATAAGTTTTTAAGTTTCATGAAGGATATGTTTTGTGCTTCGAACACACAATGATCGCACGTGAGGTAAAAAAACGTCTGATAATGGCACAAGATTTAAGAAGTTGTATTAAGTTTTCCTTGGCTTCCTTCAGGGGTTCAAGGACGGTCGTTCACCACCTCAGGGAATGTTGTGAAGGTCAGTTTGACAATTGCGTAAGCCTTCCTTTGATTTGCAGGTTACCATGCCTGTAGTCGGCATGGAAGATAATGACAGGCGTAATATTACCCGAAATATAGGGCGACTCGTCGACGAAACTAATATAGACGTGCTGATTCCCAAGCTGCTTGAAAAGGGAGTTTTTTCATCAATGATGATTGAAAAATATTTGGTATGGTTATTTATTTATTTTTAACATTGACGATTTTATAACTATTTCCTTTTATTTTCTTTTAATTATAATCTGTTTCCTTACAGCCTAGTGCAGGTTTAAATGTTCAGCAACGAAAAACTGCATTGTATCTAGATATACAGAGAAGAGGACCATTAGCTTTTAGAAAATTAATAGACTCTCTGATAGAAACAAGACATTATTCATTAGCCATATTGTTACAACCAGATGTAAATATAGAGGCTCATTCAAATCGACTGGAATCTGTGGCTCGTGATGCTCTTCCAGGTGGCATTCATCACTCTGGGTACATTTATTTATTTTTTATTCATCTTACGTCAAAAACTGTTAAAAAAGTGTGTGATGTGCTATGGGGAGAAATGAATTCTGTGCATGTTTTCAATAATTCTGTGATCCCTACCCTAAGTCATATACTACTTGAATTTTGAATACAGAAAAAAATGAAAATTTTTTGCAAGGATTGTTAACAAAAATATTCACTCCAATGTAATAAAATCGTTTTTCAAGGGTTCAAGTACATGTTCTTGTGTGTTGTTATTTATTGACGTTTGGTCATGTACATCCATTCACATATGATATATGCACTTGCTTATTCTGATAAAATTTAATTTTCTAGTACAACTCTTAGTAACTTGCCGGAATATTATCCTGAACAAATTCAGAACCGAATTGAAGAATTGCATCGAGCTCATCCCAATGCAAGAATTAATTTGAATGTTGAACCTTTAAGAGTGCAAGTGAAATATGCAACTTTTCGTTCTGATCAACAATCTTCTAAGCCAAATCTTTCAGTAAGTTTAATTTTGTTTGTGTAAGACATTATGTAGAAAATAATAATCATTTCAGAAATAAAAAACAAGTTGCTCAGAAAACAGTCTGTATCTGATATTTCTTGCAAGTATACTTTGGTTTCTATTGGCAACATTTCATATTTTCACTATATAAGTGAAACTCACCAAGTTCATTTTTTGGTGTTTTTTAGTTATCTTATATACTCAAACATAAGACATGGTTCCTAAACATTTCTTATTAAAAAAAAAATTAAGGTTAAAAAGTAGAAGACTTTTCAATTAAGGGTGTCCTTTTATATTCACGATTAAGTTATATTCAGGTAAATAAGATATTTAGTCACTAAGTCATATTTTTTCTATTCTTTTAATTAATGAAGTCCTGAGTTTAACTGTATTAAATTATCAATTATTTTGTTTTTGAACTAGTCACAGAACAGGAAAAATCAAAGATATTTACATCAACCCTTTTTATTTCTTAAAAGCAATATATTAAAATGTGTGTAAAAGAAAACCAATTTATCTCTCATCTAGTGAAAAATATTAAGTAAACAAGGTGAAATGATTTTTGGCCTTGGTGAATTTCACTTGTATATTCACATTATTAAATAAAGTTTATTTAATTTTAATTACTTACAGGTGTACCCATGGGATCTCGCCCTAAAGGCTATTTTTTATTGATAAACAACATAAAGTTTATTAATAATATTTCGAAGAGAGATCTGGTGCTCATGTAGATGATTTGAATTTGACAATTTTGTTTCAAGAATTGGGTTATGAAGTTATACCATATACAAATTTGGGATTATCTGTGAGTTAAAAAATATAATAAAAACATTGAGATATTCTAAAAAAGGAAGTTAAGAATTAATATTCATTTCTAGGACATGAAAACAAAAATCAAAGAGTTTGCTCAAATGGAAGAGCACAAACATGCTCATTCTTGTGTTGTGGCAATTTTAAGTCATGGATTTTCTGGAGAGGAACCTGGTAGTACTGATTTTGCTGCAGCAGATGGGCTAAAATTGTCTAGTTCATGGGTGTTAGAATGTTTCAACCATTACCATTGCCCAAATCTTATGGGGAGACCAAAAATTTTCATTTTCCAGACTTGTAGGTAAGTAAATTTCAAAAGTGAGTTTGTAGCTGTGTTTAGTGATAAGTACAACTTTTTATGAAACGTCTGGTTAAAGTGGAGAACACAGTATGCCCTTAGAGAAGCATGGCAGGGGAGGTGGAGGGATGTCTCCTTAAGCCCTCCCTCAAATTACGCTAAGCGCTTTGAAAGAAATTAATAAAATTAATTGATAGTTGGCTTTCACATGTAGAGTTTGGAGACGCTCTCAAGGAACAACAAATCTCTCAGTTGACCCCTGTCTTACTGCCCTTCCACATGAAATGATCATATAACTCCTTTCTCATGGCCAACCTCATTAGACATTTACACACGGGACATGTAAATCCTGTAGCAATCAAACCATATTCTTGCGCCTTCTCAATTACAGCCTAACAACCCTTTCGGTGCAACGTGTAAAAAAAGAAACACCGTCAGAGCACAAACACTCGACACGTAAAATCACAAACAACCAGAAGGCACAAGAAATGTAACTGTATGACTGCAATGTAGCTAACCATTTTGACAGCTACCCTGACAACAAAATCACTGGGGCACACTACCATGATTGCGGCACTATTTGATAATGGAGCTCAGACAAGATACTAGGGTGACATTGCCTCCCCTAACTTATGATGTCATGATTGTAAACAATTACAAACCATTAAAATACACGTACTAAGTTATGTACGTTGCTCACTGCCCCTCCCCACTGAAAGATTCCCCTCAGGTACCCCTAATCTCACCTCAGTGGATTTCCCCCTTGCCGGAGTAGCGCGAAATGCCGGTTTAAAGTGTGTCATTAAGTTGTACTGTGTTATAGACTTCAGCCAAATCTCTTTGATGTTTTTCTCTGAATGTGTGTGTTGTCTTGCTTAATATGTTTTATATGTAGGGGCAATAAGGAGGACTATGGAGTACAACCAGTGCAAAGACAAATGCTGAGACCTCGAGTTGTAAGTGATGGTTTTCCTACAACCCAAACTCGAACATATTCAGATATGCTGATAGCATATTCAACACTCCCAGGTATTTTTAAATTACTTGATGTGACTATTAAAAGACAAATGGAATTTGTATTTTCTGAATTTTGTTTGTTGGACATGTTTGTTTTAGGATACGTATCCAATCGAGATATATTTTGTGGGACGTGGTACATACAATCAATATGTGAAATATTCATGGAGCATGCTTGTGACACAGAAATACAAGATATGCTAATGATGGTTTGTTCTATTTCTTTTATTATTTGCGATTTATAATCTTGAGATTGTAATGTGGTTTTTCCATTTCAAATCTTCAAGGTCTCAACTCCTTAATTCACAATTTTTACTTTAAAAGCTCTTAATGCATTGCAAGTCAAAGTATTACATATTTGTAAACTGTAGCTTTTTATGTTTCATTTCTATCTCATAACTATCTTTTCTTCAAAAAAAATAATTCAATTCAAAAGACAAACCTATCAAACTATTTCTATTAGTATATAATATTTTGTATAGCTTTTCTTTTTTCAATTAAAATTAGGTTTGACTTTTAATTTCAGTTTCACTTTGCGAGATCATAGCAAGTCTTTCCATATATGTACTCCATTGATTTTGTTCTTTCAGTTTTCTTCAGTATAAACCAAAGATTTTGTACAGGATTCATTTATGCATTATTTTTAGGTCGTTGGAGGAAAGACTCTTAGTAACTTAAAGCTGTTCAATTCTTTCCAATGTAACATGGGACATGATCATTCACAAATACAAGATTTTTGCCAAACCACTCATTTATTTGAGGCAGGGATTGGTTATGTAGGTTGTTTAGATTCTGGGCTTACCTAATTGTACTGCTAACAATAATAATAATAATAATAATAATATTTATTGAGTCACAAATACAATTTCAATCGTGTATGACGAGTCAGATATGGGGAGTGAAGTTACATTTACTGTCCAGAAATCTAAACAATGGGGACCATCTCAGCATTTGCTCAAAGGATCAAGGGAAACTGGACAAAAAACCCTGATCAAGTTGGTCATTGACCTTACAATAATAATAATAATATAATAGTAATATAATAATAATAATAGTAACAGTAATAGTAATATCAATTATAATAGTAACAATACTAATAATAAAATACTAAAATACTATACAATACAATACTATTCATTCAGTAATGAATTTCAGTAATATTCATTCAACAATAATAAATTGCTAGTGCCATGAACAAATACACCTTCACAAACTATTGTTTCCTAACTTTCAAATATAACTCTCAAAACCAATTTCTAACCTATGACTTGTCAGTATTTTGAACTTTCTCTGAGTTGATAAGGTAGTCTTGATTAACCAAAGTAACTTTTTTGTTTATTTCCTTCACAACTGTTCTTAAACTAATATTAGACTACATCTAGGTTTACGTAACTTATTGCAATTTTATTCATTAAAATTTTTGATGGAGAGTTCTGTAGCCAAAAAGGTTTAATGCCCATCTGAATTCTTCTAAGTCTCCTGAGGAAAGGGAGTATTGGATTTCAACTTTTGACTTTGCTGAATATACTATAGATTATGACAAATTGAAAATCTTTTCCAACTTTTTCATGCCTCCATGTGCATGTATTAATTGTTAAAGAGTTT
The DNA here is from genome assembly GCA_964035755.1 of Teleogryllus oceanicus. Lineage (NCBI taxonomy): Eukaryota > Metazoa > Arthropoda > Insecta > Orthoptera > Gryllidae > Teleogryllus > Teleogryllus oceanicus. Next base: position 18,351,483 of record CAXIVR010000012.1, on the reverse strand, counting down.
GCCATGAACTCTATATTCCCTCTGAAAGAAATTTATGTAAATAGTAATCATGAATACATAACTATTGGCACAGGAAACAAAATTAAGAAAACTGAAGACAAAATGTTTATGGGTAAAAACTGGGAAGCAGGGACTTTGAGACAGAAGTTTTGGAATGGATTAAACAATGTAGAAAACTCATTGGTTCCCTAAATTCTATCCAATGGTACAAGAATATAAGTAAAAGAACAGTATAGAGTAATAATCCAAGGTATTGTACTGTATGGTGCTGAGATATGGCAACTATCAGAACAAATGAGAACAAAGTTGAGGGTCTTGGAAATGGACTTTCTTAGAAGATCCGCTGGCATCTCAAGAAGAGAGAAAATATGAAATGAAAGAATTAAAAGAAATTATGAATCTGAAGCAGAATATACTGCATGAAATTGAAAGTAAACAACTGTTATGATTTGGACATGTGCAGAAGATGCAGATCAATAAACTTTCAAAGAAGTGTTTGGATTGGCAACCACAAGAAAGAAGGAAAAGAGGATGGCTGCAACCTGGTTGGAGAGACAACTTAGAGAAGACAATGGCTGGATGGCAGATACCTCCGGGACTTGGAACAAAGAAAAAAATTCCCCAAGGGCAACCAAAGGGAAGAAGACATTTATCAAAATAAGATATTGGAAGAATTTGTGAGGTATCAAATAGTTATGAGAAGATTTCATAAACTATTAAAACTGTGACTAATCGTGTTACAACCATGTAGACCTTTATATCCATGACGACTAGTAGCAGAATCACATCTCGTTATATCACTCGAGTGGAGGATGCTGTCAATAGAAATTACTTAAAACCTATCTGAGCAATATTCTTGGAATGGAATGTATTCTACTGCTGTCGTTATACAGAAGGATCTTATTCCTTGTACAGGTAATATATCCATTGTCTGGTTCTACCAAGCTCATAAATACAAAGGGAAAGTTACAAGTGTATTTATTTTTTCTGTTGCTGTGATAATAATACTAGGAAATGTTCCATGAAACATACAATCTGAAAGAGGTTTTGCATAACTGCACATTTTGTGTGAGTGTGCAAGTTATGTCACATTTTGAAATGTCATTTCCTCAGTTATTATATGTACATATACTTCTGTTATTGGCCAAAGACCTAGAAAGAAGAGAGGTCAACAATATTCCTGTTACTTGTTTAATTCATTCTTGAAGCTCTGATAGCTTTGTAAATATGAAATCTTTGAAAAATAATCAATCAACCTGCTTTTGGGAACAGACAAGTGCCTATGGCCTTCACCATCATTGGTTGAGGGCAGTGGAGTAGCGGATTTATGGATATTGGAGCATTATTATTATATGCACACAGTTTTCTTGAGCCCTGGAATACCTACCCCCACTCCTTTGCCAACATTACTTGAATTAAGAATAAATGATAGCAACAAGCGTTGTAGACAAAATCTGATAACTAGAAATGTTCGGTCCCGTGTAATAAAAACTATTTTACATTGAAAAAACGAACTTCAAATCTGATATAAGTTTCCTTTTGTGAAAATAACCAAACTCCCCACTCCTCTCGCAACCAGCGAAGCCAGGGCTCAAGAAAACGTGTGGTGATAATACTCACAGTTTAGCTGATCTCGTGTATCTGTATACCTGTATTTGATGGGGCATGATAAATCTGAAAATGCATTTCAGAGTAGACATGATGTTTGGAGGCCAACGTGATGTTCTTCCAACTGGCAGTTCTGGTTCTGTTTATGTTGACCCATCTATTCTGTCTGGAAATTTGATGGCTAATTGCAGACCCATCACTTGGCATTTTTTTCAGTGAAGATTACAAAGTTATAAGAATTAAAGTTTTTAAATTGTTTGCAGAATGCATAATTTGAAGAGTTAAACCTGTATCAACGGGGAGGTGGTCTTTACAGCAGCTCTTCAAGGTGTTAAATCTCTTTTATGGACTGCTACTGACTGTACACCATATGAACAACTCTTCTCTAATCCACAACTCTCTACAAAAGGAGCTGTGTTGCCTTTTTGACTTATGAAGGGCAGGTCCTGTATTCACAAGATGAAACATGAAGAGGAGTAAGATTTGAAGAAGTGGAATTGATTCTAGCAAATTCTCAATGTGCCATAATGAAAAGAAGAGATAGTGCTGAATCTACAGTGTTCATGTGAACAGCATGCTCCTTGAGGGTCTTCATGTGTTGGTGAAAAGCATAGCTCATTAATTTGTGCAAGGGACTTGCTGAGAGTCACCTAGAGGGTTACAGAACTTGCATACTGGAGAGATAGTGGGTCCTCGGAGTTCTGATGGAACAGGAGTCTGTGGTGACTAGGGAATCACAAGAGAGGAGCTACTATTAACTGAAGCAGAGTCAGAGTCGAATCTAAAAGCCAATGGCCCTTTTCTCTGTATATCCAGATACAACGCAGTTTTTCATTGCAGAGTCGAGTTCTCAATATTAATGAGCATTGCCAAAATATATTAAAGGTTATATTCTATAATTTTATGGTTCAAGTGCCAGGAGAACTAGAAGGAAGAATGTGGCATTTTTGATTTGTTGACATCAATTAAGCTAATAAATGTTCTGGCTGTCCTAGCAAATGCATCATCTTTTTCAAACACTGCATTTCTCAGTTTGCTGCTGAACTTTGTTTCAACATGTTTTCCTAGTTTCCTTTCAGTCCTGAAATTCCTTGACTTTTTTCTTTGCATTTCATCATTTATTGTGCACAATGCCTTCTTAGTCATCAACTGATTTGTTGATTTTACTTTCAAGAAATTTGTATGTCTTGTGAAGGTTTTTGGCTCTTTGCCTAGTGGAGTGCCTACAAGTTTTTGATATATCTATTTACAGGGAAATATAAATTTTACTGATACACATATTTCACATATTGATACATTACATTGGTTTTCCAATGAGATAAAAATTTTAAGCTAAATTTCTTCCGATGAAATATTTCTAGTTCACAAACAGGCAGATTTCTACTTTTTTGTGTCTGTCCATAAAAAAACAAACTAAAGACATGTCTGAAAATCTTAAGGAGTAGTTGACATATAAAATTAGTGGGAACGTGCGGTATTCTCAAACTTTCGCCTTTCTAAAATTAAGCAGTAAATTGCATTGGAAGGAATTCTGTCTTAATATTGGAGGTGAGAGACAGGTTTGAAAATTAATTGGAACTTTCACGTTTTCAAATAATTCCTTAGATTTTTAATGAAAATCAGAACTTTACCATTTTTATAAATGCACTTTTTTCTATTTGAGCAAAAAATTTAAGGAAAAAAATTGCTTCAGAAAATTTTAAAAATGTCACAGAGACTTCATGTAAAGTGCCCTCCAAAATTAAACTATGGTAATGATCTCTATAACAACAGAACTAGGTCTTGTTCCTCATGTTTTCTCAAAGTTTCAGCTTAAAGGCTTCTAATTTGACAAGTGTTATGCATGACACATACTTACAACTATCCAGCCCCATTTTTGGGCACTAAGTTGCATGTATCCTCAGGGCAGCAGCATTTATCTTAACCTTTGGAGCAGCACTTAACCCTGAATATGTATGTATGTGTGTATGTGTGTGTGTGTGTGTGTGAGGGGGTGGCATGTGTGTGAAATACAAAAGAAATGTTAAACATTGATTTTATGACTAGACTTGAAATCATATTGTTGCTTAACAATGTATATTAAATTCTATTATTGAAATTTTATTGTTCCAGGTTGACAGTAAACTAAAGCATCTTATTGCAGATAACGGAAGTATGCAAACAAGTAGTTTTGAAAACTGGGGGTTTCAAAAATTTTTTTTTAATCCTGGACTATATGATAATTCTGATATCTCGGATAGTGCTGCAGTTCCTGAAATAGTTTAAAGAAACTATGTACAAAATGTTATATTTTAATATATTTGTTTAATGCTTTTTTTAAAATTCGAGTCAAAGCTATTATTGTTTTATATAATTGTCTTGTGTGCAATCAATGTCAATTTAGTGCTTAGATCAAGATTTTATTATTGTCAGTTGTGTGAAAAACTGGAAGTATTTACCTGAATGCATTTAAAGTTTCAGATTTTACTGGATATAAAAGTGTATAAAACTATGCGAGGTGAAAAAGTAAATATTACTTTCTAAGTTAAAAATGTTGGTGCATGTGGTTTCTCTTTTGGAAATCACTTTAGAGAAATGTATTCCTTGAAACAGAAATTGACTTTGTATTTTTCTATGGATTTGTTTAAAACTACAATTGAAATTTAGCCTCTTCAAGACTGATATTGAAAATGGAAGTTTTTTAAAAGTAGTTTTTAGAAACTAGGATATTTGATTAGAAACTCATTTATAAATATGAAACTATATTCAAGGAAATGTTTTTGTGGAAGTTTTTTAGTTTTAATGATATTTGGTAATTGATTTAATGATATGTTTCATAGCGTATATTCATATCGTATGTTTCATATCGTATCGTATCAATTCATAGCGTATGTTTCATATGTACATAGCGTTTCAAAGGAAAATGGGGTGGGGGTGGGGGGAGAAGGATATTGAAATCTTCTGATGAAACAAAATGAGCTGTTTTTTTAAAAATATTTTGTAATAGGGAAATGATTTTCCAGTAACTTTTATTGTAATATTTTCAATTTCAAAGGGAAAGAATTTGTTATTTATTATCATAATGAAAGAACACCCTGAGCTCCTCGAGTTGGTTATAATTAACCCTTTGACTGCTATGGGCTACACCCCCCTGCGTGGTGCTGAGTGATCAAGGATGGGCATGTGGCACATGTGCTGAATACTTCCTGGGCGCCCGGAGGTCACGCTCAGCGCTTGTCCATTCTTTGTGTTTGTGTTACATTTTATTAGCCATGCATAACTAAAGCCAAAAGTTGTATCAAAATCAAGGAAAAAACTTGAATTGAAAACTAAAGAGCATAACCAAAGGGATAATTTAAAAATATAAATTCAATTCAAATATATGCAATTAGGGAGGATGCATAATGGAGCAGTAGTTATAAACCGTACAGCCCTCAGCTAACGCTGTGTCAACAAGCAAAGTTTTCGAACAAAATAAGCCAATCATGCCATCTAATGACAACCAAGGAATGCATTGATATCTCTAAAAGTCTCCAGACATGGCCACATGTACTGAAAAATTAACATGATCTAGTAGCACAGAAATAAATTTCACTAAGCAGTGTGATGACTATAGTCGCTGGTAGCACCCGGGGCACAAAAGAACTGGTGACTAAAGTAACTGATAGCACCCATGGCACTAAATATTACTATAGTAACCATTAGCAGTCAAAGGGTTAAACAATAGCAGTCATAAAAAATTAGAATTTTCCCAATTACGAGATTTTTTCAAACAGTGCAGCTTTCTTATCTGATAAATTTTCAAGAAACCTTCTTTGATCTCAGTATTAAATGTCTCTAGGTAAAGGCAAAATGTTATGTATATTTATATATTGATTTGTTTGTATTAACACTTTTCTTGAATTTTTATTACCAGGTAATTATAAGTTAGTGTTCCATCAAAATGTATGACTTTTAAAAATGTTCAAAATTTTGAACGATTGAAAAGAAGTATTATAAGGATAAAGAATGTAGTGAATGTTACAAAACTGCCATTTATAAATATTGTCAAAATGCTAAAATATCAAACATTTTTAAGAAAAAGTGCTTTCTTTTGTTCACCTAGTACATTTAGACAAACGATTCTTAATTTTGATTTTCTGACCAGGTAATGCAATTTATTACATGACCCTCAAAAGCTCTCACACTGACAGACCAATTTTCTGCAGGGATTTTCTAAGTATCCAGTTCTCAAGATCAATAACTGTTGAGATGAATTACACATTTGAATACCCTAATTTTGAAAAATGTTCTTAAAATAATATTACTGAGTATTTGAAAGATGAGGGATTCAAGAAAATTTAGCATTTGTCCCTTTTATGATAAAGTTAAACAATAAATCAATACATTCAAAGTTACAATAATAAAGCAGTGAATAGCACCCCATACATGACAATTTATCTCCATTTCCACGTTCCTGCTGGGCACTATCCTCTTGGAACTGAATGACATTGGATCACATACTAATATGAAAAACTGTCTTGCAATCTTTTTTAGCCAGATACAATCTTCTCAAGATCTACTCACAAATGTGTGCTTGAGAACCTTCCACACGATTAATTGTATAAAGGATTAGCTGGTTACAGAACTTAGGTGCATGCACGTTTTGGTAGATGAGACCAGAGGTGCATCTGTGTTAGGCAAGCGAGTTTATATTTGAAGAATAGATATGGTGGGCAAATAAATAGGTGCTTGAAAAGCGTTAATCAAATTACTCTCCTAAAATATTAAGTTAGAAGAGGCTGAAGATTTCAAATATTTTCATAAGAGCTCTGCCATGTTTTCTGAACTTTGGCAATTGGTAATGACATATTACCTACATTACAAAAAAAGATCTTTAATGAAAGCAGTCGTTCCATTTTGAAATAAAAATGTAAATATGGAAGTGTGAAAATTATAACATTTCAGTGTCAAATAGATTTACATTTTATGAACCAATTAAAAATTTTGTTTGAATGGATGTTGGGAGTTCTATCCAGTGTGAGCTTTAAGCATAGAGCGCTTGGTTTGTTTGTGTATTAATTTTATGGTGTAATTGCTACTTAGGATTCATTGCACTGTGGGATGTTGAATCTGAAATTCATCATGAATATTTGCCATGGAATGCCATTCCTTTCGGGCATGTCAATAGAATCACTATCAGCACTAAAAACTCTTTCCCACTGGTGTGCTGGACAGAATGCCAGATTGGTTGTAAGGATAGGAATGATTTTGCTTCTGCTTGAACAGTGAGGTTTACCCTTGTCTTGCCTTCTCCCAAAGAATTGAACGTTTGTGTGAATAGGCCAATTTATAAAAAAAATAGTAGTTAGAGCTCTTCCAATGTAATGAAAATCAAAACATAAAACAATTTTTTTATTGCACAAAAAATTAGATATGAAATTAACTTAAAAATGAAGAGGAATATGTCACACCATTTTCACACAAACAAAATATTTTTTGATGATTGTAAATAGTAAAGTTGCAAAAATATTAAATACTGTTGATTTGTTGAACAGATGATTTTTAAAATCTTCTGTTAGCCTAAAGACTACAAATGAAACTCAACATAGTAAGTAACAAAATTCTTTTGCATAATTTCCTTAGTAGAGTGGTATTTTCACAGTACAAGTGTGATAATTTTAACGCATTATTGAAAAACAGAGATCAACTTTTTTCTAGATCATTCCAACAAATATTGTAAATCTTAGAACTTTGTCAGTAATAAGTTTTCATAACAATGACTTTTCAAAATTCAAACAATGCCTTATCACTTATTGTGCTCATTGAGCATGGACAGAAAACCTAAACCTAATTTATAAATGTAAAAGTGGAATAAGGATATCAAATGAAAATTATTTGCTGAGTACTATAATCCGGAGGGCTTACAGTATTGTAGATCCTACATAAAGAAATGTATAAATCTAGATTGAAAATATGAAAAATAACTTAAAAAATTTCATTATAACTGAATTTTTGATAATGATCTGCCCAATACTATACGAATAAGATATTAATACTGCTTACATTATTCTGTTCAAGATGTACAAGTTGAACACAACAGGAATTAATGCTTTTTACATGAAGGAGATTTGCTTGACATATTCAAGAAATAGCTCTTTCCTCTTTATATGAGCTCTATATAGAATTGATCCCTTTACTGTGACACATATTACATTAATGGAGGATGATTTTATGAGGTTTTTCATATCTTGTATTCCATAGTAATTATTGGGGCAACTGTATTAATGTTCAACCAACTCTACAAAGGATCATTTGTTTTTACACATACTTATGTTACATAATTGCTTATAACAAGTTACAGTTCTTGCTTACTATTTCAAAAAATAAATTTCTATTGTTTTCTTGTTTATATTTCATAACAATCTGCTACAAATACCCAGAATTTTAGACAATGTACTAGTGTGTCAATCGCAAAGAATAAAGAAAGAAACATCTTTCATCACAAAAATAATTTCTTAATGCCAAAGTCTTTCTTTAGTTTTTAGTATAGTTCCAAACAAATATTTATTTTCACACAGTAACGTTGAGATAATCTTATTCATTGCTTCATTAAATTTTTGACCTAGTGGAATAGGTACTCTGGCATTAGAAACAGAATGGGCCCCTTAGATCTTTTTTGTTGTTTCAAACAAGCTTTTGGCTATTATGGCTATATTGGACTTATGAATTTGTACTAAAACTCCTACTAGTAACTGACACCTTATGTCTCATAGCTGCACTCACCCTTAATAAAATTATCACATACTTGCATTCATGCATGGATTCATCTACCCATACACATACATACGCATTGTTACATGGCTCCAAACTTTGCAGTAACAGATCTCATTCTAATTCACAAAAAGAAAAAAAGGAAAGGGAGATCATAAAACAATATTGAAACAATTGTTAAAAAATAGTGTTGAAAAATTTTGGAATAAAATCTGATACACTGCCTCAAAACAGTTAACTTTTGAATGTTTAAGACATTGCATAAAGATTTTATGAGCATCACAAATCGATGAAAACTGTTACTGCTAAGTATTTACTTTTTCTCATATAAATTAAAATAAATAATTTAAAAGTTATTTCAACAAAGAAAAGTACACTAAACATAACAATACATTAAGTAAGGAAAACAAAGCACCACAAGTTACATGTACTGGATTTCTGGCCTTTGGTACCAGCCATCAGTCTCCTTCTTTGGTAAGAAACTTACAGTGAAGTCCCAACAAAAAGGTACATCACAGAACCTTCATTCTTTCAGTCTTCTAAAATATTGTCAGCCACTTGTATTACTGTGTGGCGGCGTTCTTCAAACATACTCTTTGCATAGTTGATATAATGTACAACCTGCAAAAAGAAGGTCTTAAATAGATTAAAATAATTTTAATTAGACTGAAAATTGAATAATTTCACTTAATATTTTGATTCAAACTATCAAATTTTATTTTAATGCCTCAGTTTTATCTTTTTTTTTAATGCCTCAGTAAAAAGCATTGCAATTCTAAGAAGTCTTTTCCATATAATCTTTTCATTCCCTTAATTTTATATTTGGACTAAATTAACAGTACTATATTCAAGAATTATTTGCTGTGACAGGAATTGTGGTTGGGCTCCAAGGGGATAAAATGTTTTAGGAGAAACAAACTGACAGATTAGTTAATTTGTTAGCTTAAATTGTTTTGAATGAAACATACTTCCAACACTTCTCAAAGCATTTTTTCCACAACAAATCATGTTGCCACACTGCTCATTTTTCTTGAAATCATCAAATGAAGTATGCGCTAACCAACATTCATTCTTTTATTACACATTTTGTCACATGGAAATTAACTACTAATTTGTAAGGGCAAGTACTTTTAAAGCCCTAACATGACTGTTGAGTTGAAAAAATTCTGGTGATCCTCTGCTGAGTCAAATATTTGGTTTATCAAACATGATAGAGGAAAATAATTTCTAAAACAATAAATTTCTGGACATAGAATCAGATATTGTACTATAATGAATTATTCAAATACTGTTAATTCAAAATTATACTTGCTCTCATTAAACTTCATGATATCAATTACTGAAAGCTGCTTGATGTACTGTCACAGCAAAGCTTGATTGCTCTGAATGTAATAGAGAATTCAGAAGGGTTGCTTGAAAGTTCAGCAAGTAGTTGAAACAATTTTTTCTCACTGAAACTTACACTTCATGAGTTTCCTACAATGTTTTTTTAAGTGGTTCAGATGGAGCAGGAAAACAATTTAGGTCTACGATAAATTAATATTCAGTGTAATGTTACTTATATAAATTGAGAGCTGACTCTACTGTGCAGAGCAATAGGTTGGCTGGATGTCTGCATAACTAAATAAGTACATAAAGTAAATTTTTTACGAACTCACCCTCTTCGCTATTTCTATATCATCACATCGTACCCTGGGTCGTCTGCTTGCATCCTGATTGCACAATTCAATATAAGGTGCAACTGATGAATCACCTGGTGATTGTTGGCTCAGCAATGAGCACTGAGCAAGCTCCCTACATAATAAGTTTCACGTAAATTCTCTAATATCCATCACATTAATTTTAAAGTTCCATATACAGAATGCATACCTAAATAAACATATTAAAAACATTCTGACCTTATTTTCAAAACAGATTATTTAGTTTGTTCAATGTTTCAATCCTTTTTGGGTCTTTTTCAAAAATTGTTCCTTGAGTTCAGGATTGTCAAAAGACTTTCTTAAAATTATTGAGTATCATTTCAAATAAAAATGTCAATATTAAGACATTAGGGTAAAAAACTAGAGGTCTACTGATGTTTACATGTTAAATTATCAGGCCAACTCACAGTTAAAAGGTCAGAATATTTTTAATATTAATAGAGTTTACTGAGTGGGTACAACATGTATCCACACATATATATTTTTTAAAATAAGTTATTGGAGCTTTTAAAATATAATTCTGATAGTTCAGGTTTTTGTACGTTAAGCTTTTTCTAGTAGTTAGAGAGCATCAGCACTTTTTTTTACATATTTAATATATTGAATACTTCAAAATTACCAGAAAACTTGTATCAGTAGTGCTTTATTGAAGACACTGGTCCCTATTTCAACCCTATTGTACCTACAACAATTTTTAAACTACAACAAAATATTTAAAATGACCTCCACGATTAAAGGGGTCTGAAGAGACAGTCATTGTCAACTAAAATTTGCATTTAAAAAATAATAAACAAAAAATGCTGAAAATATTTACATTTTTTAATTAAAATAAAAAATACCTTCATTACTTACAAATAAGAACAAATGCCCTCAATCCATATAATCATAATCTTTTATTAATAAAAATATTTAAAAAATAGTTATTTATTTTGGAGAAAAAAAGAAAAGAAAGTGGGTCCAAAATGTATCCAATCAGTAAATCTTGAAAAATATGTGGCTTAGGAAACACAAGATAACGGATGAAAACTTATTCCTTAAAATGTAAATAAACATATTTTCGCTTTATAGCAAGAGTAATTAACACTTACCCAAGAGGAGTCTGAAGAACTGTACTGACTCCCCCTGAAGGGCTACCCGTGAACACAAGAACTCTTTCACTGGAAACAAGGACCCGTAAACCATCAGGCCCACTTAACAAACAATCATACCATACCAATCTGAAAAACAAGACAGGAAGTGAACTATAACTCCAAACTAGAAAGCATATCCATTATTTTTTAAAACATCCCAGGTTTTAAATGTATTATGAAAACAAATAGTTTTACAATAAGATGTGTTGAAGTACAAAGGAGCAAAGTGCCAAAACTGAGATGCAATATGCAAATTTTTGGAAGAAAAACAAATTTGCAAAGAATGCTTCAAGCGTAATTATTTATTTTCTAAAAAAATTCTGCTTATTTCTAAACGATAGACGAAAATAAAGGCCTCTATCAACTGCTGAACTTATTTCAGTATTGGAGGAAGATGCTGACCTTATTACTGCAAATGTGATTGATGTTGTGCATATTCCTCTTAATGTTAACAAAATGAATAAAGATAAGGAATATTTGACACTAGCTTATCAGCTAGGTTGAATTCAGTCGCTCTCCTGAGAAAAATTCGTGCGGCCCGCTGCTACTCTCACCAGTGATTTTCCTTGTTTTCTCTGATCAATACTAGGCAAATGCCAGAGCAGTACCCTACAAAACAGGCCATGGACCGCGATCGTTCCTTCCTCATCCTTGCCCTATCGTCGCCCTTTACTTCCACACACACTTGCAGCACTACACTACCACACTTGCCGGGAGACTGGTTGGGAGCTTAGAGCTGGTCCTGACAGAGGCGGTGTCCCTCTAGTGGGATATAACTGTTTGGAAAAAAACACAGTGAACAGACAGGTAGGTCACTGTCAGGTCTAGCCATTCATCAGGGGAAAATCACCGCCACATCTCGCGACAAGAAAACATGCACTATATTTAGGAGACTAATGAATTTAGCAGTTGACGATCCTCGAATTGTCAGTCACACACTCAATCATGATGTAGAACACGTGATCAGGGGAGTGAGAGACCAAAACCAGGAGTGCAAAAGCACTACAATTTACAAATTTAAAAAATGCAATGTTCATCTCCACTCAAATAGTTTTTAGTCGTCTCATGCCAAGATGAATTGATATACCCTACTGTCCTAAAGTTGCGTATATGCAACATTTTGTTGTACATTGACTATTAGTTTAAAACATTTGTAAATGAATTTTTTTGATCTTTTCTAGTAATATTAGAGTAAATACATAATTAAAAAAAAAAAAAAATTATTATTTCCATGCTTGGTCTTTAATGGGTTAAAGCAGTATACTTACACTTCAGAATAATTTCTTTCATTAAGATTATACAATAACTCTTGCCCTTCACTTTGTTGTTTATCATAAACTGGGAGTAAACCAGATGGCCCTGTTACACAACGAGGAGTCCGAAATCGACGGCGAACCAAGCGATGAGAGCTGTATAAATAAAACCAATTTGGAATAATTAAGAAATGTACTTATTAAAAATCATTGCTATAACTACTAATTATCACAGAACTTAAAATTTTAAAAACATTTTAATATATAGATCTCAATTCATTCTTACCTTCTACTAGAATCTCTGACAGCACTAGCAGTTTCAGATGCAAGGTCAAGAACACCCACCACAGGTTTTGTAACAGTTCCCACAAGTCCTTTCCCAAGGCCAGAGATGAAACCCTGAGCAAAGTAGAAAACAAATATCATCCAACTATAATGCAATATAAAAGCAATTCACAAAGTGAAACAGATCTCTAACATATGGTAATATCTGAAATGCTTCAGATTAAAAATTATCAGTTGTCATGAACTGATTTAACATCATGTCTATCCTGAATTTACATTTTATATGCAAGGATAACCACAAATTTATCACAACAAAACCGTGAGATACACAGAGAACACCAACAATGGAATTGTATGTGGACTCCAGAAAAAACAATCAAGAAGGATCAATGAAGGAGAAATTTATATTTTTAAGAACTAAAACTACACACATATTTAGCAATACATTGCATGTGCTTCCTGCAAGTTAGTGTTCAAATATTTTCAGTTTTTAAGGAGTGGCATGAGCATGTATATTTTGAACATTTTCTGAATTTGCAATCCTTTCCATGGGGATATAGATGTCCATGACTTATTTTGAAGATTTACTTCAATCTTTCTTAGAATGTACAACTATTCTCTATACCAACAGATGCTAAAACAAGGTTTCAACATGATGTATATAGAATGGCCTTGCTGTAGGAGAATACAATGTTTCCACAAAACGGTTATAAATGGTAATGTTTAGAATTTCCACATTTTCTTAATTGTTTGGCTCTCTAGCGGTAGAACTCAAATAATCATGTTTTTAAGAATATTATAGAAGATTAAAACCCCTGTCCGAACCAGATGGCTGAGGTGGTTAAATGGCGTGTAGGGACTCTGCACTTCGGTGCATAGAGTAGAGGGTTTTGAGACACACCTCAGCTTTACTGTTTGTCCCTTATCTCTCATGTGTTGTTGAGAAAATTATTGAGATTCGGAAACTTTACTGAAAATCATTTGAAGCACTTGTACTCACAAATACAAGCAATACAGATAAATACACTAGAAGTGTCTGTTTGTGATTTTCAAATTTTCAATTTTTAAACAATTCCTCTATTAAACAACACCTCTATAATTCGATTACTAAAATATACATCAAATCAATTGTGTTTGTGTGTTTCTATATGAATCTATTAAAAAAAACTAATGAATCTATCCCTACAAAATTTAAATACATCACAAACACTACTCATGGAACCAACTTAGATATCCCTAACGGTTTCAAATATTAATAATTTCTTGCCTTACAAAGTAGGTAGTTCATAACAAGAGAAAGTTTTGTAATCATGTGCCGGAAGATGGTGAATTTTCAACGAGAAACTCTTATTGCCAGGTCCTGGTAACGAAAAAAATGGATAAATCTTGTAGCTATAAAAAAAAATTAAAAAATCCATGTTTTGTGGTCTTGACAACGAAAAATCGATGGCCGGCAAAACATGTCTGTCCGTCTATGGTCAACGCTAGCACCTAAACCTTAAAGTCAATTTACTCCAAAATTGATATTTCCCATTGATCTCAATGATCTGGTGGCGTTGGGAGATTCAAACAGATATTTTGATTTATGTGCTTTATTTTACATGAAGAGGACATTTACGTTTTTATGCCTCTGGCAGAGTTCAATCCATACAACACTTCTGTGATGTAGCAGTGCAAGTGTTGGCAAGTTAACTCTGAGGATCTGAGTTCGGGTCTTGAAGCGGGAAAAAAATTGCTGCTTGAAAACACTTTTGCAGGTTTATGTAATAGTATAATATAGAACAGTTAGAAATAATACGAGAAAGTAGGTGGTTTTGTAGCAATACTAGTTTTAAAACATCCTGTCTATTGCAGGAATGTTGAACAGGATAAGCATATTTTTTCTTCTTCTGGATTCTCCATGATACATACTCTAAAACTACAAATTACATATCTTGGATGAAATGCGAACACTTTTAACTTCTACCAACGCTGATTACTTTTTTTAATTAAAGAGTCTGATGAACAAAAATAAGAGTAGTGTTTTCATTGATGCCATTGGAGGATTCAAAAGAGAATCTTACAGTTCACACAATCACTTTGTAGAGACTGTGTACCAATAAAATAAATCGTGCTGAAATTGTAGTCATCATGCTGAAATTTAAAATTTTTAAAAATATTAAATATTTTAAAAATATTTAAGTTTTGGAAATTAAAATATCCGGGATGTAGGAGATAACAAACCACAATAGTAGGCAAATAAATTTACTTAGCAGAAAATTCAGCCATACACGTGTTTCGGGAAATTTTTCCCATCATCAGAGGCTGCACAATATAAAATTAAATTAACAAATTAACATATGAAAAGCTATATCTTATAAGGAAGTGCATAATCTACAAACATTAAATTATTTAATTAGAGTATAACATGGATTAAACACTTTAGTTAACCATGGTGAAATTGTCGTAGCACAGTGCCATTTTGTGCTGTGTACGATGTAGAGGGCAGAATGAGGGAAGATAAAGGACGAAATATAAGGATGGGAAAGCTAGTCAATGAATAAATTTATGATGGTGCTGGATTTTAATTGGGAATGCTCATTGAGACATATTAGATTGGGATTCTTTTATAATTTTAAGATTTCTAAATTTTCTAAAATATTTAGTTTGTTACCTTTATTTCCGAAATGTTGAATTTTGAAATTGGTATCCGGGTCGAAAGTGTGGTTGTTTTGAATAAGGTGGTTGGCAAATGTGGAGTGCCCTTGTTTCAGTCTCCATGATCTTAGATGTTCATCTAGCCGACAGGAAAACACGTATGGCTGAATTTTCTGCTAAGTAAATTTATTTGCCTACTATTGTGGTTTGTTATCTCCAATATCACGGATATTTTATCATGGATTACCACAAAATCTCCGCTACCACTGCAGAATTTTCAAAATTAGTTTGTCTACATGCATTTTTTTTAAAAAAAATATTGTTTTATTTTACATGCCAATTTTAACCAGAATAAATACATTTTTTGCTTCCCTATTTTACGTAAAATAAATGCTTAAACTTCCAGCCTCTAGTCCAGAATAACCATAGCACAGTACTTATTGTAAGAGAGATATCTACAACATATACCACTGCCTGGTGACGCATCAAAAGTTTTAAGAACATTGAAGTTTTACCTGCATTCCTTCAGTAGTTGCACCTTCATATGTTTGACGAAATACACTTGTGAAACCACCAAGAAGTCCAAAACCAAGACCTTTAAAGCCAGCAATTATATGGTCACCACTTGTCATATTGTGTGCACCTCGAATTCGCTGTCGTGTTTCTTCATGTTGCTCATCCATAATAACACGACCTAAACCATCTGACAGAGATTCTGAAAGGTGGAAAAAAAAAAAAAAACAAAAAACATTAGAATTAAAAAAAAAAAAATCATTAATGAAGATCTCTCTTCATTAATGTGCTCCCTCACCTGTTACTTTAGCAGCTGAATTTGACAATCCATGGGTAACATTTTTAAAAAGGGCTGAAACATTCCCTTCAAAGATGAGGCCTGACATTCCTTCTGAAACATCATTCATTAGGCCAAGTGGGTTGCCAAGGAAGTCCACCGATCCCAATATTATAGCTGCTTGCCACATTAGTTCCTACACAAAGGTAATATCCATTAAGTAGTGTTATATATATATATATATATATATATATATATATATATATATATATATATATATATATATATATATATATATATATATATATATTTATTTATTTATTTTTCCCCTTCATATTTAATGTATGTTGAACACTAGCAATCAATAATACTTGAACACAATTATTTCTGTTTCCAAAACAAAAGTATTTCTATGTGCTTTTAAGAATTATATTATCAAACTTACATCTTTGAAGTGTTTAATGATGGAATGTAACAAAAATTGACTGCTTTCAAACGGATGTACCCTTAGAAATGGTTTGAGGTCTACTGCTGCATCTTCAAATTTAATGAGTGTGAGGCCCAATTTTTTTTTAATACTCTGCAACTGTGATGGCAATTTGGTAGTAGTGATTACACTCAAGCGCACCTAAAATGAAATATTTTTACATACAAGTGTGTAAGAAAAGAGACAAAATTCAAATTGATTTACAGATCACACCTCCCATAAGAACTGCTAAATTTGTGACTTCGTGATTATAGAATTATTTTGAGCCTAAAATCATAATATTGTTTTAAGTTGTCAGTTTCAAGTGAGATTCTCATAACTGACATTAGGGCTAAGGAACAGTAGTTGAGAAATAAAAGTCCAAGAAAAAATATTTTGCAATTGGGTTACATTTTTCTCGGAGGTGCAATGAATGTTAAAATTTACTACAAAGTTAACAGTTCCAAACATTATATTATCAACCTTAAAAAAAGCATTTGGGTTCTTATTACAAATAACACTCCCAACTTGATTTATGATATATTAAATAACATTTTTTTAAATAATACCTGGCTAGGTTCAAGACGTAGATTACCAAAGTAGTAGCGTGTTGCATTCACTGAAGCTGCTTCCATAACAATTCGCTGTGTCTCAATATCATTTTCTTCTGGTATTTCTCCAGCTATTTCATTGCTACCATAACCAGCAAAAGCAAACAGCTTCAATAATAAACGCTCTTCAATGTTTACAGACAAGTTCTTCACTTTCATAATTAAATGCTGTAAAAGAAAATTTTAGTGAGAAAATCATACCCAAAAGTGAACTTATAAGAGAAATTTTATACTGTACTAACCTTGTAAATTTGTGCATTGAGGCTAGGAGAAGGTAATTTTTCTGCTGACAATTCAAGTGCTGGCATCTGAGCATGGATTTCTTCCTCTCCACGCTTGTTAGATGGACTTACATGCACCACAACAGGACACTGGGCCTCATACAATTGATTATCTACTTGGATATCTTGCACTCGCAATGAGAGAGTATGCTGACCAGCAGCACGAAGCATTTCCATTTCTATGCCAGCCAAGTGAGCAAATAACAATTCTTCAGCAGGACGTCTTGACACAAGACTCACTCCTACTCCTGCTGGAAGTTTGAGATTAACCTGCAAATAAAGTACAGAAATTGTTGGATAAAAGAGAAACCTCTATTCTTAAAACATGGCCTTAATGGAATTACTTAAATTAAAATTATTATTTTAAAATCTTAAAGATGGTTAAAAGGTTTGGAAAAACTTACACCATTGGTAATTAAAGAAAATCTAAGTTTTTAAACATGGTTAATCCCCACCATTAAACCAAATTAATAATGAAACATCTAGAGTTTAGAAAAGAAGAAAAAGGAAGCATAAATTAGTTTATAAATTGCAAGAGAATGGAGAAAAAATATGCAATAAAATTACATTATTCTGATACTAAGACAAACTAAATTGCAGACATTATGGTGTTAAAAAATTCAACATTAATGTCATGAAAAAGGATTTAAATTTACCTCAAGTTCTCCAACTTCAGCTGGTGGTGTGTGCAAAGTAATAGGACGAGCAATCATTGGAAGGGGCCATTGCCTGTCTTCTATTACACTTTGAGTTAACTGCAAAAGAGACTTAATGAACTTTGAACCAATTTTATTTGTACTTTTTAACACTGACAGATACCTACAGCTAGAGCAGATGGTGACGGAGATCCTTCTTTCAGGTCTGTGATCTGTAGCACTCGGGTAGGGCCATCAGTGAGAACACGCACACTTAAAAAACCAGAACCAGGGCGCAACCTTTGTCGACTCACAGCCTGTTCAAGGGGCACACCAAGCAGTGTCAGCTGATGATGTTGGGGTTGAGGTGGCCCAAGAACTGCATCACTCCCTGAAGCAAAAAGAAACATACAACATTCTTCTTAAAAGAGGTGAAAGGAGTCCATTAAAATGACACATGATAAATTACTTTGGATTTCTGAGAGGGTCACAAATGAACACCAACAAGAACAATTGATCAGCTGAGTAAATCTTTCTTCTGACAGACACAAATAAGGGAAATGTCAATGGGAAATCCATACTTCAATATTTTTTTTTTAAGGGACTGACATTAATCTATTGTACAGACTTTAAAAAAAAAGCCACTCTCCTAAAATTATACTCTATCATCGACATCTTACAATAGCTTTTAAAATTGACACAACTTCAGGAGCTTCTTCTTCCACTAACAATGTCTGCATCTCATGCAATTCTGTACAGCAATCTCCTCTAGATAGTGACATGACTCATGCATGTTGAAGTCTCCCATTTTTTTGCACAAAATGTTGTTACAATGACTTTATCCAATTTCAGTAACATTACAAAAGAAAAAGCTTAGGAGAATATCATGACATGATGTCATTATTATGGTAAATCTCAAATTGTATTATTGCTAGGCCTCAACATAGTACATCTTTACTGCATCTCTGAAACTAAACACCCTTCAAAAAATTAAAAATAACTTCTAATTTCATATTATAGCTTATACATCTTCATTTAGGTTTTCTCCAAGTACTCATGAAGTGAAAGACAGGAACTAACTCCTTTATATGTGCTTTTAAATCTCTAACACTGATAAACTGTCTTAAGAAACTTTAACATATGTAATCAAATCTACATAATTAAATTCAATCACTGTACCATTTCTAAGTCCACCAGTTTTAATAAAAATTACATTTACATTATACATATTTATATATTATATATACATTCAAAAAACTCTATAGACAAAAAATCTAAGACACAAATGTGAAGCAATCTTTCTTTAATTTTCAGGTGGTTAATATTAATATAATAACAAATGCAGACCCTACACTTTCGAAATCTCACTTGAAGTTCTGACATGTCTAGCATGTCTGGGGCACCAAAATTGTCTACTTCTGATAACATTTTTACATAATACTAAAAATATTTATGCCTCTTTTGCCTTGAATATTAACAGTTCTAATAATAACTTTACTGTGAACAAAAAGGAGACCAAATGGAAGTTTGGGCATTTTATCTAGTTTAATTCCTTAACTAATTAAATAATAATTAATTACTAAGACAATTGTCCCTTTTTATTTATTTTATTTTTTTTTAATTACTCTATGTACTACAGGATCCACCTACTCAGGGTAACAGAGGTTAGAACTCCTATCTATATTAGCCTTTTGGCATTCGTTGCCCCACTTCCAGGGCTCTCTGTAGATTTATGGGATAGAAGATATTATGTGATATCTGGGAGTGGGAGAAGATGGCGAAGCAAGTGCCATGCTTCATGTGCTTATTTTTGCCAATGATTAATGTTAATAAACCAAATTGAAAATTTGTTCTCATTTTGAAAGGAGGCTGAGTGAACTTCAGGATTGTCCTGAATAGGACAATGCCTGGTAAAAATTCCAACCTTTGATGGGGTTTGAACTTGAGTCCCTTAGGTTAGGTCCCAACCCCTTGCTGAGAAAGCCCCTTATTAATACTAGCATCTTGAACGGGCACTCAACATGAAGGTATATTCCATTTATGGAGGCGAAATTAAATATTTTTAATAAGTTAAAAACAAATATTGATATAATAAAAATGCACCAAGGTTCATGGATTTCTCTCTGTCAATTTCTTTTTCTTGTCAGATAGAAGATGTAAAACAATATTTAATTTCAAAATAATAAGAAATAATTTTTTTAATGGTTAAAAGAAGCATTGGAAAAAAATCAACTGTTTGCAGTCTCAAAAACAAATTACTTAGCCATTCTTGAATTGAGGAAGGTAAGATGTTACAGTAAAACCCAATCAGTTTTGAAATGCATAATAAACATGCATACTTACCTACTTAGAAATTTGCATTTTAGGTTCACTTCACAAAATTTATTAAATGACAAGAGGGTTAAAAAAATTAAATATTAATATTTTCAACCAACTTCAGGAAGTGCTCAAATGAAATGAACAAGTCCACATTTATTTATTGCACATTCCATTACTTACTTTGTTGTAGCTATTGTGACAACTTGACTGTTATAAGATAACAGTTGAAGAGTGAATTGTGAGTTAGTTTTAATAAGACCATTTATCATTACAAGTGGTACAAAACACATCCACCCACTCACCCACACCCACAGATAGGCATCCTCACATGTCTGCAATCTCGCTTAATACTCATGCACTTGGGTATGGGCAACTGGCCGCCCCGCATGCAAGCATAAAATATTTTACATTTTTCTTTGTAAAAGATAAATTCATTTTAGTAATGCATGTTTCCCATTTTTTTTTAAATTACTATTCTTACTTAAATTGCAAGATAGTTAATATCCCCATCTTCACTGGCACAAGAGTAGACAATGAGGTAACAATTGCTTACTTTCCTTTACACTCTGTTTTCTTATAAATTAGAAAATTGATGAAACAGCTTAAAGGAAGAGGAAAGGTTTGCTACTGAATTTTATATTCAACAAAACACTGATTTCAATGTGAAGGATCTTAACCCTTCAACTCTGTTTCTCCATTACTTACATGGACTTTGTTTGGGGTCAAATTGAACCCCATGTGTTTTACCCGACAGTTTACCTGTTTTTCATGCAGGGATGCAATTTAGAATTATTAATTAAGAGAATGATGCTATTTATTTGCTTGATGCATTGATGCATTTACTATATCTTTCTAGGAAAACAAAGAATAATATTTCCAGAAAACATTCTAGCATATCCTCATCACTATACATAAGTGTCTTTGATATGAGCATGAGAATGTCTGATACAATGGTAGTTGTAATAGACAAATATACCAGATTTTGGATAAGTTTCTAGAATTTTTCTAATAATTTAAACGTGTAATGTGAAATCTATTTGGGAGCATTTCTCCCCCATCTCCACAAAAATTGAATTACTTTAAACCAAGAAAACTTAAAAAACTGAAAAGTTTACTGGACATAAACGACAACGAAAAAAAAAGGAAAAACGGAGAAACGGAAAAAAAGACAACTGGACATAAATAATTTATCTAAAAGGAGAAGTTCATGTGAAAATTTTCAGTGTTGCAAAACATTTTTTGCGCCTGTGGTCAGAAAAGACCCAAACAGAGTCTAAGGGTTAATTTGCAAGGACAAATTTACAAAAAACATTTTTACCAATAACATTTCTTGACATTTCCATGCCCCTTCTATAAAATAACTAATTCTCCCATTTTTTCTGGCTGTTGATATCCCTGAATCATTAGGTTCCATTACCATTGAGAAATAGTGTTTCTCTATGTCATTACTTTTTTTGTACAAAATATTCCACATACACAATTTTGCAGTTGCATAGAAATCTGTAAATAGTGTTTAAATCATTTAACCACTCTCGTATTTTTGTCAGACACGGGTTTTCACGTAAGGACAATTTATTCTATGGTTGCTGATGCAACAAACAAATACATTCTTCGATTTACTTTATATACTGTGAGTATCTAATGTATACTATAAAGGTGTGATGATCTCAAAAATACCATGCCTACTAAATTCAAAGAGGAAAAACCTATATTTCATGTGCAAAGACAATAAGATCAAATTAACTAACTACTGCCCCATGCACTTATACTATTGGTATGCTATCCTTCTGATACTGCTACAGAAAACCATTAGGAATAGTTGGGTAGGAAACGCCTGCACAGCATTGAAGCACACTCTTTATAAGGGTGAAGAAAATTTGTTTTCTAGAAGGAAACTGTACAAATAAGAAAATAAATAAAAGATAATATTCCAAATTGACCTAATGTTCCAAACTGAGATGCAAAACAAGAAAAGAAATGATACATACACATTTGCCAGGAAGCTACACGCCCTGCTGCCCCTGTAAAACAGTAACATGTAATAATAAGATAACTAAGTGCATGCAAAAAAGAGCCTCAACTTGTTAGGAATACCACTTTGCATCATCCTCAAAAAATTACAATGATTTCATATTAATATTTGATTTTCAACATGCCCACATCATCATTATGGTTCTAAACTACTTACAACTACAAGAAAATGTTAATATACCCAAATAAATGAAGCAATTAATTGCTACATA
The DNA here is from genome assembly GCA_964035755.1 of Teleogryllus oceanicus. Lineage (NCBI taxonomy): Eukaryota > Metazoa > Arthropoda > Insecta > Orthoptera > Gryllidae > Teleogryllus > Teleogryllus oceanicus. The sequence continues at coordinate 18,328,793 of CAXIVR010000012.1, read as the reverse complement.
TGAACTACTACATGCTACAATGAGATATCTATAGAATTCAGGAACAAACAAAAAGATGAGCATCATGTCTTCATCCTAGCAATCAAAATATTACATTTTTATCAGAGCAGTGAGTAAATTTAAGTGAATCTGTAAAAAAACAAGAACTCTCTTCAAGATTAGTGAGATACTTTTCAACGAAAACGTTTTTAAAAGATGACTCCAGTCAAAAAAGAAAAAGACCTAAACAAACATTTCAAAAATATAATATAAATGTGAATTAAAACTTAATTTCAGCTGTGCAGACGTGAAAAAGTGTTGGAATAAAAAATAGGCTAAGGGAAAATTAAGACTGCTAGACAACAAATTCCCCAAAACATCAAAGGAATTCTACATCAAGGAAGGGCAATCTCTCTATATGTTCTAAAGAAATCAATGCTTTGGTTTTATGTCACATTATTCAATTGAATATCTTGAATGTAGATGGTAAAATGGGTAAATCTTTACGCTCCAAGTTAGTACGAAGATAAAATCATGAATTCATAAAATCACTTAATATCTAGAAAAAAATTTTATTATACCATGCACATGTTAGATATGTCCTACAATAAAATCAAAAAAATAATTACATGATCTGAATAGCATGCACCATACCTAAAGAATGTAGCACAGTTGAATCTCCACTGGAAGTATAGTAAGTGCCTTCATTAACTAATATGGAATAAAATTACTAACTCATTTTGAATAAGAAGAATTATCTAAAGAAACATAGATTTTTTTTTGAATCTTCTACGATAAATAACTTTATTTAAAGTATTCCAATGACAAAACATATACATAAACGGTTGTATTTAAGCACTTCATTCATTAATGATTGTTTGTTGAACAGCTGTTTAATATTATCCTGTAATTAACTAATACTTCTTTCAATAATTTTTTAAAGGTTTTCCAAAAGGGGTAAAATTAACTTTTTTAACTCTCAAAATGATTAATATGAAATTAAAAATATTCCTTTTATTTCATTAAAATATGAAATAAAAGGCAATATTTTTTAATTTCATATTAATCATTTTGAATATATAAATAACAAATCAAAAACCTAAAAAGCATATTTTGAATAAAAAGAGAAATATAATTCCCTGTTTTTGTTCTCTTAAAAATAGGGGCTTCTAATTTTTCTACTTGATGAAAAATGTTCTAATACAATTAGATTTTCTGTATAAAGAGCCACACCCCAAAGAATGTACTAGAGGGTTCCAAAAGATCTCATGTCATTCATGATTTTCAACAAATTCCAAATATGTATAAAGTGCAAGTGTAAGTGCAAATCACTTTGTGAAATTCTCTTTCATTTGACATCTATTAAGGTTGTTTAGTTGTGAATCCACAAAAGAAATTACTATGACAAAAGTAGTAGTAGTAATATTAATAATAATAATAATAATAATAATAATAATAATAATAAAATAATAATAACAACAACAACAATAAACATAATAATAATGATGATGATTAAAAATACCGTAATTAATATTAAATATTGACTGAAAGTATGATCGATGCACAGGATTTAAATGACCATAATTAATAAATAAATAAATAATATAAAGGTGTGTGTGTATGTGTGTGTGTGTGTGCATGTTTTCCATTTCATTTCATTTGTTGGGATCTAATTTCAAGTTACAAAAACCACGTCACCTCTTCAAAGACAATCACTTAATTTTCAGGTAAATGCTGTAATTCCCATCAGCATTTCATACCTTCCCATTCCATCCATAAATTCTTTTCTTTTACTACATACACTATTTTCCAAATAAACTGAATGCAGATCATTTGAAATGAAAAATAATATACAACTTTGCATTTATAAAATGTTACACAAACATGAGAGCATGAATAATAAATTATTTCTTGTACTACTTTACTATTAAACTCAATGTAGGATGTTTTTGCAAATACACAGACATACATATTATTATATGTGTGGTAATAAATAAAATAACTTAGTTTACCTTGATGTAAACCGAAGAAGCCATCCTTAGCTTGGACACACATGTTGTTATGTGCGCAACATAATCGACCATCATCAGTAAATCGCCATGTCTGGGTTGAAGTACGCCTACGATCTGGACGTCTCAATTCAAGATTTACATAATGAGAGGGTTGTGGAGCTGGACCAGCAATATCCAACACCTAATGACAATACGCATAAATATAATTTCCCAAGTGATGGAATTTAAAATAGCACTGAGAAACAATAAGGATTCATAATTTTATAACCCCTCATCCATAATCATGAACCACTAAAGGTACATAGGTTGTGAACATTCTATTAAGAAAAGACTTGACCTACTATTACATCCCTTTATTTACCTCCATATTTAGAAAGCAGATTTTTAAATTTCTTATTGAATATTCTGTTTAAAGAAATTTGTTCTGACAAAACAAGTTTGCCTACTTCACAGGAGCTAGTTCAACCCCTGTAAGGCTTCCTAAACCCTTCCTAATTCCTTTCAAATTCTGGTGGCTGGTTAGTAATTTTTGGAATAATAATATTTTCTTGTATAGAACAAAGGATTTTTAAAAGAAATGCACTTCTCAGTTTTGTTTTCAAAAATTTCACAGGTTCAAAATATTTTTGATGACTTCTTACAACTAAAATATTGAAGAGTTTTTTGCCATTAAATCTGTTTTTCAAAGTAGATCTTTTAATAGAATACAAGTTTTTAAAATAATAGATTTTTAAAAATACTTAATAATAAATTTTTAAAAATACCTTCAATTTTAGTTGAACATTGAATTTTTGAAAATTCCAATGCTACAATGATAATATAATTGCTCATATCAACATTTACGGAAGTGGTTTGATAGAAATCAGGTGCTATGCACAGGGTATTTGACAGGTAAAGAAATTAACTAATTAAGAGATCAATCATGTCTCATAAGTGAAATCAAGGAACAGGCAATATTCCAATTTACTATATTTCAAAATAGTCAAATGAAGTTCAAACTCAGAAGAAGAAGAAAAGAAAATAACAGCAGTTCAACTCACCAAAGAGTAATCAGAATGAGTAGGGGTTCTTGCACGTGGATCCCGAGGAGGGCTACTACCTTCGTGTTGTAAATGACCATCTCCAGTCATGCGCCACAGTTGAGAACGTTTTCCTTGCTCCTTACGAGCCAATACCACACGTGAGCTTCCATGTGGTACCTCTAAGACAAGTTGTTGACTCTGTACATCCAAAGGATCCATTCTTGCAGTGTCACATGTGCCATTACCTCTGCAATTATACATAAAAAATGAATAAATGTGAATAACATAATACATACATAACTTATAAATTTTCGTATGATATTAATACTGTTTAAGTAGACATTCATCTCACAACAAATTCAACCTCTTGTAAGTTTGTTGAGGTTTACCAGTGAATATGGTTGTTAATTTTTAGGACACACAATGCAGAGCGATAAGTTTAAAATGATATCCATAAATTTTGATTAATGTTGCAAAAATACTTCACAAAAATTATACAAAGTTTATGCTAACCCCAAAACAGAACCCAAAGAATGTCTAGAGATAGATGCCCATGATGGTAAAGTTCTATAATTACTAGACCTTGATGATAAAATTCTTTGATCATTTGAAGATTCTATTCTTCAAACTGGCTGAGTGAGTAATTGAAGTTGTTCTGGGTGGCCATAATTAAAAAAATCACATCATGTCACTATCACTAGTTGCAAGCCACCATGACTGGTTGATGTCAATAAAAATGGCCTTGTTACAGAAAAAATATGCTTAGAACTATGACTGTATTCCTGTTTAAATATATCCTTATCATTTATAAAAGAGATTTGAAAGAAATGGAAAAGGAGATTAGAGTCAATAGTTTTTCTTGATTTTAAGAAAACTTGCATTCATTTGATTCAAAACATTAGATCTTATATTGGTCCCTTGTTTTATTCACAGTTGTGCTTTATGATGTAGAAAAGTTATGTGTCACTACATATTTTGTCAGTAACAAATATTTATTAAATCAGTTATCTATTATAGTGTATTTTTACATATTTATTTTTTTTTTGATGTTTAATATGAGAGTAGTAAACTGATGTAAAAAATTGAATAATAAAATGTTTGACTTGAACATTGTATGAGTTGCTACAGTACCTAGTTTTATTAGTTCTAATAAAAATATTTTTTACCAAAAAAATTTGCTGTGATGTTTAATTTCTGAACATTACCAAACAAGACTGTCAATAAAACAAGGGATCATAACTATAACCTAATAAATTAATGACAGTTGTGTACGGAATATTAAATAGATCATAGCTCTTGTGTTACTAGATTATGGAGACACTGTGCAATTCGTAATTATTGCCAGATTGTCAATAATTGGGTGGCTTATTAAAACTTGCAACTCTCCAAAGAAAATATACAAATTGACACTTACTTGCCAAATGTACCAGTCAATGCTATGTAAATGAAATTCTCATAAGTGAGGCCTCGTCCTTCTCCCATTTGCTTTAGATCATATTCTGCAGCAGCTCCTCCAGGGGCATGTAGAGTGATTAAGGCAGGTTGAGTAGGTTCATCCAAAGAATACGGTACAGATGAATATGGACGTACAGTTGTCTGAAGGCTTTCTGTAGTTACACAACTCTGCAAAAGTTGTAAACAATCATGTTATATCTCCATTAAGTAAAAATTGTGCATCATATAATCATGAAATACACAAATAAAAAAACAAGAGAAAACATTACTTGATGGAACGTGAGAGGTACAGCAGCAAGATTGTCAATACGTAAGGGTGATGGCATTGTGTCAGCATCAGTAAAAACTATGAAGTACATAGCTTCCTGCAGAACCACTTCAACATGAAGGAAATACATCTGGCCCATGTTGTCTCTGAAAAACATTAATGCAATATTTTATTTCAGTTTACCTTATGATGCTACTGGTTACACAAAGCATCTACATAATCCAATGGACACAACTATATACAAAAAATCAAGCAAGCAAAAATGTTACATTAAGAAGTACAAATACAAAGAAAGGAAAAAAATTCTGAAAGTCTTAGACCCTAACGGAAATATACAAAAAAGTTCACTTAGTATTAAAAAATTGTTCATATGAGGAGGTACAGATAAGGTCTTAGCCTGGGCTCTTCCTCTCAAAGGAACCAAAATTAGTAATCATTAGGTACATCATTTTGTAAATAGTTTTTCCAATTTTGGGGACTGGAAGTGAGCTGATTTATATCGGAAATTCTGAAAGTAAATAGACTTTATGAGTACTTTAATTTTGAAAACATCGAGTATTGTTTAGGATAAAGTACTTACTTTTGAAAAGTTTGTCTAGCAAGGAAATTTAATGATCAAAGATTTTCATTTATTCTCAGACTTTTCTGTAAAGGTTTTGCAGAGAAGCGAAAGTAATTTCCCATCATTTACATTTTGCCACAATTAACACAGTTTATTTTTTGTTCTCTTGAAATGTGTAAGAGGGGGTTCTACTAAATATGGATACATTTAAGGATCATGTTCTTAGTTTTCCTATATAAAAATAGTTTAATATATAGGGGAATGAAAGAAATAACTAGAGCACACACTTTGAGCACATTAGAATTTGTTTTGAAATACCCTATCATTTTTTGTAAGTTAAAGACAATATTGATAAAGCTACAAACTTAACTACTTAATCTGAAACCAAACAGTTGAATTTGGATTTTTGTATACAATCATGCACAAAATAAAAATTTTAAAAAACTTACCTTATGTTAATATGCATTGAAGAATTTGATTCAATAAGAAAACCTCCAGACCACAGACAGTTCTGCACATCCAATAAACGTACACATAAAAGTTGGTCTTTGTCTAGACGTGGCCAATGAAAAGCCAGGCAACAGTCAGGGACAGCTGTGAGGTATGTGGCTTTTGCTCCAGGATCATTCTACCAATATATAAAGATTTATTAGATGATGAATTTTATCACACACTTCATTTCATTGTAAATTCAATACAAACCAATGTTGTAGCAAAACAGCGTTGAGCAAATTGTAACATGAAACTTGAACGATTGTGCAGTTGAAAGCGAGGAGTAAGTGTCACTACACTGGTATGTCGATATCTACCACGACCTGCCCTCACACTAATACCAATCAAATAAACAAGGTCTGGACGACCATCTCTCAGTGCAACACGAAGTCTTCGTACCTAAACACAGAAAGAAAGTTTATTTGACGTTTTAAAACTTACACTGAGAAGCAAATAGAATCCGTGAAAAGTCTTCAAGATTGTTGCAATTAAATATCTTACATGAATGGAAGCAAAATGTTACACATTCTACACATTTCTCTAGTCACTCACCTGAACACCATTGTGCAAGAAGAAATTCTGGCACCACTGGGGCATTCCATCAGGGTGCACACCATTGCCAACTCGTGCCATTACTGATGGGCTAGCCTCATGATCCGCAAAAGAAAATAATAAAGGAGCTACCATGCGAGCAACCTGAGAGATAAACGAGAAAATCAAAATGTTTGAATACCTTCCAGTTCCAATTTAACATGTAAACGGCTTGAATTTATTCTGTTAGTCTAATCATTAATTTGTCATCCATGTATAATCTCCCCATCTCTATCTAAAAACAACAACTTTGACTTGATTTTACTTTTGAAATCATTTAATGTTTAATATAAAACATTATACCTAAAAGGAAAAAATTAGAAGCAAAGTGCTTTTAGTTCTCTGCAATGATAGCTTATTTTAAACATAAGGATCTCTCATATCAGACAACATTATAACATAAGTATCAACAGAGAATTGAGGGAAGAGATAGAGAAAGATTGGGGAAAGAAAAATCTGAGACACTAGCATATAAATTAATACTTGAAATTACTTCTTACTTCATGTTCCTCGCCCTGCCCCGCAGTATCATTAGGAACACCTTCCTGTCGAAATACTAATGGGAGGCTGGTTTTATTGATAATCCAGAATGGAGCTGAGATGCAAATAGAAAGTCCACCTCCACGACGGGCAAAGACAGCTGCTTGGAGAAGCAGTCTACGATTTTGAGGATCCTGAAGTCTAATTCGTGTTTTCAAATGACCTGCGCTAGGAGGTACCACCAAAGTACCTGGTCCAGGGTAATTTTCCAGCCAAAACATCAATTCCAATGATTTTTCAAGATCCACCTGATACAGACAATGTTTCAAAAAGACTGGAATTTCTTCTGGTACACAAACGTCTTTTTTATTATCATACAAACATGCACATCAACTTGGCTGAAAAATTCTGAAATTATACTTTGAATATGAAAACACATTGTTAACAAACCTGCTGCAAAGTCACTGAATTTCCAGGTCTTATCCTATCTTCAATAACAGAATCCTTGAGACTGAAATGCAACTCATGGGGAAGCAGGTTTGTAACAGTGACTGGACTTAAAAGGGTGATTGAGTGAGCAGGCTGCACCCAAATATTGTGAGTAGCAACTCCTGGAATTCTCTCAGTTGGATAATTCTCTCGCCGAATTGCAACACAAAACCTTCAAATTCATATAAAAATTATACATAAGTGAAAAGCACAATATACAGTTTCAGTACCCTTCGTTAATGATACAATTAAAAATTAATAAATATTAAGGCAAAAGTGATTAGAAGTTCATTTTGTTCTAGTAATACTGAAGCAATGGAAGGCAATTCTTACCTATAGCTGTGATCTCTATTACTATGACACAATCGTGTTTCTTCAGCAAGATCTCCAGGTTTAGTTACTTGGGCCCAATCTAAAGGTTTACTACAGAACTGATACCACTGCCCACCAGGATGGGTGCGATCAAGTGGGCGCACCCAAAGAAGGGCGTGAACATGAGTCAGAGGGACTGGAAGAACCTCTCCAGATGCTACATGCATAGTTTTTATAGTGGGACCTGCGCAAGTCAAAATATTTATAAAAATAAAAATTGAAAAAAGTTAAAATGTAGCAAAGATGCAACAAAATGGACTGAAAATTTCAGATTTATGGAAATAAGAATTTTTTGTCCACACCATCATCTGAATCAGTTTATAAAAAGAAAATAATACTTGCCTTTGGTATGGATACTGGGATTTTCCAATTTTACTTCTACTGATTCTTGCAAACGATTACACAACATAAGAGCTGAGCGAACAGTGACTAGTTTTTTAGCTGAACCATCCAATGTCACTTCAAATACAAGACGAGCTTGGGGCAGATCTATATACTATAAAAATAAAATGTTCATGTTAATGATAATTACCCTAAATGGACACCTGTTGATACTACCCTCAACACCTTTAGAAGTACCTATTTATGTAGTAGATTAATATTTATTTTTTAAATTTTACACACACTGTCAATAAGATAACTAGTAATGAACTAAACGGGTTAATAAGTTATGCTAGATACATATGGTGGAGTGGAAGGCATTTCAAAAGAACTGATAGTTACTTACAGAATGATAATTTTCAGGACGTGCTTGCCTGAAATATACTCCTACTTTGTCAACAGAAACTGGAGTCACTGGGTTCCAGCCTTCAACTTTAACAGCAAGTTGATGAATATTTTGTTTGTGAGTGTTTCGATGACGCACCTTTCCTAAATTTCAAACAAATTATTCAATAATAACTAAACGAAAGTAAGGCTACAAGAAAGACATGATCAAGAGAGAAAGATAATTAACAGTCTATTTCTGTAAAAAGTACTCACCACGACCTTCAAAAGTAAAAGGAACAACTGCATCAACATCAACAAACACCCACGTTTCATCAACTTCCAGAACAGCAGATAGGCCTCCAGAGAGACTACAGAAGTAACAATTCATAACAATTTTTTAGCTTATAAAATTGCATTATGTTCATTAAAAATATCAAAATACACATGTGAACTAATTTAAAAAATCACTATTGAAATAATACATACGTATCAACAGTTGTAATGTGTGTAGTAAACCAGAGAGGAGAGCCAGTGTTATTGCGAACAGCATACGGCACAAAAGGTAAACGCCGTCTGTAACCTGGAGGGCTACCCATATGCTTCACTGGACCTACTTCACATCTACAACAGAAATGTGTGATCCTTTAATTCATATGGTCAACCAATTATATTCACTACAAGTACTGTAATTTAAAAAGATTTTTTTTCAACAAGAATGTTGGCTTACCTGTCTCGAGAAGTGACACTATTATAATCCTGCAACCAGTTATCTTTTACAATCCTGTACAGATCAACAAATGTGCTTGTAACATTAACATTCAAAAGATCTTCTGAAGCAACGCTTATCTGCAATTTGTTTTTCTGAGAAATTGGACTAGTTGGAGGCAAGTGTTCCCACATCACCTCACATCTGTAATTAAGATTTAAAGCAATCAAAGTAATAACTGGTAACACAATTTTACAACATAACTTAAATATTAATTTTTGATATAGCTTCAATCGTTTCATCAGAAATTAGGTTCTCTCTATTGAAAAGGAAATAAATGCCTCTCAGGCCAATAGCTCACCCCCATGGTTCAATAAAGGGCTCCCAGCCCGACAATGTTCGGTTAAAATAATCACAAGACAACTGACATGTGGCAGTTCCCTGCCCTCCTACACATTGTTGTACTTGCAGGCGAGCCAGTAACAATTCCAGTAGAGGGACATCAGCATCTCGGCAATCATCAATTACTACTACTCGTACACATGCCATGTCCACCTAGCACAACAAACTCACATATGAGAAACCACCCACATGATACAATTCAACCGAGATAAGACAAAAGCTGATACATCACAGAAACTTATAACTCAACCAAAACAGTCAAGCCAACAATAAGAAATTTGACTCAAGTTTCAGATTTGTTTTGGTATGAAACAGTTGTAATATTTTTTTTGTTTTGTTATGTTTACTTTTACCTAATATTGCCTTTTAAGTTTTTTCCAATTATTAACATGAAACAACTTACCGATATAGATTCAAAAGACAATGGGGAATCACCAGGAGAAACAACTGCTTGACGAGTAGAAGTATCCACCGGCACTGCATTTTGAGTGAGCCATAAAGCGGCATCATCCAAACCATTACATTGATTTAGAGCTGTTACACAATCATCAGGATAGAACCCCAATGCCACAAGCTTATTTACTTGACCTGTTTAAAATATGAAATTGATTTGCAAAATACAATTTAATTATACATTTTTGCTTTGATCAATTGTGTCAATATAAATTAATGAGAACTAATTAAAAAGGAACTTCGTTCAGAAATTCTCTGATAAGCATTTATAGAAAGCTTAACTTATTGAAAAGAAGTTTTAATCCCTCAATAATCATAAATAGGGTCATGAACATGGGTAATGACTGAAGTTTAAAGATTCCATTTCAGAATGAGTATTTCTATTCTTATCATAAATGGTGTATGTTTTACTGTTGGAAACTGAGAAGAGTCATTTTGAATATTCTATGTTTATTTCCTTTCATATTAAGTCATCTTCAATCTTTCATATTTTATACACTTATTTATGAGAATTACTTCATGTTATCTGAGAAAGCGATTTTTTTCTATAAGAAACTTAGTGAATAAAATTATATCCCATCAAAATTTCATTTCTTTTTGTAATAGTATTAAAGTAAAGGCAACCATAATGAAATCAATAGAGCAGGATCCTTCCTTTCTTTTTAAGAACAAGTACTAGTATCTTCTCACATTGGCAATGTTTCAAAGAGAATGTATTTAAAAAAGAATAAAGCACATACTTCTAATATTAGCTGGCTGTAAATCCTGTTCCACACTTTGGCTTCTGGCCCATAAAGTCTGATTAGGCAAACTGCGCAAAATACGAGTGAACATACACATGTCATGATATGACAAGCGTACGGTGAGATCCTTTGAATGAACCTACACAAACATTTAAACAAATTTAGAGATAAATTTAAAAGCATAAAGTCCATAAAAAAATATTTAAGAATTACAAACCTCCAAGACTCTATCTGCAGCACTTGTCATAACATCAGCAATACCACGAGACGTTGAAGGACGTCGAGCTACTTCAATACAGATCTGTGCAGGATCTACAATTGACAGGGCAGTCTCATCTTCCATTCCAAGAATGCATGAGAACAGCTCACAGTGATTCAAATCACATGAAAGAGGTTTGTCAGGTAACTGTGGTCTGTACATTATTACTGAATTACTCTAAAACAAATAAGAAAAAGTTTTAAAAAACACAAACCAACTCAAACTCCTGTACAACAAATCAACTTTCTATAAAACTCATCTATCTTCAATAATCTTGCTTAATTATTCCCATTTGAAATATGCATTATTCTTATTTGCTTAATTTATGATTAAACTACTGTAACATAGCATGATTAAATACTATGATACCAATGAATTTCCAAAGAAACACAAAATCATGGTAGGTGCAAAATACATAAAAATAATTTCAATATCAAAAAGGTATTAACAATCTCATAGGATATCAAAAATAATATCTTTACTTCATTTTCACAAAAATATTCACCTTGAGGATGACAGCATTTGTATCCCATTGTGATGTGTCTTCTACCAATACTACTTCAGAACTTGTAATATTCAACTTCAGCTCAAATGCAGCCTTCTCCACATCCAACACCGGGGGACACTTTGTTACTATACCAACAGTTGATACCAGAGCAAGTGATTTTGGTGTCATAGCAGGTGGAGACAACCGAGGAGCAGGCTCACTGGCTAGTATTGAAGTGTTCATTTTAAAAACAGAAAGTTATTGCTAATTTGAAACACCATTTAAAATGAAATGTGTGTTCAGTAAATTAAAATTAAGAACAAAATGAGATTTGAAAGAAAATAAAAAAAAAACACAGACTTGGTATAGCTGTTAACTTACCAACTTCAGCATTATCACTATTATCCATGATGAAATTCCGAACAGCTTCCCACCAATCCAATATTACCATTAGCCGCATGTCTTTCAGTAACACAGCAAATTTAGAGAAACCTTGATTGCGCCTAAGTAAAAAATATTCATTCATTATTAAATCAAAAAACAAAACAGAAAACAACAATAAAATTAATTAAAAGTCCTTCTCAAATGAAGGGGTCAGGGCAATATTCATCGTTTCTGTAATAATTGAAAGTTAAAGTAAAAAAACAAGTTTTTGTGAATCCAGTCATGTCTCAATTCAGTGTTGATAATGCTGAAGTCTGAAATATGGGTAATGTTAGGAATAGTTGGTTAATTTGCAGTAGCCATGCAATTGGATAAAGCTGTATGAGTGACAATGTTCAGATCTTTTCTGACTTCATCTGGCTGTAGCTACAGTTGGCATTAGCTAGAGTGCTGGTAAAAGTACAGTGACTATCAAAATGTAAGATATCTTGTATGTTTGCAAAAAGTATTTTTGTATCAAAATGCATTTGAAATTATGCACTGCTCAGACTCAAGATTTTTTTCATGTAAATCGCAAGTGTTGAAGGATGGATCCTCATCCCCTACTTGGAAATGTACAGCAAAGTGTCAATTGAGGTACATAGTGAAATTGGATTAAGTTAGGTTAGGTTAGACCAGATTAGGTTAGGTGGTATCATGTAAATAGAAACTTATGACTAGGGAACGGATTTCCATGTAATTACATGTTTTTACACGAACAAGATACCAGGATTCAATTATCTTTTTAGAGTTTACAAGACATTCTGAATGAATTAGAACAATTTTTACTTTACATATTTTTAAATCTTTTGGTATAATTACATATTTTATCAATTACAACATATATCCCTACATTTTAATATATTTATATATCGAAACGGAACATTTTAGATGCTTGTTTGCAAATATGTTGCTGAATCATCTTTCTTATAAATCAAATGTAAAGCTACTACAGTTCTATGACTGCCATATCTTTGCCATGAATTGTCAAACTTACCTCCCCTTCCCCACTTACTGCTTACTTGGAGTAAAGGATGGTGGATTTTTGTGAACAAAAGTAATTTCAACTACATACTTTCTTATGTTTCAAACAGCACATTTGTTACTTGATCGAAAACTAACAAATATTTTTAACAGTAAATTGTCTTATTGCGTTGTTCGATTTGGAGGGATGAGTGTATACCCTTGAACCCCCTCCTCCTGGAATCCATCACTCGCTACACGGTTCTACTATTCACTAAAATTCTTACATGTGAAATTTAGAGTACAATTACTTCAGTAGAGATAGAACGTACTTTCAGCCATTCTGAATCCTTACTACGGACTGATCGGTGACGTTTTATGGTTGAAGAATGCTTGAAGAGAACAATTTTAATCACAATAATGAATTTTTATTTTACATGGTTTCTATTTTTTCTTGCATGTTTTGGAAAAAATAAGTACATATATATGTACATATTTTGCATTTTTTATTACAATAAAATCCGTTCCTTACTTATGACTTAAAAAAGTGGAACTTGAAACTATTCACTTTGTCTCTTTCTCTTGTGTTAAAACTCCCACTAGCAGTCTGATACTCCTTTATCACGTAATATCTACTTTTCCTTGTCCCTACATCATACTTCAACTACCCACCTTGCATTGGCTAATGGGCATTTTTACAGTTTAAGCCTGAAGCAAATTCCTACTTTGGACTTAATCCACCCTTTATGGATAATGTGAACATTAACTGGCAAATTTAGGCATATGCCATAAAAAATACTCTTGCTACTTTCTGTACACTTCCTGGAGTTCTATTAACACATTTGTTCAATTTTTGAATCATAATGTTTATGAGTAACAAAAATTTTACGATCTTTATTTTGTTTATGTGAAATGAGGGTTACTTTATACTGACCTAACCCCTTCAACGAAAAGCAAAGTTCTTTCAATTACATGACATAAAATCATTTACTTTTGGAACAATTTTTAAAACATTATATGGATTTTTTAGACTATGAAAATGTTATTCTTTATAACACACCACCTGTGATGTATTTCTGCCTGTACATCATCCTTCTTTGCAGCCATATTTATTGGTTGTAGAATGTTTGTAAATACATTTGATCGTTTGTTGGCAGGTTCAGCTGAAACAAAGTCAAATCCAAAATTGACAATGAACATGTACGCTCCAACAAGGTTAGGTATCTTTTGAATATTCCTATTCTTACCTTGAAAACGTGTGTCTGTTACAAGTATTTCTCGAGATTCTAAGTCTATATCTCTTGAGCCATCACTGAAAGTCTCTATTACAAGACGAGATTTGATGAAATTCACTCCTGCTAATGAAGACTCTGGTATTTCACTACTTCCATGACACAATTGCAATTTCACAGTTACATCTTCCAAATCAAGATAAATGGAAGTCAGTGGCCACACTGGTTCACTAGCAGTCACCTAACACAAACACAAATTAAATCACATGCAATACATTAGTAAGAAAAGTAATCCTACATAAAAGTAAAACATAGTGGTGGTCCAACAGCACATACTTTCTCACATAACTAGGTAACTAGTGTACCTGTGCGAGAACTCTCTCATGTACCCACCCTCTTCCCTATTTTTCCACTTCTATGTTAAGCCTGTAATACATCTTTTTCTTCAAGACCCTCTTATCCTCCGTCACTTCATCTGTATGCCTCCTTGTAATTGATAACATACAATACACTTATCAATACAAACTATTCTTATTTAAATTTATTACCGAGCAGAGAGGTACACCCTTGTAATTCAATCACGTAGAATATCAAGTAATAAGTTTAATTTCACATACAGTTGCAGATTCTAGAGGCTCTGAACAGGTGGGGTAGAATTGAGAAGCACTGAACCAGCAAAAATTTAACAGAATGTTCAAAATCTTATCCTGTAGATTACGGTGTGAGTAATGTTTCTTTGAGGCCTTTGACCTCAATATTTTCGTTTTTAAGATCCTAGAATGCTTTGTTTAGGAGTTTATTTAATGATATAAATTAAAAAATGCTGCAGTGTTGCAGGTTGCATTTGACAATATTTAGATGTGTTTTTTTAAACAAATCCTTCACATTTTTAAAGTCAAAGTGCAATTCGTCACATCTTCAAGAAATTCTCTTTCTTTAGAGACCTCATTTATAAAGATTTGTTGCGAGTGAGAGCCACAATAGGTATCTACTGAACTATCTATCTATCAATACTACTGAAATAATATAGATGATGGTTATATTATATCCATATTTATATACAGGCTGAGTAACTTAACTTCAGCATTTCCTAGATTTTGAACAGTTGAAGTTATTGCAATGCAATTTTCATGGAAGTGCACGGATTAAAACTTTCTCTTTACGACTTATTATATTTCTCTGTACATAAAACATGAGAAATATGTACGTATATGAGAAAGTAAAAAACCACCTTAATGAGAAGTCAGGGTCCTACAAATTGAGTTTCTCTGTCAATATATTGACAATTTCCTGATGCATTAAGTACTTCTCTCTACAGTGGGTATTTGAATATAAAAATATTTATTTTACATTATGTTACAGAAATAAATAAAGTGGCAAAGTACATTGTTTTAGATAAGAGGGAAAAGTCATCAAGTGTAATAATTCACAGTAAGAATATATATAATCACTATTTTTGAAAATGAACAACAGATGCCATCACACTATAAGTTCTATGGAAAGGGAACAGAGAAACAAATGAAATGACTCAATACTCACTTGAGGATGGCTACTTGATGAAGATCGTGAACTGAGATCTGCATCTAGGTCAGGGGTTACTTCTCCCAAATTGTAGGAGAGCAGTCCTCGTATTAACTTGTACTGGGAGAGATCTAGAGCACCATGTAGGGCAGACAGCTTCCCATTTACAAAAAGGTCAGGTACTAAGAGTTCAAATAATAAAAAAAACAAACAAATAGTTAAGATGTACCATGTATGAAAATATTGTAGTAAACAAAAATTAACATTGGGTTTCACAAAGTACCTTGATGGGTTGTTAGTGATTCTAAGTTTCGTTCAACTTGTAATCTTAAATGGCACTTCTCTTTCAGCAGAGGTGCCCCTTTCCTTTTCACCACAAAAGTGGAAAAATTTAATGCATTCTTCTCAGGTGAACTTAAAGGAGAAGTACCTTGAGGTTGTCTTATTCCTGAGTAAAGATCCATATTGTCCAGATCTATTTGCATTACATCCACTAAGCAAGGAGCTAAAAACAAAAACATTATATTAAATAAATGGAGTAACTATCATTTCAACAAAATATTACATTATGCAAAATGTTGATTTGTCTCTCCCTCTCTCACAAAAAAGTTTTTGTTTAAAATATCTCATGTTTTTTTTATCTTATTTCTCAAAATAATATTGTCATTTTAATAACTGGTGTTAAAATTTGAGGTTTACTTGTTTTTTACTTTCATTGACAGCCAAATAAAATTGAAGCACAGTTTAATTATACATGTTGCACATTTATTTAGGCTTCACTTTTTCTTGATAAACACTGGAAATGTGCAAGAAGTAAAATTAGGCTGTGCTTCAATTTTACTTGGCTGACAATAAAAGTAAGGAACAAGTAAACCTCAAACTTAATAATTAATGACAGGAGACTATTTAGAAATTAAACTGGTGTTAAATACTTTAACATAGGACATCATCTTAAAAAATCACACTCCTTTCACCTCTATTCACTGGCCTCTGTGTCTAGACATCAAGGAATTTTCCTCCCAGCAGCGGAATGATGTCTTGACATAGACAACTGCGATAGTGACACAGCCAGCTCACTATCTGTTTGCACATATGTATACAGACATGGACAAATTATTAGCAAAATCATTCCTTATGCTCTAAATTATGACTTTAAGGGTAAAAATGAACTACTTGACAGTAAACAAATTGTTATATTTCTGTAATGTGTTGTCTGCACATTCAGAAATGCAGACCTGGTTTGAAATGTTCATCTAAGCAAATGTGTGTGTTTTATAACATACATATCCACTGCAATGACATCATGACATTTTAACAACATTTTTATGTTTTCTTGGAGGCATCATTGGATGTCGCAATTATTTTTCTCAATGTTTAGAGGTTTGCAAAGTAATTGGTCAATCTACATTCCAGATTTACGCCCCATCTCAAACCCGCCCCCAACTGTGAAAAAGGGGTGGGGGTGCCTGGGGAGGATAACTTGTATCGAAGCTGCTCACAGTATGAGGATCTGTGAAAGCAAGAAGACATGCAAGGTAACACGTATGTCTCCGCGAAATATGCCAGAGTTGAAGTGTTACTACTATCCAGTAATAATACCATAATTGACATTAGACATACTGAAAGAGTTGGTGTAGCATATGTCAATAGATTTGCAAAAACATTATAGGAAGAAAAGTGGACTACGCCTCAGACTAGGGGAAAAAGTGAACGAATAAGGGTTACAACCTAAGTTTTTTCCGACTTTTGCTAAGAAAAGCATCCATTAATAGACATGTAACATAGTCTCAACCCCGAAGGGTTGTCCAAGAGAATGGAGTACAAATTTTTCAAGAACTGTAGGAAGGTGGCTTGAAGATACGATGACTCCCCAATACACAAAAACTGACTACTTCTGTAATTAAGAAACAACTTCAATGAGCCGAGTTGCACCAAGGATGGACAACACAGCAGTGGTAGAAGCTATGTAGGTAATTTTATATAATTCGTAAATAAAATTTCATTCTTCCCCAATTTTAGAAAATTTGTGACGGAAATAAGGAAATACATATACTGTTTTAATATGCTGGTACATAAAATCGTTTTTACTAAATTTGCTTCTAGTGAACAACATGAAGAGGTCACAAGAGGTGCCTCATCCCAGCAATGAATGATAGTTTCCAACAGGATGTGGGATATTCATGCACAATAGAGCTCCTTGCCATCGATCAAAAACTGTGAAGACTGAATTGGATTCCCGTGATATTTGTGTGCTCGACAGGCCAGGAAATAGCTGGATATAAATCCAATAGAATCACTATGGAATGTTCTTAAAATGAAAGTGAAGGCCTACAAAAGGGAACAATTCCTAAAATCCTGCAACAAGGGAACAATTTGTGCAATACCGTTTTGAATGAAGATGATGAAATTACCAAATTATGCGAAAAATTCTACCAAGCCATTCCCAGACGAATTAATATTTTAATTCATGCTAAAGATGCTCACAAAATATTAGTAAGTTTGTATCTTTCTCTATTTAGTTTATTTCTAATATTTGTTGTTATTTATCGTTTATTTTAATATAGTTTATTTCTAAAATTTTGAGACAATAATTTGTCCACGTCTGTATATTGCCTTTTGCCTTCATCCATATTGGAATGTGTTGGAATACCAACCTTGTTTCCATGTTGGAAGGCTAATAAATGAAGGTTAATTCAAAATATTTCTTACGTGGGGGTTCATCAGGAGAGTAGGAATCCTTCTGAGCGCTCGTATCCATTCTTCCTGTCTGTCGTCGCTTATGCCCAAGAGTGCCTTCAGCATTTGACATTTTGAAACAATTGCTAATTGACAACTTTCCCAAATCTGCAATAAGTACATCAGTAGAGCGAGAACTTAATGGCAACAAGATGACAGGTGACCCTGCATGTAGTTCCAAAAGCATTCGAGAAGATCTTTTTTTGTGTTCTTGGACCTGCACAAAAAATATTTTATGTATTACAAATTATGATCAATAATCACCTTTTAAAGTAATATGTTCAAATGCTCAATTCTGAATGGAAAAAGAAAAAAAAAACATTGGACTGCCGTATACAATTTTACCATGTTTAAGAAAATGCTTGCACACATAAACACACCTTTGATCCTGAAGCTGCAGCACGAATGCTAGCAACAACACTTTGTAATTGGGAGAAACGGTAAAAAAAAGCTTGAAGCTCAGCAACAAATCTCCGGGTATGAACATAAATCACAGATGACATCTCTAATGAAAGCCTTGAATCACACTCTCTTTGTAAATTCGGATCATCCTTGAGATACCTTGAGTAAAACAATCAAGAAAACAAAATTGTAACTCAAAAAACATAGCATACAAAAATATTGAAAAACTTTTATCTTTTCTTCACCTGATCATGTGAAAGTTGAGAGCTTCACTACCAGAAGTGACAAATCGTTCACAATACAGCTGACCATGAGGAGAGAGGTCCAATAATGACATGCTGCCTATATGTCCTTCAATTATTGTTTCGCAGCTATTGGATCGTACACTTGTAGTTAAATTTGAAATGTTAGCACGAGCAACTTCATAATTTAGACGATTCAGAACCAATGTGAAGGATCGCACATCAATATACACTTCAGAGCGAATTAATTTATGTACTTCTGAAAAGCAAAACATCCCACAAAAGTTATAAAGTAATTTATAATTGCTTTTCTTACAATTTTGAATTTCTAAGATTTGAAATGCTATGCTACCTTGATTAGATGCTTGGGTATCAGCTGAAGATGGTTGGGGTGCATCTGTCTTGTCTTCTGAAGACTGGCTTTGGGAGGAACCAACCCCAAAGAAATCCAAAACCACTGCCCAAGACTCCATATTAACAATTATATCCAAAGAATTAAAGTCAATTGTTACATTTCTTCGAACCTAAAGAAGATACAAAGGAAAGTATCTTTACCAAGATCTTTACCATGAAAAGATACCTGTACCCTCCTGTTTTAATTACTTTAATTTGGATTCATCTAATATAACATGTTCAATTACAAGTTTATTTTAATCATCAAATTAAAATTAAATTTAATTAATTAATTATTAACTTTGAGCATCAAATATGATACCTTTATTAAATGTTCCTTCCTACAGTACTCTCAGAGTTAAGTCATCTATTTCTTAACGTTTGAATTGTACATTCATAAGTACAATAAATAATTAAAAAATACAAAATAAATTGAAATTTTTTTTTTTTAAATAATAAAATTACTTCTCATTCATTAATGGAGCATTTACACAACTAAATACTGAGAAGTTCATTGTCAAGCAATTATGAAAACATACATACTGTATTGGTTGTAGGATCCGTCATGATGAGTACATTAATGTGCACTAAATTGTCATGTCTGTGCATTCCAACTGGAGAACCACCAACACGTGGGGAAGGGGGAGGGGTGCAAGGGTAGGCCACTGACTTCACACGTTGCGATGGTCGTGCTGCCAACAGAAGGTGATAGTACCAATAATCACAAGGTCATTAAACCAATCATTTTTGTCAAGGGCAATGGTGTTTTCTTTACATTCAAATCTCACCTGCACTAGTTTTGTTAGAGGATGTAAATGCCTTGAAAGCAGGATCTGCCTCCAGGCGGTCGGGAAGAGAGGCTCGGATGTCAAAGACTGGAATATGACTAGCGAGGTTTGGACACGACTTGGAAACAAATAAGGCACGCTTGCTTGCTGCATCCAATTCCGGTTCCGAAACAGCTGTAGATACTACAATACATCGATGCTTTGATTCTGGATCAAATGACAGATCTTCCATCAGCAATGATCGAAGAGACATCTGGAAACCTCTAACTTTTCAGTATTGTCAAACTACATGTTAAACTACACTTACATTTAACAAATGCTCAGATAAAATTATTTGTAAACAATCTATATAAAACTACCATGAACTACACAAAGACATAAAATTTCATTTAAAAGCTGCTTTTCTACTCTTTTAATGTGTCAGGAATCAGAAAACGAGAGAAGCCTAAGAACTATGCCCACTAAGATAAATGTAGAGTATGTTACATCAAATATAAGAAGTCATTCAGAAAATAAATAAAGCAATCTTATTAAAATATCCTTTGGAGCCTGACCAACGACACTGGAGAGAAAATACAAAACATAAATATATTCTAATAGATCAGGGAGGTGAAATAATGAATGATCTCTCCATCATTTGTGAAATGTTTAATTGCTTTATCTTAAATTCCGAACAGGCTGATGATCCAACTTATGAAATTCAAAAATCCCAAATGTACAAGCCAAAACTTGAAAAAAATTATTTTTGTGTCTAAAAGCTTTTAATGTAGAGGGAAAACAGTGAATAATTGATACATTACAAATTTTTAAATTTGGAGAGGAGTTTACTATCTATAAGATAATTACTGCAGTAGCCCTCTATACTTAAAAAATAATACTTCTTAGAAATGTCTTTAGTTTAATGTTTTAATGTTGTTACATAATTAATTCATTAAAATTCATGAATTCTAGTTGTCCACTCATATGATTCTAACCAAATTCAGATCTGAATTTCAAAAAACAATTAAAGACATTATCTCTCTCACCTGAATGTTTGTTTCTTCTTCATCACACTTTTCATATTGCACACTGAAATCTCTGAATGATATATCAACAAGCCCCTTTTCACCAGATCCTAAGTCCCCTTTCAATTCCACAGTGAAAATAGGAAGTTCAAATAATACTGCAACACAAAAGAAAATATACTGAAATCTAACACAATATTTAAAATTTAGATGAGGTAAAGAGTTGAAGATTTCATTTTAACAGGCTGGCCACTATTCCTGGATTTCTTCTTCTTTTAATGATAAAATTTGTAGAATCTCACAATATTTAAAGAAAATGTATTAATGCAATATAGTTTCCAATTTGGGAAATATTTCCAAATTACCTACAACTTCCACTTTTTATTTTATATACATTAAACAGAAGTGTGAATGCAAGTTATATATCTTATTTATTTGACAACAATGCCCATTTTTGGGGGACATATACATTATTTCTTGCGCATTTAACTTCACAAAAAAGGGCCCAGAAAATCTCTGAGAGAGTTTTGCAAAATTGTTTTCTGTTGACCAATTCTCTGAATGAGATTTAAAGGCACTCTGCTAGCATTCTGCAATACTACTACACATGCCCATTGTCATTCTTATGACACATTCTGGCTTAGTATAGCAAATAAATGTTCCAATATAAAACGTTGCTCCAATGTTATTTAAGGAATATTTAGTTTTATAATTGTTCCAAAGATTTTCCTGGCTTCTATCAGCTCTATTAAAATATTCCATTTTTCCACATCAATGAAATTCCCTGACATTTCTGGTTTTCCTCTTTCTCCAGAAAGTGGCCAGCCTATTTAAAGATATTCTTAACGTATCAGTTTTTAACCAAACCATTTGTAGTAAAAAAGATTTTTTAAAAAATTAGGTACATAAGTAACTTTTTAATTTTTGTTTTTGAACAATTACCTTTCAGAGAAAGGGTATGTTTAGTATCTGCTTTTTGTCTGTTTATTACTGTAGGAATATTCAACATCTTAGCTCGAACAGTGGGATCCATTTTGAGAGTTGAAACCCCAATGTGAAAATCTGTTTCTTCTTCCTCAATATTAGACAAATGTCGTGTCTCTTGCAAGGAGTTGTCATCAGAGGCTTGTCGGATCATCAGACTCTCTAGAGTATCAAGGAGTTGTTCATATTGCTGTCTGGATAGAGAGACTTTCAGAGGAGTTTCAACACGACCAGAAACCTGAAATAAAAAGAGAGTCAAAAATAAAATTTAATTTTTGTACTTTGACAACACAATATAATAATCATCTCAATTTATTATTTTATTATTCAACAAATTTACACACATGTAAAAGATCTTGTTGTTCTAATTTATGAAATTCAGTGCCTGCATCTTGACCTAGGAGTAAAGTGGGCAAACTATCTGACTGGCGCATGAAGCTGCGTCCAACATCTCTGTCCACATGCAATTTAATAATTGTGTTGTGTAAAATGGGCTTTCCATCTTCTGCACAAGAATACAACTTCTCTGGACGCATTAGTGGTACTTCCAAAGAAGGACTAAACACAGAAAAAACTTTGTAAAGAACATTAGAAAAACAAATATGATACTAACAACTATGACAAAATTCACAATTTATTACAATAAATCAAAAATATCCTACCTTTCACACCTTTATTTAAAAATTGTCTTC
This sequence comes from Teleogryllus oceanicus, assembly GCA_964035755.1. NCBI lineage: Eukaryota > Metazoa > Arthropoda > Insecta > Orthoptera > Gryllidae > Teleogryllus > Teleogryllus oceanicus. The sequence goes on along the minus strand of CAXIVR010000012.1, from coordinate 18,305,933 downwards.
CAAAATACACAAGGAAGATACAAACAAATGAAAAAACATAAAGTAGGTATGAAGATAATGAATATACCAAGTCCTCTAAGAAAGAAATCAATCTAATACTATTTTCTCCATGTTACCGAAAATAGGAAGTTTGTGAAAAAATTGTGAGGTCCCACAAAACACAGACTCTGACTAAACATGTTAGAGGAAGTAATTTACTATATATACAAGCAAGATTTATGCACCGTTTTGTTACCAGAGCCCAACAATAAGAGTTTTTTCTATTGAAAATTCACAGAGTTCCGGTGCCTGTTTACAATAACTTCTCTTCTTTAAAAGCACAGGTGAGAAAGTAAAAATTAAATAAAAATCTTTTTAACTATCCATCCACACAACATTTTATAAAATGATTATATTGAAGTTATTAAAAAATTATAAAATAAAAGTTTCCAATACAAACAAACAGTTGGTAACAGTGCATTACATCCTTTTTAAAAAAAAAATTGTTGCATCTATAATTCAACGCATTGTGTCTCCAAGCCTGTTAAGGGACGTTGAGCACTTTGTGCTGGGGGATAATCCTTCATTAACTTTGTGAGCTGAGGAGTAATCCTCCATTAACTTTATTTGTCAAGTCATGCCACGTTGCAGTCAGTTGTCAAGAGGACCGCCAGGTAGCATCTCCACTTACAGGCCTCCTGCTATGCACTCCTTTGTCACTATCCAGTGGACAAATTGGGAAGGAATAAGGATAGGGGTAGGGTTTAGGACACTTCACAGGGGTTGGACTAGCCCTTGTGAAGCAGCCAAACTCGTTTTGTCGGAACAAATTTCACATGAGATTCCACGGGAATCGAACCTAGACCTCAGTGGTGAAAGGCTAGCAACTTCCCTACGTGCCATGAGCGACCCAATTTAAGAAAGAGCGAACAAATTTAAGAAAAATATTCTACTGACTTGTTAGTGATTGACCAACACTTACGGTAAACAATGCGATGTCTCATGTGTAAGTCGACGTTCCGTGTCCAATGAATATAAATTCATATCACGAATTTCAATGTTATATTGCTCACGCCTGCCCATTCCCCACAGTTCTTGCTCTAAAGATATTCCTGTATTCTCTGTTTGACTTTCTTCATCTCTTTCTATACAGTTGCTCACAGAAATTTTCCCCAGATGAGCTACAAAAACTTGTGGGCTACTGGGATGACGAGGCAATACTACAACAGGAGAGTCAAGCACCACATCCAATCTAGAAAAAAAGGTTATATTGTAAAAATTAAATTACTAAAATGGAGAAACGAAGAAAGAAAAAAAAAAAAAAAAAAACAACAACTGATTTTGCTACAATAGCATTTCTTTCTTGTATTATGGATAATGGTTAATTAATATTGGCTTCTTGGCTTTGATGGCAACAGTTAGCACTGTTACACCCAAGTTCACGAGTTCAAACTCAATGAAAGCTGACCCGATCGTATGAGCTACGCAATGAAAAATAAGGCATTAATTGAAATGAATTGATTTTTTAAGGTGAAAATATTCTTTGTACACCTTCCTTTAGAGGGGCAGTAAAGCCAACTGTCCTAAATTGTAGATTTACGGCATGTAAAAAATCCCCATGTCTAAAACAAGTCTCTGAGCAAAACTAAAAATTGCCAGTTTCATGCACAAGTGATACCTCCTTACTCTGCTAGACAGTGAAAGGATTGTAGTGGAATTTGAATAGTCAGGTGGAAGAGCAGACTTGATGACCTGAGCATCGCCATGAAAAATAAGGCATTAACTAAATTGAATATTAAAATATTGCAACTTCTGAACCAGTAGCACTTCAATCATACTTGAAAATTCCTAATGAACCAAGTACAAGGGATTCAAAGAAAAAACATGCTTTTAATTTGTCGAAAATTAAAAGTTCAACTGAATATGGTTTAACAAGCCTTAATTTTGTAGTGATTCTAGCATGTAACTCCAAATAACACTAAAAATACTATTTTGAAGAAAGTGTGTATGAAAAGATTAAAAGATTTTTTATAAAATTTTTAAATGAAGGGTTTTTAATGAAAATTATGCCAAATTATTAAGCAACCTTTTAAAAATTTGGAGCTGCTTTTGGGAAAATTTTGTTTATGTATTTTTTTAAATAAAATTATGTGTAAGATTTTAAGTACAACTTACAGATTAATTTAATGTGTAGATATATTTTGTGGTCTTGAAGAACTTTCAGTACAATTGAGAGGTTCAGGAGGAGATACAGCAGTAAAAGTTTGATCCCCCTACTCATTATTAAACTACAAAATTATAAGACACTTTACTGTATTATTCCTCTATTTGTTGTCAAAATTTAACTCTACTTGCAGAGTCATAAATTGGAATGTTGAAGGCTGAATAAAAGTAAAAAATCAACTTTTTATTCCAAAATGCGACGTATGATTAATTCTAACCTTAGAAATAAAATAAATCTAATTGAAAAATTCTATAGTATTTTATGTATGATATTTGAAAAATTAGTATGTGAATTCTTAATGATTGTACCATACACCTTTGAACTACAATTTAAATAATTATGTCTTTTTATTTTGTCCATATTTTCTTTGGAATAGCAAACGTTTTGAATGTACCCTCGTGCTTACAGCATCCAATAAATAATTAAAATCGCTCTTGATTACTATCTAACACACCTGAAGTCTATGAAAGATTCAATAAGCTCATCATCACTTGGACTAAAAGGAGTGTGGGGTGTTGTGCCTCGCGTACTTCCAACAGTCTCCAACATCTCTGTGGACTGAGACACACTACTACGGCGTCTTCGACGAGGAGATGATACTTCTGAAGCAGATCCTCCGTAGAAAGATGATGATAAACGATTATTCATGTATAAACTTTGAGCCAATGCTTCTGCTCTGAAAAACAAAAAAGAAAACAATTATTACATTTCAATTAAACATTCTCTTTGGAACAAACACCAAAATCTGCAGATAAAAAAAATATCTTCATGAAATTATTATGTTACAAACAAACATTTTTTGAAGGTGGTATAATAATAATATTGAAAAATATTTTCAATAAAGAAAAATAATTGATAATTTGGGAGCAGATTTCTATGATTTTGCATATTTTTGTCTGTTGCTTCAATGCGTAGGCAAGTGAAATTTCTTGACATTTGGTTAGAATATGATGCTAACTAGAGTACTATGTTTGGGCACATTTGGCTGATTTTTTCTGCTGGTGCATATTCATGTAATTATAGGCCCATATTTTGCATACTTCATTAAAATAGAGATTTATCTCTAATAACGTTTCATCTTTTCATAGAAATGATTCATTTGTGAGCGTTCATTGATTCGAAAGACATTTGTCACAATTTGTAGGTTTTTTTTCTTTCCCTTCATTCTTTCTTTTTTCCTGTAATAATAAAATACTTGCACATATAGGATATATCTTGATATCATATTTTTTAAACCAGAAGAAATAGAACAAGACATACAATGTACTTCACTAAGGTGAATATTTACTTCAATTATTTCTATCGTGAAGTAAGGTAGATTATATCTTTGATCCTGGTGAATAAGCTGATAAGTCATAAACCCTTAGTTTTACTGGGGAGCAAAAAACAACTTTGAACTGAAGTAAATCAAGGATTAGTGATATTCAAACAAAGGTGATATTAAAAAGGAACTTTTTTTTTTTTTTTTTTTTTTTTAAATTGGTTATTTAAGGTCGCATCAACATCTTAGGTCATTAGCGACCACTATTGCTGTTAACGGTATGGTAACTATGAGGATGAAACGATATGGTGATGATAAGGGTGAAAGGACGAACACAAATACAACCATGCCCGAGGCGGGACTCGAACCCGCAACCCTTCGGTCCGAGATCACTACGACACTACTGCCTTAGCGATCTCGGCCACCGGGCCGACAAAAAGGAACTATGTGTGTGTAGGTTTTGGCTGAATATCATTAATCCCTGATTTACAGAATTAGTTTAAAGTTGTTTTTTGCTCTGCTGTAAAATGAAGTTTTTTTTGACTTATCAGCTTATTCACCGGGGTCAAAGATATTATGTTTGCACAAAATATATCATTTCATTCCAAGTATGCTTCTCCTGAATTTTATCAAGAAAGGTTTATAGAGGAAATGAAATATTGTTAATTTTAATTGAATATTAAAGTGCACATTTCAGAATTTTTGGTCTTAAATGCATATTTTTGAAAGAATATTTCAAGATTTTTTAGGGTATAAAAATCCTCTCCCTATTGATGATGATTATGATGATGATGATGATGATAATAATAATAATAAAATTTATAATAATTTTGCATTAATTTTTGAAGATAAGGTGAACTTGGTGTTGAACATTGGAAAATTTTGAAAGCAAATTCTCTTTCAATCACAACTGAAAGCAACTTAATATTTGTTCCTTTATTATACACCATTACTTTTTATATACACTAAAAATACAAGTATTTCAAATTTAAAAAAGTGTCAGAGTAATTCAAAATAAACATTAAAATTTGAAAAATAAAACAAACAAAAAATTACCCACCTTGCATGCACCAATCCAATAGCCATTTCAGTAGCTGCTGAACGAATTGATCGTGCAAGATTAGTGAGGTACTGTTTGAATTCTGAGGCACATGACTGTAGTTCCGTAATAAGACGTGGAGAATGAGTGTACCATACAGAGGCCATTCGGACTTTTATGTCTGCACAATCTATAAAGCCAAAAGAATTATAACAAACTATTCATAATGTTCACTGTTTTGTTTCTCATAAAATTTGCTGTGTTAATAATTAACATGTTAGGATCAACACAGCTTACCCTGTGGGGCACTATCTAATGTACGATGCACGCTGAAGCTGAAAGCTCGAACTTCATCTTGCAAAGTGACAGTCTGACCCATTGAATATATTTCTGCATTGAGGCAACTAACCAAATCAAGAGTGCGGTGCATGAGAGGATCCTTGCCAAGGCTTAGGATTCGTTGATGTCGCTGACCTTCAGGCGTCTGATCTAGGACCTGCAGTCCACCCAGAGAACCCTGCACAGTCAATTCTGTACCTGTAAGGAAACAACAATATTTGTCACATCTCCAGTATTCTCTCAACACTGGTACTAAAACAATATCATATCATGTTATTGGAATAAATCGATAATTTACATTTCATCAATACACAATATGGATTTCTTTAACATAATCAACTTTATAAGCAAATTTGAACAAAATAATTGTCACCTAAAGTAGCTTGAACCATTGCTTCAGACATTGTAGCAGTTGCTATTTTCCGACCAATAATTGTGCCATCTTTATACACAGCCCTCAAAAGAAGAACATTAAGGCGATGAAAATCAAAAGTCAGTTCTGTTCGAGTTGGAGGTACAGTTGGCTGTTCTGCTCCACTTTCAACTTCTGAGCGAGGGCTTGCCATGCGAGCAGGAGTGTCACTATTTGAAGAGCATGTTGGTCCTTGAATGTTTAAAGGACTTGGAATAACTGGTCTTTTGCTACTTGGCTTCAACGATGGAAACACTCGCCTTGCAAAGCCCATGAGCTCTACAATTGTTTCTTGGTTGGCTGTAATAATGACAAAAGAAATTTAAGAAGTACAGTCTCAAAAGTTACAATATCATGTCTCAAAAATTACAACCTAAATTATTATCTAACTATAATATTTTCCTCTCTTTTGTACACATGATGATTAATATTCATTTGATCATACCTATAATATCAAGGTTGTTGAACTGAATAGAAGCAGTCTGTAAAGCCTCACCATCTGAGTCAGGACTTTGCGGGCTTACTAACCATATTTCTATAGTGATTAATGCTTCAGCATCCAAAACTTCTGATGAATTGAGATATTGGGAATGACCGGTGAAGGAAAAGGATGAAGGTGGTGGAGATGTGGGACCAGGAGGTGATACAGGCATTGGAAAAGTTGGAGATACAGCTGAAAAATAACACAATATTTTATTAGTAAATCTGCCTTAAAGTCAATTGCAATGGCAGGATTCAGGGGGAAGAGAGAGAGGAGGCAATTAACCCCCCCCCTCCCCAATTGTATTCAATATATAACTAAATACAAGCTTTATATTACAAAATTGCTCTGGAACTAGAAATTTACCCTTCCCATAGCAGATCTGAAATTCCACCACAGGTCAACATATACCCATTGTTCAACAAAAATTGCGAAGATCCCAATCCATGTCACAATTGAACATCACTAAATTTGGGTCCAAGGCTACATCTAAATTTCAGCATCCTCAAGAACCAAATTAACCAATCCTGAACCTACTTTGAACATGAACAATTTATACAGGCAGAAGTTGCATCAAACATAATGCAAGTATTTCAATGAAAAGTTAGCAGATAATTCAAAGTTAAACATATAGTGTCTAAAGATTAACACAGCTCAAATCATGGAACATGAACCTTCCATTAACATTTTATTTTCCATTCTTTTTCTCATTCATATTGAAAGAAAATAATTTCATGACTTTTTATGAAACATAGAATTGTGTTCATACAATATAGCAACCTCAAATTCAAATGAAAGTTATTCCTTTCCAATTTCAGAGAGCCCTAATAAATCTTATGTTAAGCTTCCAAAATTCTATTGATATTCTGGTGAAACTTTGCAGCAAATATTCGGTTTATATTATGCAGTAACTTAAGGTGGCTTATTAGCTGCTTGCTGATTAAGTAATTTATATAAATATGAATACTACTGGTTAGTCC